>OV788324.1:16903750-17415671 GCA_928718305.1 Tetramorium bicarinatum
TAGCATAGTCTTGTGTGACGCATAAAAAAAATTAATTCTTGCTAAAATAGTAATTAATTCCGATAATTTAATATCCGTATTATACTGTAGGTATTGTAATACTTATTTACTTAAATACAAATGTCAGAATTATCTAGATTTTCTAAATCTTTGTATCAGAAAAATCATATTTGTAAATGTGCAAATTAAGATTTGGCATATTGTAATGCTTTACAATTAATTCTTTATTCAATTTCCTCTACTTTAGGGATTTTAAGTTACAAATTTACAAATTTAAACAGATTTGACTTTTCTGATTGAAAAATTATTTCGATAATCGGACGGTAATATTTCCCAATTATCAATAAATACGAACAGCAAAGATAGCTCCAATCAATTAATCTTTTTCACATGCATAAAATCGACCGTGCCGCTCGTCTATAAATCTATGTTTCTGCGCGTTCTACACCGATTTGTTATACTTAGGAAAAGTCGCGGCACGTTAACCGGCTTTACCGAGCGCTGCGCCGTGTAGTTTACACTGGCACTCGATCCCGGCACGGTCCAAGCCGCTTTGAGAATCCTAAGTCAACCCTAAGTCAGTGCGAACTTCCCGAGAGTCTCGCAAAATCACCACTGTCAGCCAACAAACGCTCAACGCTGCGTGAGACACGCAAGCCAATATTCGCACACAAACGCATCTACATATACGGTGCCGATGTTTACACGGAGTGACTTCTCATGACGTTTATGTGACACATCCCTAATCGGATCGCTCGATTTTTTATCAGCCGCCACGCGACTCGCCGTTGTGCCAGATTAAATGATGAATTACAGGCGAAATCGCGCAAGTCAATAAAGTCCCGCGTGAAGCGCCGCTAATGAAAAATTATTTCCACGATACCAACATCATTGAACTTCAAATATTATCGCTATAACATATTTTGTCATTTTTCCTCTGTGCATCCCATATTCATAATTTCAGTTAATCTCATCTGCATTAATTTGCGGAAGGCATTGAGGAAATAGTGGTTCGAAACATTTGGCTTCTTTTATTTTCGTAGTACTCGTCATAAACAATTATGCATCTACATGTTTAGACTCTCGCGTTGACCTTTCCCTTACTGTTTTACATCAAAGAACTTTTTTCATTCGCTCTATTTTATTATCGTCAATATTTTCCTACTATTTATATTTCATGGGAAATATTTTATGGAGAATCTTCGTGATGTGTCTTCTCTAGTCGAGGCGCGCTATCTAATGATAGCGCTACCAAGGTTATCACGGTCCAGTTAATTCCACAACGCCCTGCACGCTCGTCCGAGTGTATGTTACGAAACGCGCAGCGAGCGAACAGGTTGCCGCTAATTGACTCGATAGATTGACGACCAATCGAGAGGCAAAACGGGTCTTCGTCGTCGTCGTCGTCGTCGTTGCCGGATATCGTTCTCTATGTTTCCTCTCAAATGCGCGTTATTTCCAGCCGCGAGTTTCTCGCGCGAAGCGCGAGAGCATCGCTTACGTAACCCGCAGCAGATGTAACACGCACGTTCACGAGCGAGCGCGCGTGTTCGTCGTAATTGGATATCGGTGGACGACGGGAGGGAAATGCGCGATGTATCGCAGAAATCGACAGCGATAGCTATCCGCGACGGCCTTGTCGAGCACATGCGAGATTAGATGAACCAGGGTGTTGCTATATGCACCGTGCCATTATAATGTAAACAGCGCCTACATAGTGCTTCCGAGTTTATCTACTCAGGCTCCGCGCCATTGAAATAAGTTAAATTTTACGCTGTCGGTCTTGTTACTTAGCGATAAAAATGTCTCATTATCACGTGCGCTGGAACCAATAGATTTTTTTATAAAACAAAGGAACAATTACAGCACAATTATGCATTCGACCATAACCATAAAGTGTGCTCTACTCCACGGATATGTATATTTGTAAATTCGTTTTAATTAAACTCTTCAAGAACTACATAACTATTATGTTTCTGATAGATTTAACATTTATATTAATGAAGAATAATGAGAAATAATCTAATTGTAAGATAAATTCGTAAAACATATATGTATAAGTAATACTATTCTAAACAATACTATACGGAGTATTAAATAAAAAATTGTGTCGTGATTGTTTTTAAGGTTTATAAAAAATTTGTTTATTTCAACACACATGATTTTTATCGCTGAATAACGAAATTAATATTTTTAAAGATGTTTTTCGAACTTATACTATCAAAGAAAGTAGAAAACTTTTACTAGAAAAGAAAATTAGATTCCAGATTTAGTTGAGAATTCGAAGAACTTAGTCAGCTCGTAATTTAGTTAAATCAGTTCCAATTGAGACGTATTAATTGCGTATAATTGATATTTTAATTAGATTTCGCCTCATACACAAGATTATGAAATTTCATTTAAACGGATAATTATATTATATGATACTTATATTAAGTACGGTAACTACCATCACTGTTGTCAGACCAAGTGTTCGCCGAACAACTTCCTTTGGATCAAGGGGATCCTTATCCGACAAAGCTCTCGGTGTGTTGCACGTTCGATGTTAAGTCGCGTAACTCGTACGCCTCCAACACACCCCCGTAGTCGGGAATACCCAAACGCCATCGAATGGAGTGTTTCACGGTAGGCTGCCTACACCATACATTTTGTGTCAGACAAGACGCTCTTCCTTTCCCCTCGTTCACATCTCTCGCGACATCACAAAATGCACTCGGGACCTTTATCTTTGATCGTCGGAACTTCTCGAGTAGGGAAACTTACGAAGAGTAATCTACACTTTGATCGTCTTTGTTTCTCTCTTTTCCCTTTCACGATGATATATTTAAACCTTTATACTTGAATGCACGAAGAAAAGGTTCTCGCCACTTTTAAAATTGTCAATGTCCCATAGACCAGATCAGATGTTTCACAAAATCTTACTTATAGGTATCATTATGAATGTTCACATTTGCTTTATAAACTCAATTTCAAACTCGATATTTGAAAACGAAATAATTACTCTTACAAAGATTAAAATTCAAACAAAAATAAATAACAAAAATTCATTTATTAGCTAATAACTCAGATTTGAGGGATCAAAAGTTATAAGTTGAAATTTCAAGATTTAAAAATTGAACAGGTATAATGAATTATTCATTTAATTGCATATCAACATTAATTTAAATCTGTCGAAGAACAAGTGATGAAAAAAATAGCGAACATGTAACATATTATATATGTTACTGGATTATAACACCATTATACAAATGGAATAATAAAAGAGAGCAATAGAATAATTATGTTTTGATTACCGTGAGAAAACGAGGGTGGCCTAATCAATGTCGCGATTAAATTGCAAATAGACCAGGTGTACCGCGTGTTACGCTAATCGCGGTCAATCGCAGATCATATCGAGCTTGGTCGGTCTCATTGCTGTGAGCGAACGACGCTACACGATCGAGCCGGAAGCTTCAAGCCCGGAATAATGACGCGGATAAAAAAGACCGGCCACGCTAAGCCGCCGCACTTGTCGGTGCTTTCGTTCGACATCGGGAGCCTGACATACGCTCGCCCGTCCATTTTCAGTCCCCGGCGAGTTTCCCCCGGCCCTTAACGCGCGTAATCTAGCCAGAGATATGAACTCATTGCCTGAAAAAATAGCCCCAGCAAAAATCTCTACTCCCCGGGGAGAAGGTTAGACGGATTTTGCAGACGGAGTCTTTGAAGCAGGGTCCATTGTTTCTCTCGGGAGAAAAATGACTTCTTTTCGTAGCTCCAACATTCGTTGAAGAGAGCTTTTAGATAGTTTGACATGTGCAGATTTAACATTCTGCATCGTCAGCATATAGTATGTGTAAATTATAAAAGATAAATTATGTCTAGAAATTTTTAGATTTTCCAGTACATTTGTATCAGTAGTATGGTTATTAAATATAAATGAAGGATAAGTTAGAGGATCTATGAAATTGGCACATTTTTTATTTTTTTACAAGATGAACAGAAAACTTATTTGTGAACAATCAAACGTCATATCAATTTTAAGTTTGTATTTTGGGATATCAACTTCTCACGGACCTTAAGTTAAAACTTGCGATACTAGAAAATGCAGAAAGAAATAATATTGTACTATTTTTATAGGTTTTATAGATTTTAACAGATTAAAACATATAGATTTTTATTTTAATTTTTCAAAAATTTTATTAATTAGGCACATAGAAAAGAAAATCTTTTTTATAATTTTATCCAAACTTGCTACGTAGATACGCCACTAAAGTGTAACATAATATACGATGTAACAAATAATTATCTTCAAGATTAAAATACGAAGTTAAGTGCATGTTTCCATTGGCCATGCATTAACAATTAATGCAAGTTTATAGAAGTTGTTGCGAGTTGTCGAAGCTGCGAGAGAGACTGTACTTGTGACACAAGTACCTGCCGCATGAACTAAGTGTCTTGTAGCGGATACCTTGAAGACAATTCGGTGGATGCTCGACATGCTCGAAGTTCACGAACTTCTAGTCCTTGTGTTGTGTCACGAAGCAAATTTGTACATGTTTCTAACAAGTATTTTCCAAGAGGTCGGCACGATTTCAAAAATGATAAACACGATAGCAGAAATTTATAATGTCCACTTCGATCTCTGTATACAAGAGAATACATGCAAAATATAAAGAAATAATTATTTCTGTTGTGTCTTCCAGAATATTTCGGCTATCTAAATAAGTTTACCGAAAATCTCTAATTTAAGAGTGAAAGAGAAAGAAAGAATGCTGAATTTTGGTAAAATTAAAAAAATAATTTCGAAAATAAAAGTTAACATTGAACAAGAAATTAAAATTATTATTGCAAAGTAATTCAAAGAATTACATATTACATAAATCCTACTTGTATTAATCTTATAGAAAGGTCTAATCTTGTTCGTGTTTGAAAACAATTTATTCCAACTGAAATATAATCATGGGCCACTTTTTCTATGGATTTGATCACTAATGATTTCGCAAATATTTTTGCATCTTTATATTCAAATCGAACATTAACCTGATCATAACAGAACAATTTGTATAAAGATAGTGACCTCGTTAAAGGGCACACAGAGTATTTCCCCAGAGTACAATCTATATCGTGCCACATTTAGAAGAAATGGCAGCGCAAAACTCGCGGACAGATCATACGCACGAGTATCGAATATCGATTAGTGAAGCAAATCCGTACGAATGGATCGACACGCATGGCTGCGGCAGGCATTTTCCTTAAATTGAACCGTGCTGAGAAATGGCGAACGTCCCGCAACGCGGCCGGGCAGCGAAGGGCGAAGGACTTGCAAGGGACTCGAGGGGGAGGATGGTCGACAGCGGACAAATGGACGACCGTTCGTATCCGCGAACGTATTTCACCAGGGACGTATTCCGTTGACCGGACCTGCCCCGCTTCACCCCGAAAGGCAATAGCCGGAACCGGGAGATTCCCGCCTTTTCATGCCATCCTTTTAGCATTCATTGTTTCAGAGATCCGCTGGTGAATTTGTTCCGTAATCGTTGGAATTGCGCTACTGTCGTGAACGCAAAATTCGTTTCCATATATTCCGTGCCACGCGCTTAACTCTTTTGACATCGCTGACGTTTGCAGATGATGGCCTAGATACGGAAAACGTGACGGCGTTCTATCACGTATGATAAAACATATGGTGTAATATTAGATTATGTAATAGTATTATTGTAATAGTGTAATATTATTAGCGCATAAATAAATAATTTTAAAAATACTTTAAAACGAATGTTCCATCTATGTTTGTATATCAATATCGAATAATTATTTTTGTCAGATACTATTATTCTTTATTGAACTGAAGTCTGTTAATGAAGAGAAAGCTTTAAAAGCTTTAAAAGCTTCTCTCATCAATAAAATTCCGCCAGAAATTAAAAATGATCAAATCTCGTTTGCAAATTTTATTCAAACCTTTTTCAAAGGACTTGAAGAACTGCGTGCATTGTCGTTGACGAGTAAAATATGCAACATCGCACTGTAAAAAAGTGAATTTAAAAACGAGGCAATTTCTGATTCAAGAAATGATAAAACAGAGAGATAATGGAATGCGCATGGCGCGACATTTCCTTTGACAGTGAACTAGCTTCACCCTCGACATGAATTGGTCCCAACCCGCGAAATTACCGTCATCCCTTACCAGAATAGACCCTCTAACTTCACGCTCGGCGATCCTGGAGAACGTAGATAGTAATTTTGGAGTTAGACCTTTATCCTGTGACGAAACGGAATTCGTATCTTTCAAGAATAGCCGACCTTGAAAAATACTTCGAAATGGCTAGACATTTTCCGCGTTTAATTTCCTCAATTATCATTTCTGATATAATAATGATAAAATTGATGAGATACGAGATGATTTATGTCCACTCTATTAAATGCAACGAAATGTTTTTTTTAAATGTGTCATAAAAATGTTATCGAGGATTTAGGGGTGTGATAAGAATTGATCGCCTATTATTTGAATTCTAAAATAGCTTGTAAGAGATCAGGGACGCGAAATTTAACGCGGTTTCCGCTTAGGGTCGGTTTTATGGGAATAATAATTGAATTCCATCGACGATCCATCGCGGCCACCTTGACCCTCGTTCGCCTCCAATCTTTCGAGGGTTGTCTTACTAATTCGAAAAATGTGTCCCATGAGTCACACAAAGTACATGGCACATGGCGATTTCTATTTCATTACGGAATCCGGGACAGCATAATCTTTTTTAATACATTACCGGGATAAATATAACGTGCTCTTAACATGGCAATGAATTTATTATTCAAAAGCTAAAGAATTTAAAAGTTATTCGGTTACGTACAATTGGATACATTAATGAATTTTGGGCGGGAAATTTTAATTATACGCCAATTATACCAATGGATGACATTGTTGACTGTTTATATTCCTCTGTCACGTATTTTACGTATTTTGTTCCGTTTAGTAAAATACCAACGAATTTCCGTACAGCACCGTCGCGTGAACACGGCATTCCATCATGTTAAGAATGCAGTATTGATAAGATGAAGGAGACAATTTACTTGGAATTTTGTTACGCTTCCAGTGTCGTTGTAGCTGATAAGTGTTATCTGAAGAATCCTGATTCATTGACGGTTTGAGATCAGTGCTCTTTTCGAGATAACGTGTATGCATTGTTTCTCTACTATATCTCTTAACATTGTCGTATCAAAGATATCGAATATCGTAGAACTTGTATCAGGAACCTCACTTTCTCATTTACGAAGCTCTGTTTTCGATCTCAGAAATAATATCATGATACAGAAAAATGTAACTCCAAATGGAATGGATTTCTGGTTTATTGTAGATATAAAAAGCATTTTAATTTCGCAATAAAATTGGTAAATTGCCAACGTGACGTAAAATATATAATAATAAGTTTGCTAGCGTCGTGAAATTGCAAAACCCACCTTTAATCAACATTCAAAATTGCTTGTCGTAAACAGACACGGCAACAAATCGATCCTTAATTTACGCCGCAATTTCCGTCACGCCTCGGAAGTATTAATCTTTGCTGTTGTAACGTACGGTAATATATATATATAAGTAATTATGTCTACATATAACGCTAAAGATAAAAAAAAGTAAAGGGGCCATATTTTGATCGACGAATTTGCAGTGTCGCTTTTTCGCTCAGATTCAGCCTCGTTAATTACCACGACGCGTAAACTCGCGCTTTTTGTATCGCTGCCTCGTTTCATGTTCCTATCGATCTGCCGCTCCAAGCTTCCGTAAGTTCTCCCAGCCTCTGTGCAGTTTGCCCAAAAGCGCTTGAAAGGGGAGACGAATATTTTCATCCTCGTCCTCGCAGCGCATCCGTCGGATAATTAAATTTCTCAGCTTCGTGACTGGCAGCTTGGAAAAAAATTCTCCCTTTGACCCTCTGTTGACGTCGTAATCCGTCAGGGAACGTCCTATATTTTTGCACTCTTCACGGATGACACGACGATCTCGAGTAGGAAAAATTTTTCTTCTAATTAACGACATTTATCTCTGCATTGTTTCACGCACGCTACTTTTTCGTCTGTTTCCGTCCGTTTTAATTTTCCTTCACATTGATAACCGGACATGCGCGCGCGCACACTGGACGCGGAAAGAATTATAAGTCCGAATTTCTCAAGTCCGCAAGCGGGATTTACTTACGTGAACCTCTTTCTTTCGGGCGGGGGATGAATTATTGTACATACCTCATTCCGTCCCCTTCTCCACCCAAGATGGTCCCGCTCTCTTTTAGGTCATACGGCGCTTCGGCGCGAAACTCGCGGTCTTTCCGTGAAAATTTATTTCTTTATACTGGCGCATCTTGTAGCTCTTCTTTCGGAAGTTAATATCCTCTTTAATCTTTTCACGTCCGGAAAACTTCGCCGGCGAAGACTCGCCCTCGCAACTTTGCGCGCGAACTTCAACGTCGCGCGAACTTCCGCCGTGTGTCTCGCGCACCGTCCTGTACTAAAGTTAAAAATTTGCCCGACAACAAGAGAGGTTACTTTCAATTTGCTCCTTTTGCCTCTCCTGCTTGTTGTCCGCGTGGATCGATTTGCCCTGGCAGCGGTACAATTTCGTGTGGCTTTGACGCGGACAACCCTTGGGTATGTCTCACCGACGACGAATATATGAATAATTTCCCCGTTGACGGGGCGCCACGGCCCGCCGACGAAAATCGATATTCCATAAATGTGTAAATGTGTAACCGAATCCCGGCGATTCTCTTTGCCTAAGCAAAGAACGCTGCATTTGTCGGCGACGATCGTATGTGCCCCAAAATGCATTAGCAGTGTCGTCGTACATGCTGCACCGCTTGCATCTCTGACATCTTCGATACTCGTCGACGATGGAACGGACACGCATAGATTTCTGCTTTTTAAACTTACTATCTTGCGTATTTTTTAGCTGAGAATCTCGACGCGAAATTCAGCCGTAGTAAACTTGCCTGTGTCGTGGCGGAAGAATTTTTCTTCCGGTTTCCCGAGTCTCGCCGTACTCTATGTTCTCCGCAGATGACATTTTTTTCTCCTTTATTTTTTTATGTTTTGACAGATTTTGTTTGCCGTTAGCTCCACAATTGCAAAAATACTGAATTCAGGAACTTTAGAATTTCGAAACGCGCGTGAAAAAAGACAGTTCACGTTGATTTGAAAAAAAAGAAGAGAAAGAGAAATGAAATGTTGTCGCGATATATTAAAAAAAAAAAAGATTCTTTCGCGTTTGTATGTATCGAACTAACTCGCGAGGGACAGATTTATGGGCAATATCCTCTGCGACGGAAAATTCAGGGCGATAAAGGGGGCGCGAATATACGCGCGCGCGCATACATGCGAATGTGTTTCGGGAACGCGTACAGAATCGCAATCGATATCACATCGCCGGAAATCACGGTGTAATACGTCCACTAGCATTTCCGGCGAACGATGCATCCCTGGCCGCTTGTCACTTTGTCTTCCCGCGCCTGTTTCCTCCGTGCGTGTATCGCTACGCTCTCGATCTCCCGCGCTACACGATGGTGAAAATTCAATTTTCCACGATTTTTCCAATTTTTCCATGAAAAAAGGCCCGATGCTTCAATCCCGGAACATGAGAGTGCCATTGTATATAAAACAAAACGAAGAAACGACAGGAGAAACCGAATGCTCTTTTTTTTTTGTTGTTCCGTGATAAAAGAAAGAACTGCGCTGCGTTTTGTTTCAGCACGCCCCTTCTTCGTCTGCTTTCCTACTTTACTTTTTTCGCGAACAAAGTTTGCTATCTCGCGCAGAAATGTTTTATGATGTCGAGCTCAAGCTTCGGTTAAAAACAATGGACGGTATCGCGTATAGAAAGTATTACGTCAGGTAATTAAATTGGTCTGTCAAAGCCTTTAACGCGTTTCTTGGATAGTTTCGTGAAACATAGATGTATCGCGAGAAGCCGATAGGCTCTTTAATTATTTATTGTAATCCTGTTGTGCTTAGAGTTCAACGAACTCGTTAACTGAAACAAATTAAAGCGATTTCACGATCATTTATTCATCGAGAAAAAGCTTTCAGCGATTGAGCTAATCGCGACGATTTATCTTTATTAACATGCTTCTTCTTTCGATTCGGCATGAAAATAGAGCGATGGTATCGCCGTATCGTGTTGAGAGCGATGGCAAGAAAGGGAAATTAGGACGCTAATTTCGCTCGCGACTCGGCAAACTTTTTTTTTCTGTCGGATCGTACACTGTAACAGGGTAGGCTTGAAGGGCAATTAATTACAAGGGGACGTCGGAGCAACGGCCGGAAGCCCGACTCACGATGCGCAGCGAAATATGAAATTCAATTTGGCCGTACACGCGGCCACTTCCCGCACTCGATCTTGGAAAATTAAGGGTTGCTATTTCGCCGGTAAGAATTTCGGGAAAGATAGTGCTCCATTAATGATAACGAACGTTTCGATTAATAATCACAATGTCTTTCTTTCGGAGATGGAATCTTCTTGGAATCTTTAATAGAATCTTTATAGAATATGTAATGGCAATTGGGAAGAGCGATGTGATATTTTTCCATCTTTCTGGTTACATTACAATGTCAGTACATAATAAACTGATATTTTTCTTCACGATTCTCTCTACCGATAATTCTTTTAAAAAAGATTTTGTATAAAAACAGATTCTATGCGCAGTTAACTTGAGATAGAGTGTGCGACTAGAATGTAAATGAACTTGTAGTCTTGAATGTAATAACCTGACTTAATGGGACGAACCGGTTTCTAATGTTTTAATTTATTTTATCGATTCAGAGATCAAGAGTATACAGTCATAGCTATTACATTCATATCGATGAAAATCTGACACGTCATACAAATTAATATATTTCATTTAATGACAAAGTAATAACATCAATTTGCGAGTGCTAATACTTAAATTATTGCATGAACAATCTTGGGCAGGGTTGCATATTAATTGAGTAACGATAAAAGAAATATTTTCTGTTGAGTTTCTTGCGATACGCCTCGTATTTTCTTCGCCGTCGTAAGCTCTGTTGAGATTTATCAGATTTGCAACTCCAATTACTTACCGCGAATGTCCCGGGACCTTGTACACGTGAAAATGATCAGGAAATCTCGTACACCCGCTCGGGATTGCGTTGGGAAAACGAGAACGGCGTGTCTTTTTCTCCTTGAATTTAATCGAATAAAAATTACATCCACGCCCATTTCCTTCTTCCAGCAACCTTTTGCTTTCTCTTTTTTTTTATTTGTCCATGACAGAGTGCGTCGGACAGGTATTTTAATTTATTAACATTGAAATAACGTTAATTTTACTTGTGCGCATTTCTGAGTAATAAGATGATGTTTTTAACACTTGACTCGGACATGCCATGTGGATCGTAATATTTAAACAATTGACATCGAACGTGTGTTTTAAAGCCCACTATTTATCCCGCGACATTATCACGACGACGCGTCGCGGTGAAATTCGTCGTTACATTGCGGCACGAAGTTCAGTTATCGTGGGCGCGATAATTATGCGAAGCGGAGAATTTCGTGCTCGCACGCGCCGTTGTCAACTTCTGCTTTTAATGAGCTCACCGCGCATAATAAGCGCACGGTATGCAAAAGGAGCAAATTTGCATTGCGAAGGAAGCATTTAAATGCTCGCGAACTTAACCGTTTAACCAAATCAACAAAAACAACGCCGCTGCCGGCCAGAGAAATATTCCTTCTCTATTTTTTTATCTAAGCTTGCATGAGTATTCTCTTCCTGATAGAGAGAGACACCTATTGTATAGCATGTGAAGCACAGCTCCCTAGAAATGAACTCCCTCCCTATTTAAATTCCTCTAACAATAAGCTGCACTGAAGTAACTTTCAAAAAGCTGGCCAAAAATTTCTATCTACACGCGAAATCGCTATCACTTTCGACATATTTCAATTCACCTTAATTAATTCGATCGTTACGAAAAAAAAAACAGATTTATTGACTATAAAAGTTCACGCAGTAATAAATGAATAGATTAGTTTGAATAACTATATAAATTTTGTGTAATAACATAAATCGTTTTGCAAAGTTTGCCTTAAAAAAACTGCACGAGCGTATTCTGTGATGAATTTGGAAACAATTTCTATCTTTATAGTTAGCAAAGCTGTAGATTAAACTTCGGTTATAATCTAGTTAAAGTGAGAGCTACACGTGATGAATAATAACGATTTATCCACGTTCGTGAAATTTAATCCGTGAAAATTTCGTAATCTTCCTTGTTAGATAATTTCATAATTACAATTCATCATGCGTTCGTTAAAATTCATCAAGGAATACGCTCCTGAATGCAAATCTTTGATATGGACTTTACGAATGTAGAACTTGTATAATGTTTCGTAAACGACATTCCTGATGGAACAATGACGCGATATTTTGGTCATTTTTTGGAATCCGACGCGCGAGATAAATGGCCTTGCCGGAAGCATGAAGCTCCAAGCTAGCAAAGAGCAAAAAGTCACGCGACCTCTCTTCTAATTTCCTGAACGCTCGGTTGTTGCAGGCACACACTCCTCTTCTCGCAGCCGACACGAGACACGTAAGTAGAAAGTTCGTGGCAAAAAGTAGCCGAGACAAGGAGATTGTTAGCAAGTAGTCGCGACTGAGAGAAGAATTGCAATCGTCACGTGCGTTCATGTCCCCTTTAATTTACACATTTTACTCCACTTGAGAAAGTATGTCAATTAATGTTAACTTCGATATCAAAATTGGCGTAACGACGTTGCTTGTCGTGACATTTACAGAAATCTTTTATAAATTTGATAAGAATTATATGTCAAGGATTACAACAGGGTTTGACTAATATAATATTAACGTGATCACTTAAATTTTTCTCTCGGCGCAAAAATAGAACGCATTTGTATAAAATAATAAACGCAAACTTGTAATGTTTTATCGAAGACATTTATTCCATTAATTACACGTTAATTACGCGATTAAGTTTCCGCAATGCGTGTCCTGCATTTCTGCAAATTGATCAGTTACCATATATGTACGCGAAGCTGGTGTAGCATTTCGAAGAAATTCATAAATTATTAAGAGGTCTGGTTTTATTTTTAATTAGTTCTTCTGGTTCTTGATTTAAAAAAAAGTTTATTTAAATTTGAGAAATATATATATTTATTAGTGTTTGTTAAAACTGCGGAAATAACCAGAATGCAGAACTATTTTAGAATAAACAGATTTCTCTAAAAGCGCGTTTTACTTCAATATAGATTTGCCTTCCTCAGATGATATAAATTGTTCAAGAAGTATTTAATTATTATTCATTGTTAGAACTCTTACTGCACAAATAGCACAATAACAGAACATGGAAACTATTTTATAACGGAAGGAAATCTACGTCTAGTACAAAAGTTATGTATTTTTCATCTTTTAACAATGGATTACTTTTAACAACATTTGCTTGTTTCTATTCAATTATATTATTTTTTACCTTTACCTACCTAAAAGGTGGTACTTTTACACTATATGTAATAATGTAATGCAAAATTACGATGATCTTTATCGTGACTATTAAACGTTACAAAAGTACCATATAATAACATGCTTAGTTCGATTTTGATACAAATTATTCGTTGCACAACTGAAGTTTTACCGGCGATCAGAGGAGAGTGAAAGTTCGGAAATTGACACCAGTCGCGCTGACCAAATCGAAACGTGATATTACAAATGTACAAATGTTTTATAAGACAGCGCGGCGGCTATCTCGGTGCATACGTCGAAGTTTATCATGACGTAATTGCAGTTTCATATCGTTGGTGCGCGATGTCTCCTCGTAAATTACACGTGCAAGAAGACGTAACGGATAATTATTTGCCCCTGAGTCATTAGCGCTAACGATCCTCCTTGCCGCTCCTGGTAGTGGGAATCTAATCTACGAGCAACGATTGCGTTCGCGACACGTTGTTCCTTAATCATCGTTTGATCGGTTAACTTCGGCGATTATTATACGTGTACTCCCTTCAAGACGCAGGCGACAGATCCGGAAGTGTTCGGTCCGCGCGAACTTCCTTGCTTCCGGCAATCGATTTGTAACGCGTGTAGGAAATCGTGTCATCTCGGTTTCGTCCTGTTCGCCCACTTGCTTGCTTCCGTTCCATCGAGCGGTCTCATCCAATTTGCCGTGAAACTAATCCAATTGCTTCTTGAGAGTTTACCAGCACTTCAATGACTCTAAGCGATTAGATAACATATTATTAGATCTTGTCTCTAATCTTTAATTGGAATGTGAAAAGAACACACAATTGCTTCTGTCACGCGTATACTATTCTTTTTATATCCTTTCTAAAGTGTGATTTTCTCGGATATAATATTAACTTATTAAGAAATATTGAAGAATTGGACGCAATGTGAATAGCTTTATATAATTTTGGAAAAATTATATTTACAGTTTAAAGTAAATAATTTTAAAATTAAAATAATTTTAAATTAAAAAAAGCGAATAATTTAAAAAAGAAATAAATTTTTTTTGTCATTCATCTAGAATTGCCACATGGGAAAAACTAAAAAATTCTGGAAAAGAATTTTAAAAGACAATAAATTTTTTATTTGATCTTTATTCGCGATAATAATTATTTTTATAATATATCATTTTTATCCTCAATTCGTTGTGAGCGAAGAGGTACAATAAAATCAAATGTCGCACACAATTCCGTACGGATTACAGTGACAGTGATGTTAATTTTACAAGATATCTTGAACGCGTCGTTCATTGTGGACGTTAAATTCCGATAGTCGGGAAGCTTAAAATAATTATCCCGCGGCGTGAAAGTTAAACTCCATGTAGACGCACAGCAATACAACGGTCCCTTTACACATATACACGAGTGTTTCCCTTCGGGCGTGCATGTAAACGTAGCGTGGTGCAAAATATTCGCTGACTGTCCTGGAAATCCGCACGTCGGGCTAATTAACTATCATGTCGCATTTCATTGTGCTCTCATTCCATTAACTGGATGGAAACTCGTATCCTTGTTGGTATTTCGATTGATTCATTATTCGAATTGAAGCTGATATTAAACGTCAAATAGATTACATATTATCGATTCTGGCTGATGCATCTGTGCGCATCGATATTTCGCGATTGAAGAGCTTCTGTTAAAAATAATCTCGCGTTCTAAATCTGGACGGATATTTGTCGGGGTGCGGCACGTTATCCCATGTTAACCCCATGTTATCTCATCAGGTGCTACTATTTCAGGACATTATTCATCCAATGGAGTTGATTAGTCCTCGTCGGCCACGCTGGCCTTTTAAATCACCCTTGTCTCTCGAATGTGCAAACACGCCCATCGCCTCTTCCTCAAAACTTCACCAGTTTCGTTCTCCTCGGCTTCGTCGGAAGATTCATAGCGGGCCTGATTTGATTTGCAGCGCCGTTTGAAATTCAGGCGAGGGCGTATTTCATTCGTCGACGGTCAGAAAGGGAGGGAAAGGATGGGGGAGTCTGGTTGAGAAGGCGGCCCGGTGAATATCGAGCTTGCCAAATGGAGTAAACTGCAGCCTCCGGTTCGTGTAATCTTCCGGAAGTCGCCGTCTGCTGCCGATTACCTTCCTCTCTCTCTTTCTCTCTCTCTCTCTCCCTCCCCTTCTCCCTTCCCCCTTTTCTTTTTTTTGTTCATCGTTTTGTATATTTCTTTTTGTCTTCTCATCACCTCTATCCTAGTCTTCGTCTATTTTTCTTTTTTCTGTCGACTCGACTCTGTGCCGTACCTCTCCTTGGCCTTGGCGGTAAATCAGACGAAAGGGATGCCGCATAATCCCGCGAAATGAAGCCAAGTCGTTTTTACGAGACGTCGCGGGAATCATATTTCCGCCGTGGCTTCGCTCCGGGAGAACTGTTTGCTTTCCTCGCCGCGTGGGAAAAATCTCGCGCCAACGGGGAAAATGACTGCCCCCGTGAATAGGGAGATTCACGGCACGAAGCGAATTCCCGCATGGTTCGGCGAATTCCGCGGGCGTTCATCAATACGCAGCATGATATCGGTCTCCAGTATTCATTTCCTTTGGATTAGTACGCGCGTTGCATGTAGGATATACAGATATACCCGGGGGAAAAAATCCGCTTTTTATGTAACCACCGTAAAAAGTGGCAGATATTTCTAGTTGGTCCGCATATACGGACGATGACAGAGATATTGTCGAACTGACAAAACTTCATCTTTTTTTACGATGGTTGCATAAAAGATGTTCCTACATTCCGCGATATCGTATGCTCCGACGTTTTGGGACTCGCAACTGAATTTTGCATTTATCACTTTAGATTCGCATATTTTTGTAGTGATTGATGGTAATTTAATTTCTGACGGTTATAAATTAAATTATCGATAGTTTTTTTTCGAACTTTATGCTTCTCCTTTCCTCGGCAGAAAACTTTCAATATTGTCCAGTAAGATATTTATTATTCGCGAATAGTAACGTAATTTCATTCCTGATAATGAAAACTGTAATTTCCTCGAGTGCTTATCTGCATGCGACATTCCTAGATCTATTTTCCGCGAGGCAAGTTAGGACTTCGATCGCTGCCTGAAATTCAGGACTCGAGTTGCAGGCACCGTATCCCGCGGGAAAACATCCTATCTCACATTATTCCAACCTGTCGAAATCCCGGTTTCATCAAGGTCTTCATTTCGTCCCTCCCTTCAGCACGTCGTGTTTCTCATCGCAATACCACGCCCTAGTCATCATCTTTATGAAGTTTGCGTTAAAACGTGATTAGACCTTCATTTAATTAAAGAGATACTAAAATATCGGCGGCGCTTTAAAGATGTAACTCGTGAGACTGTTGAAACACTGCGAGGATAAAATCTCTCTAAATTGTATAATCTTTGTCATTAATCTAGTAATATTGAGATAAGTTGTCTTTCTTCGTAGAACTTTCTTTTTTCAGCTTTTTGAAGCCTTTACGGTTCTTAATTATGGAGTATTTAGTCATAATTCTAAATCATGATAATATATATTACGAGATATTCTGTTTTGCGATTAAATCATGTTCTATGTTGTATTATCGGTCGCGTTCATCGGAATAATCGATATCGCATTCCCTTCTGACACGATCCATTAGTGGTTAGGGATCATCGACCAGTAGCTCATGTTGATTACCACGTGGTGCACCTCCTGGCACTTCCCGCGTTTCCGGCCCTATAGCGTTGTATTATAGGCTGCCGGTATTATAACGGGACACGTCGTATAAATCACGTCAAATGACGTGCATGCATCGCTCTCTCGGTTGTGTCCCCTGGCGTCGACGCAAATTGCCGGCATTAGTCGTTAGTGACGGATCATGACTGGCCCTTCCGCTGCGAGAAGATCACCAGCGGCGCTGTCCTTCGTGCCAGTTTCACACGTCTAATAATTCAATTCTGTTAATATTATTTGACCCGCACTTCAGTCGTCAGACAATTATTATCTATTGATATCTCAATATCTTTGTTTCGATGAAAAATCAACCAGCAGGTTAAAAAGCTTATTTTTAAATTTTACATTTATATTTTCATGGGTTTACTATGAACTTTCCATGTCTTATATGTAACCTGCACTTAAAAAAATATATAAATTCAAAAAATCTTTAACTGACCAAAGAATCTTATAATCCTTTTATTACATTGGTTTTCTAAACATCATACGACTTTAGGTTTTTTTCGTTAGTTTCTTTTTATTCTTTCGAATAGAAGAACAATCTCTTTTTTCTCGGTTGCCTCGAATTCGATTCCACAACGTATTTCGAAGGACAATGTTCGAATCAACGGAGCACGAATGCAGCGTGTTTCTTCAGCTCTTGATGATTTTTCCAATACACGGAGTATATTGCATGCCGGTAATCATTTATCTTTATTTCACGGAGGATACTCTGTTGCGGTTCGCGCGAGGTGCGGAATTTATATTAATGGTGGCACGCATAGATATTAGGAATAATTACATTTTTCCGTTGGAATGCTGTTCCGTAGGGGAGATGTATCCGTGTAAATGTATAATATTTATTGTACGGGAATTACTGAGATAAATTGCGAGGCACGCTGTTCTGTTAATTCGAAACAGTATCATTACGACCGTTCCACGGATTAGCTCCACCTTGTTGCTTTATTTTGCAACGTATCCTTTGTACGTTTAACTTTTATTATTATTCTAACTTTTATTGTCAGGTTTGATTAAAATACGAACAAATATTCCAAAACTAATCCTTTATCGCGTTTACTACAATTAACGAAGTTACATTCGTGAAAACTCCGGAATTATTTTCCGAGCGAATTATCCGAGAAAGTTTCGTTTGCGACGACGGAGGAGATACCGTAAAAATTATTGTATAAATATTTTTACCCCATTCAGCAGAGAGGAAACATTTCGCTCAGATTTTTATTCGTGCCGGAAAATATCAAAATAACCGATTAAGCGAAAACGCGCGCGGTCCCGGTGCGTTCGGCCGAAAATGTTTACCCTGGAATTGGGACACCCGCAGTCCTGGGCTGGCACATGCAGATACCGTGTTCTCCGCAGGTGCATAAACTTCAACTCGCAAATTCTGTAATCGCCACGCTAGACCCGCCCATTTGCGAATCGGATAAACTGCAAATGTAGATTTGTACCGTGCGGTCGTATCGCGAATGCGATCGGTTCGATAGAGTGTCGCAAAAAGCGCCTTGTTCCGCGGTTTCCCTTGTTCCTGTTTTGTGTGCGAATTGCGCGCGTTTAATTCATAATCCAAATAATGGATGAACGTAATTAATACAAACAGTATATCATGATATCATATTAGCAATTCTGCAGTCTGTAAAACTGTCAGTACGGAATATTCGAGCAATCAGTATATATTCTTTCATCTTTATAAGGTAATATGATTTTATTATGAATAGTAAGTACGCGCCATGTGCGTGCAAGACGTAAAACGAATCTTATTATAGATATTACGGATAAACGGCGAAGCGAAAGCTTCCAGGTGTGGTAAATATTAATCAGCCTCTATACGAATATCTTCACCGCGCGAAAATAATTAATGCTTCGGTAAATGTGAATAATCCACTTTTATAAAACGTCCGTTTTCTCCGCTCAGCGATCGATATAGTCCCCAAGTTTATGAATTGATTTATGAAGCGGAGGAACGTCCGAGTGTTGGTTTTTACCAGAGACGGTTTACCCGCATCTGAAAATTGGGGAATATTATCATAATGTATTCCACCTCATCTGCATCGGGATTACTGACCGGATAAGGACTCGAAGTTCAGTATAAGTACGTTCTAAAGCATGATCGACTTTTCCCTGGGAAAATAAGCGTATGGTAAATCAGCGTATAGGATGTAAAGTTGCAAAATAATGCACAGTGTCATTTTTCTGTATATCTTAATTTACAAATCATGGTGTTAATTTACAATGATGCAATTCAAACGTTGAAATGGAGTGGCATTATTATTAATTTTATACGAAGCTTTGTAAAGTATTACTTTTTATAACGACGAGATAAAATGAATCATTATTTCGACGATATGGCGGCAGAACAGAATGAATTATTCATGATTCACGCCCTTCATGAGAAACCTTTATTTAGCGTTAAGTTAACATTAAGGAGAGCGAAAACAGCCGTGGCACAGGGTCCACGAAGTGCCGCGATGAAATCTAAAACCTGAGGAGTGTATTTAGGTCGACTTCGTTGTCTCTGACAGCTCGTTCGTCCTGACTTTTAAAAACTAACGGACAATTTCCGTGGGTTTATCTTCGCGAAACTTGTTCGGCGCGCGCGTAAAGCTTTGCCGAGTAATTTGAACGAAAAGTAAACTCCGGGGCTCTTTATTTTGCTTGGCTGCGCGTTAGTAAGAAACTACTGTGTCTCAACGAATCGACGTGAAATCGAGACAAACTCTGAATGTTATTTCAAGTCCGTTATTTTGGTTTGAATATTGTTAAACCTACTGCCGTTAATATAACATCGTTATGTACATATTTCATTATTTTATGAATTAACTCATGATTTTGTATGTTCTCTCTGTTATCTATTTACAATTAAAATAGGCTTTTCAATTCTTCAAACACGCCATTTTTCACGTCATTTATTTTCTTTTTTTAAGAAATTCATTTTCTAATAACAATTGCATTATTTAAACTTTATAAATACGCAGAATAATACTTGGCTAAACATACATAACAATAAATTCAAGGATTTAAGCAGGACGGTTTACGGGTTATCCGGACGTTCGCCCCCATCTAAACCAGCTGACCGCCGACATCGCGCGCGAGAATCTTGACCATAATTAATCTTTATGACGGCGAATCTATTTACGAGCCATGCGATATAGCGCATTTTAACGCAAGACCATTTACCATAATGCCGCTGCCGATATCTTGTTGGCATCCAGCGAGGCATCGCTCGCTATGGCGTAAAAGAGGGGCGGCAGGGCCGTTACACCTGTATGGATTTCGGGATGGCAGGCGTAGAATAAGGTCGTAAACTCCCCGGGCGTAAACCGGTAAATGGTACGTGCCAGAGTAGAATGAAGTTACCCAACGGTTGAATCGGTGGAAGACGCCCGGGCCGATCACCTCGATCGAGCGCGCACTGTTACTCCGGACCGGCTCATTCGATCTACGTAAGCCATGAAACACGGTGCCATAATTCCGCACGCCTAGGATTACTAGTCAAAACTACCCGAGGGAGTTACACGGCAATATGGAATCGCTTAGTTTGTCTCTCCTCTTGTCCACCGGAAACAATCTCGCTACTTCTGCCGGACGCGACCATCATGCGTTTCAACCCTCGGGACATCGCGATACGGACAATGAATGAACGATTCATTACTTCTCCCCGAACAAATCGAAAATTGATATTTTGATTCTCGGTTTGTGTTTGTTTTCAATTTAATATATCATCCGTGCAATACCATTATCGCGAAAAATGTTTCGATATTTGTTAACCGTTTTTGTTTTAACGTTTGCAAAATATTTACAAATGTTACAATGTTTTGTAGCTATAAATATTTACATTTTTCTCTATGGTTTTAATATTTTTTAATATCTTTCATATCCTATCAATTATAATTTAAAAGTAAATTATAAATTCTGTTAGGAGCTCTATGATCAAATATCACACTGAGTAAGGGAAACCTCGCATTATTAAATACGTTTGATATTAAGTATAGTTTCCCCTTCCGTCTCTCCTTGACAAGACTATAAATAAACTTCGTAATTAAATTTGGATGCCTCCTAGAGGCATCTACTATCCGTGGACTATCTAGAGATAATGATGCTCTAAAATGTCTTAATCTCCACGGAAATTCTCGAAGGCACCGAAGGTGAGTGCGATGAAGGGGAGTTCATACTTTCCGCGTCTCTATAAATTCTCGCAGTGAGAGAATTTATTGCATCGCGACGGCGTTCCCAGGCATTCCGCGGATTAACTCGTCAAAGTGTCCCTCAAGAAATTGTCCCGGCCGTTCCGTTACTCTGCGGGCTACATTATATCCTCGAGGTTGTATGCAACTATGCGGCGAAGCGTTGAAGTTCGTCGTTGCTAAACTTCGAGTTTAGTAACATGCGCAACCACGCCGAACCTTTCCCATCCCCGCGGCGCTAATCGAGAAATTACAGGTGGCAGAAAGTAATCGGAAATTTGTAACTTCGATCGTTATCGCGAGAACTGCGATTTGATCGAGCGCTGATACTCTCAACGAAAGTGTGAATTATGTAGACAATAAGAGCAAATCAGATCCAGATTACGTGAAGTGAGAAAGCAACTCGTCATTTCGCGGGTAACAATGGACTATTTAGTACGTAATTTATCGTGATTCTAAGGAGCAGAAATTGAATTGTCGCGGAATGGCAATGAAAGAAAAAAAGCATGACGCGCGATGTTTTGTATAATTTACTCGATCGAATTGATGGTGAATAAGTTATACAAGTCAGATTGTCGAAAGAGCTGTCACGACAGATAAAATCTATATATGAGAATCTATCTATATTATGAGAAAAGAGAAATGATGACAGGGCAATTACGAGAGCTCTTTGAAAGTTATTAGCGTTACGCGAGAAGTAATAGATTCGATTATTTGAACAAATCGTGCAGCAAGAAAAATAAAGGCATTTACATTGCGTGCATCATACCCAAATGGGCAGTATATCTGACATAAACACAGATTGCGCGATTCTGATTGCGCTACATTTTGCTTTACAACATTACATTTCAAATTCGAACGTATTGTTTTATGGACATTGGAAATTCGTGGTTTCGCTGGTCTGAAGCTTCGTGCTATTATTGCACCGGAATCGCTCGATTTCCCCGTGTAATCCGATAAAGACGTACGGTTCGGAAGAACGGATTTTTACGAGGGTAAGCAACGTTTGACAACCCCTTTTGCACCCGGTAGAAAAACACGGAGCGTCGACGGCGGCTAGGAAAGAATGGGGAAAGAAAAGCAGCCGGACGTGACCAGGATAAGGGCTGCTTCCCCGCTTCCGATTCGTCCGAAAACTCAGAGCCTTTGGCTTTGCTGACACGGAATACAAGATTGGAATAAATTTACGGTACTTCGTGCTCCGTATTAAGCATTCTACGATCTCTCTTACCGTCTTCGTTTGTTAAATTCGTATTTATTCGTTGTCAATGATATTTTGGTTTAATATTATCAAAAGATAAGATATTTATCTTACTTATTACTTTCTATTACACTTGGAGAGATTTTAAGCTTTTAACGAAAATATGGTGGTAGCTTTCCTTGAAAGAGAAGTTACTTTTCTTGAACCGCTTTTATTTTGAGTTCTGACTTTTGCAAGTTTACTTTACGATTCGCTGCTTTTTCCTCATATTTTATCATGCGATATCTCTCATTTTGAAGCCTCTTATGATCGAATTGTCTGTAGGAATATAAAGAACCATAAATATTCGAAGCTGCACGTACCTCTGGGAATAAGTTCATTCAAAAGGAAAAATATGCAAGTGCTTTTCATAAAATTTAAGCAACATGAATGTGCACTGTATTAATCTTATTTACGGCGCAATTCGTTTTCTTTTTCTTTGGGTTGATAATAAGAAACAAAAATAATCCTGCTACAATTGGACTCTCAGAATGACCATATTTTCACGTATTTTCTCGGAAACCTTATAGTTGTTTATTCTACGAGGCTCTTCCCCTTTGAGGTACACAATACAAATTAAATTTCGGTCATGGATAGTTTTTTATGAGTCAATCATAATTTCTTATTCTCTCGCAAGAACATCTTCGAGCTTTATGTAGCAGTTTTATTTTCTTCTTCAATTGGTCGAAATTTCTTCTTCAATTGGTCGTAACATTTTTTACGTACTCTTTAAAACTTATGGTTAGACACTTGATTGCCGATAAAATGCTAGGCGGTGTGGAAAAGAAAGTCTATCTCATCGCTCTTTTAAACTCGTATAAGTCTATGAGATTGTTAATGCATAGGCAATTTGAAGCCTTTATTTTTCAAGTTTTTGAGAGTTCTCGGCGAAGAATTATTCTTAAATTCTAAAAATTAAAAATGAAAAATATAGTGTACAGAATGACGATAAATTTTTTTCTTTATTTTGTTTGTTATTAATTTGGCGCGCGTCACATTTTTATAGATAATTGATATTTCATTAAAAAAACTTTTCAGAGGAGAATGTAGTAATTTAATTATAAGATTATGAGCATAATAAGTCAAGTCGATAAAATATTCGACGAGTATCGTGATGACATTGCTATTCGCAATCTGTAGTTTTTGCACGAGATACAGACGTTAACGGCGGGATATCGTAAGACCGCAATTTGTTTATGTTTGTTTCCGGCGTTCGCCTGCGGAATTTTCTCAGGCGAGAGCACCGTTAATGAATATTTATATCATTATCGTGGCCCGTTTCTTCATGTGTAAAGAAAGCTTAACGCGCTGCCGCTTGTCCGACCTTCTCCACCTTCGCTGCATATTTTTCAGACCCAGGCAAAGAGGTAACCGAGAGAAAAACAGTAAACGTATAAATCCTCTAGATTTCTCTACCAAGAAAAACGCGAGCATTGAGCCTCGTCGTGACGTGAGCTACGAATTAAATCGTCTGAATAAATTAACACGATTAATGGTGAGAATTTAAAGATGCTTTATAAGAGGAAATTTAATTAAACAATTGTATTTTATTTATTAAAGAGAAAATCTCGCTATTTAGGGGTAATAATGGCCGATTTAGTCCATTCTGTAAGTTAACTAAATTAACATTTAATCGTTCTGCTAGAAAATATATCCGAACATGAAGATTGCGGTACATCGTGTCGGAACTACATCGTTAATATTGTTTTGAATTCTCTTCAGCTTCTGCTTGTTACCCGTTAAGCATGTATGCTGAACGATCAATTAACTCTCAACTGCAATATCCGCTGTAGCCGTTCGAATTTTCCGATACGTCTCGGGAAACTTTGCGGGCTCGCCGCTCGCAAAGATTGGATCGTTAATACGGGCTCATTAATCACACCTCGCAAGCAGCCTATGAAATTAATTTTGCGCGTCGTGACTTTTAATGTCAGCCGATAAATTTGTATGAGATCAATTTTGCGATAGACAGAATATTTTAACTCTCTCTCTCTCTCTCTTGAAATTATGATGCTCGTTAGTCTCTTTGTTTTTGTTTAAGTCCTTTATGTTTCATCAATTCTGTATATCTCGATAGTGTTTATCGAATCAGTTTTTAAATTTTCTTGCATATTTTTCAAGAATTTAAAAAGAATAAACACAGTTTATTTCTTTAATATCTAGAATCGAATGTCATATCATGTCATTTTGTAAAAATTCGAATTTCAGGGTGCCAACTTCACATACCTGCCATTTTATTCTGATAACTTTCGTTATTGTTATATAAATTGATTTGATATTACATGTAATATAATGTGTATTAATTTTATTTTATTCAATCAATATTTTTCCGATATATTTTGTTAAGTTAGTTGTTATGTTATCAGCCGCTTATGACTATCGAAGTGTTCGCGCTTTCAACACACGATCATTCGTGTGGAGGTATCAGCGTAAATTCACGCGTTTTAGATCCCGCATTCATATAGTGTCCGCGTTTTATGTGCGTTTCGGGTATCGCGAGTTTACGCCCGGGGTAACATCGAACTCGAGTGTGGGGGAAATGCGGGGGACTGTCGACGTTAAATCCCGGAGTGTGCGAGCTTTGTGAATTAAACCCGTACCTGCAGAGAGTTGAAACGCCGCAGCATGCTAAACGCGAATCCGCTGTTATCGTAACGCGATGTCGGTCCCGCGAATGCAGATGCAGATGAAGCAAGCTCGATACACAGAATTAGCATTCCAATTTTGGTGACACATTAAAAAATGAAATATGGGAAGACTTTATAATTTATACTTTGATATTCCGAGACATTTATCACTGTATTTTTCACTGTATCAACTTATATGAAAGAAAATGGAAATTTTAATAAGACATTTACAATACGGACATTTGTAATTTGTCTGTTAAATTGAATCGTTGTAATATTTTACGCATACAAAGCTGGTAAGACTATTAATCTCGAGAATATAATTTATCAGTTTTTTCTCTATTTCAACAATTCCGCATGTGAACCGTTTTCACGCGGATGAATTTATTTACTCGCATACCATTTGTTTTCGTCAATTAGAGTACAGAATTTACATTTAGGGCGTACGATAAGGATGAATATATATTGGATTAGTTTGATTAATTTAAATTATACAACATCTCCCGAAACGTAAATCAAGATTAGACTGACAAAATAAGATTAATTTATTTATAGATCAATTAAGAAATGACTGCGAAGGCAGCCTCTAAATTAAGTTTAAAAAGTGGAAGGAGCATTGAGGCAAGTTTTTTTGGCAACTGAATAAAAGGAAAAGAATAGATGCGTTGAGAATATTAATTCAAACACTATAGACACATTATTTTTTATTTAAATATTTTATATTAAATGTCCTTGACTTCAATGATCATCAAATAATTATTTTTCATTTATTTAGTAAAAAGAATTGCGAAATTCTTAAACTATCGGTTTTATTTATACAGTATTTCATATAATATTTATTTTAATTGTAAATTGAAGCTCCGAGGAAAATATCGCTATGAGTATTACAGCATAACTTTCTTGCTTTACAACTTCCAGGCAGGTCGAGTTTAAAGAGAACGGCGAAAAATTGGGTGTACCGGAATATGCGAAGTCACGATCGCGAAAAGTTCGTTGGACGCGCAAATTTCCGCGCGATTACTGCACCGAAGAGAAGCGCGAGGAAAGCCACGAAAAGCCACGGTGTGCAAAAAACGACTAAGCGACCGCGATTAAACCACGAAATTAAAATCCGCCAGTAGCGAATGCACACGCTAGGTTGAGACGAGCGCTTTAATTGTCGCTTTTTTGGCGATTCTTCCCAGAAAATGCAGCGATTCTGTTAATCCGCGGCAGCGTGCTTCATAACACGCCGAGTGTACAATGCTCTCATATCACGCCATTCCGGGGATCGTTAATTCACCGTTTTTCTTCAAATGATAAAAACTCATGTGGATTTTGATATTTCTTGTGAAATTTGTTACTTTTTAGAGTTAACTCTATTTTATTCGTGTAGGATATAAAATACCAATCTTAGAAGGCTACTAAATTCACAGAAATCAATAAAATTTTTTTGTTGAATGAATGCTGCAAAAAAATGATTTCACAATTAAAGAAAAATTTTTACACTTATCAATATAGAAGGTGTATAGAATAGTATTAACCTTTATTTAATTTAGCAATTTAGCAATAAATTAGCAAAGAAAAAACATAACTTTTTATAATAAATTCTTTATAATAAATAATAAAAAACTTTTTATAATAACTTTTTATAATAAATATATATATATATATATATACATAAATTTACTATAATTTAATATAACTCTGGCGTTAATTAAATGCTGAATAACTTGGCTTCTCACGCATTTCTGTCTTATAACTTTTTCTGCTATCTAGTTCAATTTCATGAAAAACCATATTACAAATTTTTGACGAAATAAAACGGAGATTACGAGAGAGAAAAGTTGTCGCGAATATTCAGAGTGAATGACCGCGATTCCAAAAATTCCAGCGGCGAACTCCACCGCCATAAAGCACGAGGCACAAAGCGTGAACGGAAAACTACACTTCCGCAGTATCGAACTCGCTCTATAACTGAACAAAGCAACCGCCAGGTTAAACGTTCACAGACACGGCGACGCCTCGCGTGCGCCAGATCATCGAGATGCTTTTTCTCGCGGCGGAATAGCAATTAGCCGTCGTAGCTCGCGCCAATCTCGCCGCTATAAGTTTTGCAAGCGAGTCGCGAAACACGATGTAAACCCCAGCGTCGATCTAACTCCATGCTGATTGGAGGAGTTCCAATTTTGCTAATGCACTCCATGGCGCAAGTAGTTTCGAGTTTCGACGCTCGAATACACATTCGGGGAGCTCTCACCTTGCCATCGTTTAATTTGCAACGGAACTCGTGGAACTTTCGGTCAGCGGCACCCTTGAGTTACTGTCTAACAAGGATCCGACCGGCTGACCGTCATAGCTACGGACTCCAGTATGGTTCTCTTGTTCGCAATCGATTGTTTTGCCGTACAATTGTCGCCAATTATCCATGAAAATCTGTCGGCATATAGATGTATACACTGAAAGAAAAATATAGTTATTTTTGTTACCCAATCACAATTTTAATGAGGATATGGTGTGGATTAACACAACAATGTGTACAGTTAAGTCAGTCATATTTATTATTAGAAATATTATAAAATTATGGTTAAATCCAAAAGTAACTATATTTTTCTCTCAGTGTAGGCTGGATGAATTATTCGTGCTGTTACATTAATATAAAAAATAATCAATTAACGTTTTCCTAATCACATTAGGATTATGCATTAATCAGCATTGATAAAGATAATCGATGGAAGATAATATATATATATATATATATATATATATATATATATATATATATATAGTATATGACGTTCTCTGTAATATTGTAGAAACATTGTTACACTTTTAACACGATGTAGAATTGCGTGACGTTTAAACTGAACACAAGTTGCATGCAAATTTCATAGAACCAATCTTGCGATATGTCCGGCATAATTTCTCGCTTGGCAAGGCCCTCCCTTGAAAAGTTTCGCATACTATCTCGGAATTCAAGAACCGAGTAAAAGACCATGCTTTTGTTGCGATTTTCCGGAACAAAACGAGGCAGCATAACGACTCGCGGTGCTCGGGTTACCTCCGGCGTTAATTCCGCTTAACACGCCCCGGTTCTCGCCTTTTAGCCACGCACGTTACTTACGTTACTTTGGCGGCCATTGTACGCAGATAGCGCCCGCCAGACGTCTACAGCAGCGAGAAGGAAGTATTAAATTTAAAGGATTGCGCAAGTCTTTTTTCCTGTCGGTATTACATTCGCGTTGCTTTCTCGTGTCGGATTATAAATGACAAATTTTATTCATCATGTTACATGAAAGGAGCACGAATGATTATGTTGAATCCATTATTTTAATATAATTTATAATTTATTCGAATAATAATTACATTATAATGTTTATTTTAATCTAATTATTTTTATTATTATCGCATAATATGTATTATTTTCGTTAAAAATAATACATATTTTGAAGCAGTTCTGCATAGAATTAAAAATTTCATTTTGACGCGAAATTTTATAATTTTTTTATAAACATCTATGATATATTAATTTTTATTAATATATATTAAAGTTTAATAAAAGTTAAAAATTTGATACATGTAGTTTGAAAAATATACATCAAAGTCATTATCATTCTGTTGAAAAATTCTCTTTTTATCTTATTCTGCTCTCTCTCTCTCTCTGTCTCTCTCTTCAAATTTCTGTCTCTTTTTCCTCTCGCCGTCTAGCGTAAATTACAGACGAGACTGTGGAATTTCGCACGTCAGCTACCTCTTAATAACAATCTCTCTTGACTACCACCCTTGGCAGTTTTGCTAGCGTCTCGGAAAATTCACCATTTACTTGAGCAACAGGAGAAAATGAGGAAGGGGAAATTAGATTTAATCGACAGTAATTTCGTTCGTCGTTAAACTCGCTGCTGCGCCGAATCATCGGCGGCCACGGACACCCGCATATAAACTTCCGGACTACGAAACCAACTGGATCCCGCCGCGCATGATTTTATCACGACGTCGCTCGCCTATCTTCTATTAAGGAAAGTTTTCACTTATATTTAATCTTATCTTCTTCAAGGTGATAAAATGATGACGAGAACGACTCGACACTTCAATTTCTCGATCTTGATAAAGGCCGCACGAATCCCCAGACTTTACTTAAAGACTCAAGGTAGAAAGCTTTTGTTTCTCTACTTGAATGCTCTCGAAGAATAAAGTGGACAATGGACGACAGTTACTTTCAAGGTCGGCGTAGCTTGAAATTCGCTCTATTTGCCGCGGCTATCTTTATCCGCCGCGGTTGGAACCGTGGTACCGACAAAGGCCGACGAATATAGCCGGTTTTGACACGGTGAGATGTTAATTTGAAACACACGCGGCCACGGTGACGCTATACCGAGCCAAGTTTCTGAACCCACTATGTAGCCCTTCGCGGTCGCATCACTCTAGTGATGGTTAAAAATATCATTTTATATATAAGAAAGAGAGAGAGAGAGAGAGAGAGGAGAGAAAGTGATATAGATAGTACGCTACAAGATATTTCAGCGATTTCACAAGCCAGGGCCAATTTTACCAGTGCTAATCTCGCGACGGCCTAATTACGGAGACGTACGGCGTAAAATTACGAGCGGTCAACGAACGGCGCTCACGGTGAGCGATCCATCGATCAAATTCTGCAACGTGCCGGTCGGCCGGTTAATTTCGGCGGCAGGCCGCGCGATCCGCGGTGGACGCGTGCCGGCGTTTATTTTCACAAGGAGTCGGAAATAGCCGGCGGCATGTGCTCCACCCGATATTATAATAGCGATGACTGGCGCGGTAGACGCGACAGTCCGCAGGCGAGTAACGTTCCGCCGTGCGGGGGGAACGGGTGATGAGTAACGTTACTCCTCGGGCCGCTGTCCGTCGTTGTCCGGCGCGATGGAGGTTGCAGTTTTGCGTTTACCTGCGGCCGCGGTGTTCTCAATTGTGAAAAAAACGGAAACGTGCGCTCGCCGACCGTATGCCTTCAATCGCATCGTGATAATCGCATCGGAAGTGTGAATATTATTCGCGTTGTCGATCTTTTCTATTAATATTATTACTCTCTAAAAGCGAATCAGTGAAACACACTGTCAATCAGTGATTATACACTGTCAGTGTAAAGTATGCCACTGAAATTTTTCAGTGGAATACTTAACACCAATTGTCAGTGTATAATTGCTGATTTCACTGATTCACTTTTAGAAAGTATATATTATTAATTAATAATAAGAATAATAGTTAATTCGAAGTTTTCTATTCTAAACATAATTGTTACTTTCATCTGGAAACAATTATTAAGTTGTGGGGAAGATGTTTCTATCGCCTAACAGATGTGTTTTCGAAATTGGCGAATTTATTTATAATAAAAACATGAGATTCACGACATCGATGTTGTTAGTTGTCCAACATTGCATGTGCGTTGCGTAAAATGCAGCGGGAATTTATATAATGTCGCGATAAGAAGGAAAAATCGTCGCTGCACGCGAAGTATAAGCGACGCGACGGTGGTCAGCGTGAATTATGTAAAACGCATAAATCTGTCCGTCGCTCGCAATAAATCACCTAGTCAAACGTCAGTGAGGCAACATCTGCTTGCTATTGAAATTATTCGAGTTCGAGCACACTGCGGGCATTTGTCGTCACGTATAATCGGATCGAGTGAAGCGGAAGTGCGTCTTGCAAATTGGTGCACAAGTTAGTGTTGTTAATCTCTATGCGAGCCACAGGATTGGCATAGGGGTGGAAAAGGTCCACGTATAATGCAGATCAATGATTGCCAGCATGGTCAACCGAGCCCGGAAAATGGTAATTAACGAAAATGGTACCGAATTACGACGCACTTGGTTGAACACTTGCGCGGACGTTTAACATGATTTATGACGAACGTAAACCCTTTGACGATTCCGGAACACGCTCGTTTATCGTTATCGTAACTTCCGTCGTGTGGCTACTTAGAGCGATTCTAATCAATTTGAAAAGGAAATGTTTAATACTTACAGTTCTACTGATTACAAAATAAAATTAGAATTTATTAAAATTAAAGTTACATAACACAAATTTATCATAAATATGTTATTAGAAAGTAACATGGAATAATACAAAAGAAAAATATACAATTTTATATTAGCATAATTCATAAAAATGAAGATCCACTTTGATAAACGGAGTCTATTTTAATCTGCAAGGAGAACAATTAATTATATTTTATTATTGTAGACGAAACTGTAGATGATAATTTTTGAATTAATCTGAATTACGATACATGCAAAATATAGCAACACGAAACAAGTGGATCACTTAATCGACGGTAACGAGTCCGTCAAACAAGTCCGATAAGCGCAGCTAGCAGTTGTTCAGTGCGTGAAAGTGCGGATCCCCGCGCTCCGTCGTCCTTCCCGCTTTATACGATTAATTAGCGCTGCCGCATAATCGCGTCGCTAATCGGTGGCTAATTCTCGCGCGAACATAATTGCTGTGCCGCATCGTTGATGGGCTACCCTCGTATCGACGAGCGCGCGTCGTTGACGAATGCACGGCTCGTTATTGCAACGATGCTGTGTCGGGTTTAGAGGGGATAGAGGGTGGCTTAACAGAATAGCATAATTCCAGCACGATTAATTCGCGATCACCGCAATATGCATCGAGCATCGCATTGCGTGCGTCAAATTTGTACGCGGCGGATTGTCTCGATACGCGCGGCCGGTGCAGGCGGATCGGAATGCACCCAGGGGTGCATTCCGATTTGTGCGCGCGCGCGTGAGCAAGAGAGAAAGAGAGAGGGGAGGAAGGAAGAGGAAGGCAGAGAGAGAATGTAGAGGCACGGATCCTTTCGCCTTCCGTACCATCCGTTTGTGTTGCAACACGATCGGAATGGTATGTACGCGGATAGATAATTGCGATGATGATCGGCCCGCGTATACTATGCGAGGCCTTTAATCCTACGTTGCATCGCACGAGATGTATCCTAAAAAAAAATCTCATGCCAGTGTTATTGAAAATTATGATTGTACCGTTAACTCTAAAACCGACCGAGTTGGTAATTTCGAGAGGAATCGATTGTTACATTATAGTGATCTTGATATCAGATTCTACAGCGGATAGATAGATCATCTAATCTGTTGATACTTGGAAAATTTTGCATGCAACTGAAATAATATGCAGCTGTACTATGCAAGATATGAGAGACTAGTAATTTCGATCTTGACTACTGATATCATTATGATGCTACTCTATGTCAACTACGACATCGTCGGATAAATTTATCAATCTGCATTATTTAGCTTAAGGCATTTCGCTGAATCCTCCTGCTTTGAACATATCGTAATTGCACGTACGCGAATGTGAATGTAACGCGCTCTGATACATCCGGGGATACGCAATGCGTCGTACTGCGGGAACGTGTCTCTAGCATATTATCCTACGGCTTAGTTGGCTTTTGATCCGATTAAAATGGTTTTGCACTCCAATGGATCATGCATAATTGCATTGTGCGATAGCGCACGTGGAGGACCTTTGGTGGCTGCTGTCCTAAAGGAAATCAGTGCCATTTCATTCAGGCGTACAATCGCTTGGAAATCACATTAATCGTACATAAGTATTTTCCGCCGCTAACGTTATTAGCTCGCGTATGTATGATAAAGATTTTTTAACGAGGAACGTTTGTAACATTCAACTCATATTTGTACACAAAAAAGCTCTTCGTGATATATTCTCGTGTATAAATTTATGTGAAGGATTTTTTAAAAAGGTTATTTTCTCTTCTCGGTTTTTACCCGTGATGACGGAATTTAGTTTGTATTTTTTTATTTTGGTGTATTTTAGCGTATACTTTTTCAAACACAAAGATGACTGTGACAATAGCCGATGACGTGACCGATCTTCTTTAATTATCCCGTCATTATAGAATATTAAAATGAAGTCACACCAGCGTTGCCCAAAGTTAACTGGATGACGGGGTCTTTTAGTACGCTCGAGTTCCGGTGACGAACTTCTTTGCCAGCTGAACACCACGCCTCTCAGAATTTTCCACGTGCGTTGAAAACTTATAACGAGATAAAGTTCGCATGGAATTAATCAATAAATAAACATTTCTGAAACTCCATTTGTCAGAATCTGTCTTTCCTCTCTCCGATAAGAGAAGTTTATGAAATCGGCATTCTGAAATGCGAATTTTTATAAAATTGATGTAGCATTTAATTGTTCACAATTTATCTGTAGCTCCGATCGATGTCGCGAAATATTTTCCTTACAATTAACTTGTTGAATGGAAAATCATTGAAAAAATTATTCTAATTTTCTTTAAAATATACCGCTAGTATTTATTAGACGCTTTCCATCATGCAGTATGCCCCACGCGATATGAACAGAATGCAATTTCTCCGGTAAAAAAAATATAGAAAAATATAATGTTTTGATATAAGGCGCGCGTCAGCTGGTGTCGAGAGCTTAAATGACGCTCCTTTGTTTCCGCGTAACTGATCGCCATTGATCGGAACACTGCACGACCTAATCTGCTCTCGTGTGAGGTCTCAGAATCAATTAACCGCTTAACCCTCCTTTGGCGTGTAGAGCCTTTAAGTCTCCCGCGCAATTAAAATTGTGGGTTTTGCATTATCTCGCACGACGTCGTTATTAATCCTCGACTCTCGCAAGAAGAATTCTATTTTTTACAAATTCTGCCTTTCTTTTCCTTCTAAATTCGATGATAAAGTCCGCAATGTTTTACACTTACCCCTTGTAACTCTCTTTGCTCATTCTAATTCCGTTTTATAAATTTAAAACCGTCTACGTGGAGTCGAACAAAATTCTATTAGAAGTGTATTATATTTCTTTAGTTGTATAGAAAATTACGAAGAGAAAGAGAGGGCGAAGATGATACTGAAGTACGCGTGTTTATGTTTCCAGGTGAACGGCGACGATGAGTGGGACTACGAGGACATCATTTTGGAGCGGGGCGGGGCGGGCCTAGGTTTCAGTATCGCCGGCGGCACGGACAATCCCCATTACGGCAACGACACCGCCATTTACATCACTAAGCTCATACCGGGCGGTGCCGCGTCCGCGGACGGTCGGCTGCGTGTCAACGACACGATACTGCAGGTGAACGACGTGTCTGTTGTCGACGTACCGCATGCGGCCGCCGTGGACGCGCTCAAGCGGGCCGGCAACACCGTCAAACTGGTAAGCTTTACCCTCCACCCTCTAACCTCGGTGCACCGATACGGGCGCGCATACAAGTTACTTGTCCCTATCGCTTTGTTGCATTGGCGAGCCCTTACAAGCGTTCAATATCGAGAGACAGTTTAATACAACGCGCCTCTTTGTTGATGAGGCAGTATCTTCTTTTAAAAAGTTATCAATCATGGTTTGAGAAAATATAAATATTTTCACAATTCGCTATCTGAAGCATATTATCTCAATCTATATACATATAAATAATGATATCCAGATTAAAATATCGAGAGAGATGTAAGTAACTAATGATTAACGTTAACAAACACATTAAAGATAAGTGCTGTGCATGGTAACTTGTGCAAACTGACATATGCAAATCTCAAATCTGAGTTTAATTGAATCATACCGGCCGGCGCAATGGCAGCACATTGTTACTATGATCACATGCCATATCATATGCACATCTCAAGTGCGCAGATTTAATTGCGCGACGAATGTGTCGGGAATAATTGAATTGCAAATGCTGTAATGCGTATGCTTTCTACTGTTAAACTCACCCTGCGTGTACATATCCACTTTCTCAGCTATCTACCGATAGTTAACCGAGTGCTTAATTAACTGTATATATTAGGCAATGTCGCGTTATCGATATATTAACACTATCTATTTAATAAGCACTTGAATTCGTCAAAAAATATCGAGACAATATTGCTGCGCATCGTTCGCCAGATTCATTAACTCTGAATCAACGTCAGTTTAATCGCTCTCGTCGTTATCACGTTGTTCTCCGTCATGTTGTTCATCTTGAACTTTTTTGTTCCGTTTTTCCATCGAAGTATCTGCGATTTTTTTTTTTTTAGTTTTAAGACGTCATTTCAAGTCCCAGAAAGTTCCACGGGATTGACGGCCTTCCCCGGATTCTATATTTGTCATAAAGACGCGTCGAATATCTTCGGCTTATGCCGGAGAAAAGTCCCGAAGCGACGATCACTCACTCGGGCCTTTCGAGATTCCTGTAGTCTGGCAAGGGATGAGGGAAAGTTTCGATGGGATCGTTCGTTACATGCCTCTCGGATATACGTTAATGTCACCCTTCGAAAAAAAAAAATCCCCAGGCGGATTGCCTGCTGTAAGCTTCCTTCTTGATGGAAGAAAACCGGTGTTGGTTCGACGTAAAAATCAAAAATATCGATCGTAAATTTCAGAAACGCCAACTTTTTTGATAACAGTTGAAAATTTTTGAGATACTCGAGAGATCGTACAAGCCAACATCTGTGCATTATTAACTCTCCCAGGCTAGAAATGACGATAAAGAAGGCATAAAAGCATTTACGACCGGACCATTCTAGACATTATTCTGACATAAAGTCGCAACTATCCCTCGTTGCGCATAAACGCATCTTTAGAATAGGAATATGGCTGTCGTAAGCAAATTTGATTTGCAATCTCGATTTATGGATGACTAGCAATTAAATTTTCGAGATTGAATAAATTACTGCATCAAATGCAAATTTTTATTCGATATGGATTGATCGGATATTTCTATCATTTATTAAATACGATTTAGAAATGCTCAAAGAAATGAAGTAATCAAAATAATTAATTTACATATATATGAATTAGATATATGTATATATAATTTATTTGTTAAAAATAAAATTATTATTTGTATATACATATCATCATTTAATATATTATAAATAAAATCAATGCTCACAAACAGAAATAAGAGAAAAAATATTTTTGCATTTAATTTTATTAAATACTTGAAATGTTTATGTCATGATAAAACATATCAATTAGCAATCGAAACGTCTGCCGATTCTTTTTCCATGGGGAGTTTAATTAACGTACCGAATCACCTTAGCGGCGATATAAACGGGCTTTTAAGGAGAACGGCGAACAGGAACAAATCCACTTTATAAATCTTATTGAGTAAACGAGAGTAGTTTGAAGGAAGATATATCTCTCCGATCAGCTATCGGGCGGGCATTTAATTACGTGGAGATTCATTGTTATACCGGGAATGAAAGAGCGCGCGCAGTTTCCTTTTTTAAACGCCTCTCAGATGAAAGCGATCGTTAAACATTTGAACTTTAGACGTAAAATTTATCGGCCATCCGCGATGTCTCCCGATTCTCCCTTCATCACACCCTCCACCCACGCTCAATTAACGTCATGTCCGCGCATCGATTTTCAGTATGTACGCCGACGGAAACACACGCAGCTGATGGAGATCGAGCTGATCAAGGGTAACAAGGGCCTTGGCTTCAGCATCGCCGGTGGTATCGGCAATCAACATATACCGGGTGACAATGGAATCTACGTGACCAAAATCATGGACGGTGGGGCCGCCCAGGTGGACGGTCGCCTCGTCGTCGGCGATAAATTGGTAGCCGTCAGGAACGCTTTGGTAAGTAAACGTACATACCGAGTTGCTTGTCTTCCGCCTCCAGCTTGTTTGGCCAAAATATTGGTAATAATCGACAGAAATATTCGTAATACTCTCTCTCTTTACGGATAAAATTACTATTATAAATAGAAGACACGCATTGGATTCCATATTATATCATACAATAAGTGTTTCGAGGTTGTAAACTCGTCTACATGTCGAAAAATGTGATTTTTTTATAATCGAAAAATCGCGTGTGTTCAAAGAAAAATAGTATCGCGATTATGTTTCACTTTAATATCAATTGCCTTTCAGTCCATTTTTTCGTAATATTTTTCTTTCTCTTTTATTTTCTGCAAAAGTTAAAGAGATAAATGTAGAAAAATAGATCTCGCTTTCTGAGAATCCTGCATAGCCAATCGTGATCTTATCCCGCGATAATAATGATTTTAAAAATAAAGTTAATTACTTCATAATGGCACATGTTATTTATAAAATTGCTATTCAAAGAATCGGTATAATATAAGTGGAATAAAATATTACACTTTGTTACACGAATAAAATTGCGAGAAAGTTTCGACATATTGTCGAAAACTGAGGAAATTTTTATGCTGAAAGTTTAATCAAATGCCGATCTTACAAAAGAGATCTTATTCTTATAAGCTTCAAAATTTTATAGTAACGATAAATGGAAGGAACTTATGACAGGTTTCATGGGAACGCAAGAAATATTGAGAATATATAAAGATAAGACTTTTGACTGTCACTCCGATGAAGTCTGAATGTCTCATTGTGAATCTTCTATCGATTTTAGAATATAGTTCAAAACAAAAATAGAAGATCGTCCTTTGTTTCAAAGGCATAAAATTCGAGATTGTAGAACGCATGTATAAATCGCTGTGAAAAACCGAGCTATGGGATCTATGTTTAAGTGAGGTCTGAAGAGGGCAAGAGAACCATTTCGAGTTTTATAATTACTCTCGAAAACTTCGGGCTTACGCGCGCCGAAACTAATTACCGTACGATCGATAATTACTCCGCCACGCGGGAGAATAAAACGTAGACGGCAAGAAAGTTCCGCGACACTGTCGTAAACAACTGATTGCGAGTAAATTTTCATGCCGAAAATTTAATTGAGTCTCGATTTACCCTTTCCGTCTCTTTTCCATTATAAATTTTTAAATTTTAATCCGATGAAAGAAATTCATGACACGCGTTCTATGGGACTGCTGAAAAATATCAGAAGTGTTTTTGACAATCCCAAGGAACATGCCACGAATTTCTTCCACCGAATTATAAAATTTTAAATTTAAAATTAAAGAGGTTTCCCCTCTCTCATTTTTCTCTCTTCCTCCTCCTTTAGAACCCATGGTTTACAACGATAATAAACGCTTTTGTCTCTCTTTCGAGAAAGAAAATTAATCCGAACTCGATTAAATTTTCGGTATAAAAATTTCTTTTTATAGGTTTTTCAAGAGAGTAATTTTTAATTTTTTATCTTAGTTTTGTTACAAAAAAGATGATTTGTCTCAAGATTTTAATGCCTCATTCTTCTGCTTATTTGTTATATCGACATTATAGTTAGAATCTCGATTAGTTTCACCACCGACTATTATCCTAGAAAAATAACAAAAGTAAACCTTTTAACGCACTTTTATACCATGTAAAGAGAGAAAGAGCAAACGCCTTTTCACATCGTATGCGCGCATTCTTTACTCTTCAGCGGTAGTCATAAATCAAGTCGGCTGTTCAGCTTTAATCGGTGCTTTTTTGGCGCGACTCCCAGATGGGTGCCTTAAAGGTGGTGAAATCGCTGAAGCGAAAAATCGTAGACTAGCGAAGGTCGACTTGCCATCGACTGGAGCTGTATATCGCTGACGGAAGGGCTATCAATTACTTCGGCGGCGCTTTGGAAAACCGCCCTAATCTGTTTTTTTATCTGCGCTGATTTTTGGAGAATGAGGATATTTGATCTCACTAAATTAAAAATATAAAATTCGTCCAACCTTACGCTTCCTTTTATAGCATATTTTTATCTTTCACAGAGAGTGCTGTAAATTACAGTAATTACTGGTTGGCTTAACTAAAAATTATAAATTATTTGAAATTTTATACATATAGTAATAAAAAGAAAAAGAAATTTTAATTGTATAACATAATATATGTATAAATCTAATTTCTCAATGTGTTATATTTATCTGATAAAAATTAAATTCTATCACGATTATATTATTACTGTTTAATTCAAAGCGAGCATTCATGAACGGATTAAGAGTTCACTGAAACGACTGCAGTTTTCATGCTGGTCTTTTAATGTGCGTCAGTTCGATAATAATCGCGACCGATTGCCTCTTAGTACCTTAAGGAAGACAATCGCGGTGAGCGAACAAGGGAGGGAACGGAAGAAGATGGAAGGAGACCACGGTTGACAGGGGAAATTGAATGGGGAAAATTAATTATCGAGGGCTCGTGACATCGTAATCGAATCGTTTGTGTGCGTCGCGACTATGCCAAGTTCGTGTTTCAGAAATAGTATCTTAAGAGAGAAAAGGATAGGTTGCTGCTTGATAAACAGAAAGGAAAAGGGGACATTTTCCAAAGAATAATATCCGTGAGAAATAAATATAACGGGCAGAGAATTAATGTATCAAATACCATAATCGTAAAAATATATCTCATTTATATTACATTTGTATCACGTGCGACATTTCCCGATTCAATATTATGCGTGGATGCAAACAATTTCTTTGAATAGCAATTTATTCTATAAGCATCGTTGACGACATAATATGTTTATTAAATTTTGATCTGCGAAAAAATATAAGTACTTTGGCAACATTTCAAATAATTGATCGTCGACAAATCAATGTTAAGTGCACATGATCGAGACAGAGCATATATTGCTTTCAGCAGGGCGATAAAAATCTGGAGAATGTGACACACGAAGAAGCAGTGGCGACCCTGAAAGCGACCCAAGATCGTGTCGTACTTCTGGTTTCCAAGTCGGAAAGTGGAGTTATCCCCCCGCCCCCACCTCCAATAGCGACAGACAATTCCCTCTCGCCTCAGCCACGTAAGTCAAGTTTTCTTAATTTTCTGCGTATCCTGTTATTTAATAAAATCGAAACACCATCATCGAAAAAAAATTAATGATAATAATTTTATAATTAGTATCTTATTTAAAATTTAATTACATTTTGGATTACATCAAACAGATTTCATAAGTAAAAAATATATATATATATATAGAGAGAGAGAGTGCTTTAATTTTTTTATATACTTTTCTAAGATATTTCTAAATTCATTGATTTTTCTTATAATAATTCTACGTTCAAGACGGAGCGCTCAGTGTAATATAAACGCGAAGACAATCTCGTTGACTATCAATCAAGCAAGGAAATAAAAACGCAGCGTGAAAGCTGTGATTTTATTTCATCGTCCGTGATTTACGCGACGAGGATGGCCGAAGATTTTGAGCCGTGCGCGTTTTAATAACCGACCCTCCGCAAGAAACGTCGCTCCACTTTCGTCGTTCGCACTTATTTTTCGTCGTCACTTTTCCATTGCGAGAGCTCGATATAATAATTATGGTATTCTATTAATTATTCAAAGCCGTCTGCGCGACGTGTTGAAATTCAAATCAACCATGCCTCCCCGTAATCCCGCCGTTGGCTGGAAATAAACGCAGACGAATCCTCATAATTTCTGCGCGTCGAGAGGCGCGGAAATGAATTTTTGATCCGCGGGCCTTTCCCATCAGTCAGACTTTTACTGACGATCGGACCGTAACTTATTCATCAGTCTCATAAAACGGAGCTCGTAAAACTCACCCCGAAACGCACGCGAACGGTCTTATCTTCCTTTCTCGTTTATCGCGTGTGTTCCGAATGCGGCGCGCCGTATGTTGAAAACGTTCGATCGCAAGTGCACATAAAAATTCTATGCCGCCGGACGATGTCAAGAAGCGTTCTTCTACATAATTGGCGAACGTATGTAGAGAAATTGATTATTATTGTAAGACATAATAGTGTTTCTTTTTATGTGAAAGGTGATGGACCACTTCTCGAGATATTAAAAATATCTCGAGCTTTGCGTCGTGTTTGTGTCTTTATCCGACAGCAATATCTTCATATTTATTTTTCTTTAAATGGGAAAAAACAGCCCAGTACAAGCGCTATAGTTCGTCCAACCTCGATGTAAGCGGGAAAAAGCGGGCTCGACGGCGGCGGTTTCATGCCGACTGAATTCAAATTGCCCCTTTAATACTGCGGCATATCGGTGCCCCGCGGGATTATCCGAATATTTGCTTTAATCTCCAAGCGCAACCGGGAGTTTCTCGGAGAAGCCATCTCGACGCGAATAAACAAGTCTACTCCAGATTGAGATCGCTATTTTCTATCTCGATATACTATCTATGCTATTACGTTACTTTTTACGCAGCAAGATATACTACTAGAGTCAAAAAGTTCCCGGAATGAATTTTTAAAAATTTATTTATTGAAAGTTATACAAATTTAAACTACACTACCTTCAAAGTACTCTCCTTTTGCATTTTACACACTTGCCCCAACGTTCGTACAGTTGTTGAAAATATTCCTCGACCCCAATATTTGAAAGTGCCATCAGCTGTCTCATCGCATTTTGAATGACTTCCTCAGAATTCGAGAAATGTTGCCCCTTCAATTTCATTTTTAGCCTCGAAAACAGCGGAAAAATCGGAAAAAGAAGAAAACGCTCTGAAAAATGAACAAGAAACAAGTGGGTTTTGCTGCATGACAATGCCCTGCACATCGGTCACTAATAGTTAAAAATTACCTTGTCAAGAATAATGTTACCGCTCTTGAACACCCACCGTACTCACCCGACCTCGCGCCCGACGATTTTTACCTGTATCCGAGGCTAAAGGCTAAAAATGAAATTGAAGGGGCAACGTTTCTCGAATTCTGAGGTCAATTCAAAATGCGACGAGACAGCTGATGGCACTTTCAAATATTGGGTTCGAGGAATGTTTTCAACAACTGTTGGGACAAGTGTGTAAAATGCAAGAGGAGAGTACTTTGAAGGCAGTGTAGCTTAAATTTGTATAACTTCAATAAAAATTTATTCCGGGAACTTTTCAATTCTAGTAATATAAAATTTCAATATAATAACGTGCAATATAATAATGATAATAATAAATTTTATATAAATGCACACATACAAAAGTATTGCACATCATGTACGAAAAATATTAAAGAAATAATTATGATCAAGAGTCCATTTTTGAATTTCAAGCTCTATTTTAAACTGTGATAATTATTTGAGCATTACTAGCATGTTTTGAATAAGAAATGTATTTAAAATTTATTTAATATTATATTTATATCACGAAACAACTTTTTTTACTAATTTATCAATGTTACAATTTTTGATTAGATTTCACCTTTTTTTTATTTATTATATGTTAATATTCGTTTCTTACTATCGTTATATATACTATCTTAAATGCATGATTTTTTTGTCCTTTTGACGGCATTTATTTGTCCTTATAGACATAAACTCAAACTAATTCTATCATAGAAATGGAGACAAGATATATGTCGGCGAATGTTTAGTATTGGAACTGACATTTGTTAAATACAACAAAATAGAGAGAGAACTAATTTTTGTTTTGTTTGTATTTTTTGTTTGATAGGTAAACAAAATGGCTCCGTGTCCGCGATGGAAAACAACACTGCGGCTCTTCCGTACTCGCAAGAGTCACGCCACGCGTCTTCTCTTGCTCTGCATGGCACCGGGACACCGCGGGCAGTTTCCCAGGAGGATGTCTCACGGTGAGTTTCTCTCGTCTCTTGCTATTTTTTATGAGACTCCACGCGAGTCGGCCAGTTTTGGTCAGCATCTAGCAATCCTTTTACGAAGATTACGATGCGGCATATCCGCCACCGTTCTCTCTCGCGAGTATAAAACGGGGCTCGTTCGCCGGTCACGTCCGATACTTTCGGGATGCACCGAGCTCGCCCGCTCCCACAATCCGTTCGTACGTGATTTCATTTAATATCGCGTTTCGCGTTACACGAACGACTCGTTTTATACGCTGTTTTCTCGATAATAACGCGAGTCTGCAAATTCAAAAACGTAAATGCGCCGAAGAAATAAGCCATTGTTCTTGTCGGCGATTTGTCGAACCAGTCCGTTGATCATTCGTGCAAAACGTAATACTAATTTCAAAAGTAAACCGAGTGAAACGACTAAACTGTATCGGACGAATGTTCCAAGGGGTCGACGAGCAATGCGAATTGGTGGAGGGTAAAGAGCTTGCGGTAGGGCCGGTGCGCACGAGCTAATTGCCCATGGATTAAGGGCTTATCGAATTGGCCCGACTATGCCATGGAGGTGGGATTGGTCCGGACACATTATGTAGCTCTGCTGGAGGCTTACTCACGCCAGTTCGGCTCCTTCTATTGACCTGTCCGTTCGTTGTTAACCCCTCTCGAATACTGCTGCGCGTATGAAGCTCCAACATTGCCATGTACCGGGGACTGTCCGGGTTAAGGTCGTCACTGAACATCGCACGAACGGAATAGAGGATTAGATAAAGCGGGAACGAACTTAGATCGATGTCAAATTATTTCTTGAAATCTTCCATTGCATTCTGAATTCGTTGAATCGTTTTTTCACACGTATATCTTCAATTCTTTGTGCTTGTATTTGTTCAGTTTCTCTTTTATTTATATCACATTGTTTTGTATATATTTTTATTTAACAAATAATTATAGAAGAATAATTTACTCAATTTTAATATAATAATGATATGATAACAAAATGATAAAAGCTGGTGAAGCTACATCCTTTATCATAAAATCTCTTAACAGAACAATTTTGTTAAATAATACATAATCTTTTTTTTTCTATAAACATATATCTACGTATCAATAGTTTTTAAGTAATTAAAAATCTTTTCGTCATAAAAAATTATAAATCAAACTTTAATAGAGATTAAGAATCTCATTGATAAGAGTGAGATTTCCTATGTCCTATCGGACATAGAAAATCTAACTTTGATTGAGAGAAAGAGACTTTAAGGTAGCGTGCGAGGAACAACTAATTGTACTCTTGACTACTATCCGCGCCAGGCTGTTGGAAGTCATTTCGCAGTTAAACATTACCATGAATGGAATATTTCATTAAACCGACCAGCCGCCACGAAAATTTCGCGCACCTGTGCACCGTCGGCTCGCTGTCCATTTATTCAGTTTTCCGAGCCGCATATAGACTCTGCCGTTCGCGTTAGTTTCTGAATTCGAATCTCATTCAACGTTTCTTCTCTTTTTTTTTGTTTACTAATTAATTCTGTGATAATGCTTGCGCAATGATTAATCTAGACACATCTGTTATTTATCATGTTTATTTAACGTCAAATTTAGCAAGCTTAAAAAAAGTGACGTTAAAATCATATTAAAATATAAATTTATGTACATGTATATTCCACTTTTATGTACTTATGTTTAAATGTTGTTAAATGATCATTGACTAAAATTTGTAGCACGACGCGCTCCGAGCTCGCATGTTAATTAAATTTAATCAACGTTCCATCATAAAAAAAAAAGACCTTTCTCTCTGACCAGCCTGTCATCTGGGGACAGCGAATTTTACGCGAGACGTCGCACCTCGCGTCACGGAAAAACAATTCGCGTACACACACTGAAGAGGAAAATATCACGAAAGAAACAAAGCTTGCTCGCTCGTACTCGGCGGAGTGTAATTTTTATCTCGTTTGATTGGAACAATTCCGGGTGTTGATTGGCGAACTCCTCTTTGTTTTCCGCAGCTTCGTTTGACGTGTACGCGTTGCGGTTCGAAAAGTTCTCCACGAGTAAATTTCTTCTTCGCTTTTTCATTCGCATAGTTCGTCGAGCACGTCTCGTCGATCCGCGCCGAACGCGCCGCAAAATGCAGATGCATTTTTGTTGCGCAGTGCTCCGTATCGCGACGGATGCTTGCGACACGTTCGCAAATGTGCGTTTTTAATTACTCGAGCGTGTCGGAGGATGCCGTATCCTGTTGCCTAGTTACAGGTCGTAAATACATCATAAAAGCTTCAACGTAATTTATCGAATGGTCACAATTTTGCCGTATTTATTTCTGGCCATATATTTCTGGGAGTGATCACAAGTGCTCGCAATTTAAAGGATATGTTTCATTTTTTTTTTTTAAGATTCGCTTCGAGGCTTCGTTTTAAATGCTTCATTAATTACGACCTTCTCGATGCGAATGATACCGTAATTAGCGCGATACCACTCCCCAGTGGTGTTATCCGCCGTCATATATTCATGCAAGTGGATACATTCGGATGTGCATGTAGCGCCATGCGCGCAGCTGCATCTCCGAAATACGGGCCAAGGTCACAGCTGGCCCGGGTCACGAACGAGCTACCAGATCCGACCAATCTCGCTTACGTGATGCGGCATCCTCTCTGCATCGATCCAAATGCGTCTCGCTGCATCTTCGCCAAATACTGCCGAATTTTCACTCGTTGCAATACTGTTTACCTTCTTGTATCAGCAAACAATTTATTACGAAATTTAACATAGTTGAACAACTGAAGCTATTCTAAATCTTCTAAATAATAAAGAATCGACTTGAAGGGGAGAGCGGAAGAAACACTCGATGTAAATTCCGCAATCCGAATAAATAACTGACGACTTGTTCACATCGCCATGTCATAACGTTTTAAATTATCATAAATAAGCTCGCATAACTTTTTGAACTTTGAAACTTTCTGAGTTTCAAAGAGAGAAAGACTTATTCATCACTACTCTTCAGAATCGTATCATTTTTATTTTATGACGCATCCTGAGTACGCGACATGTTATGACTTATCACGAGCGCTTTGCTCGGTAGCTTTTGATGGTCAACATAGAACTCCTTCATCCGGTTCATTGTGTCGCACCCTCGTGTGTGACGGGGCAAATTTAATTTCTTCTGTGGCTCTTGTCCTGTCGGACATCCTGGCCGGAGATGTCCGGTCCAGGGCTAGGAAACCCGTCGTACTCCCGTGAACAATAGTGCCCTAGGTGCGAGAAGGATGTCATGAAAAATTTGCTCGACAACTTCGTATTCATCCGAAAATACCAACTATGCGAATGCGAAAACTTTATGAATTAAATATTTTTTTAATGTAATAAATGATTATTATTGCAAGTAACATTAACGCACTAAATTTTTAAAAAAGGATTTTTTTTTATTTTTACATCGTATTTTACGCTTTTTGAATTTTTGATCTTAACATATAACTTTAGATATTATATTTTATTATTTACAGCAATTTTTGCTGTCAATTTTATCGTTTTTAAATTAGTTTTATAATTTTTCTTTTTTTAAATATCTATTTTTTTCTTTATTTATATTATATATTTTTTTACTTTTCTTCTCTTCATTTCTATATTTTTCTAACCTTGTGTAGTATTTCGCAATACTTTCTTCTATTTTATTTTATTCTGCTCTGTTTTATAATATTATAAAACAAGAATCTGCTTCCTAAAGATTTTTTATTTGTTTTGTGAATAAATGTTATTTTATCGTATAACGTCGCCGCGTGAATTTGTGGAACAATGCGATACGGGTAATCTCTTAATTTTATGGACATTTTAACATTTCAATGGGTTCTTCTCAAATTTTGCACTGCGGCAAAGCGCGACGATGCTCATCGAAAGCATGTGAGGACTAAAGCGAGGATTAAGGACGCGTTTGCGTTGAGCAATTTCCAGGGATGCGGCAGCTTTTGCATTGTAGAATAATGGATTCCCTAGTGCGAGATGATCCCCATATTATTTAGCAGGGTAACTATACATACTACCGGGAATTTTCCACGAGCTTCCCAGGAAGGTCCCTCAAATTTTTCCCTTTCTTTTTTACCTGCCCTTTTCTTCCTCACAAATGACACCGAGAATTGTTCGCGGGATTTCCTGGATTTCTACGAATTTTCTTGTCACACTTTTTCAGCACAGTTACCTGTGCATGTTTCCGGAAATGGTGAATATTTCCTACTTTGAATTTATGAAACTCGACGACAGATAAAAGAATGATAAAAGAATCTGTGCCTCTTTTCTTCTTATATTATTCGATTCATAAGTCGTTTAATCAATTATCGATAATAAATTGATTTTCATAATTCATTTTTACATTTTCATAATTCATAATTCAATTCTGTGATATTTATCTGTGGTAAATGGTAAATGTTATTGGAATAATGTAAGGAAAATAAACTGTATATATCACCAGTTTTTTCTATAATTTTGACAGTTGCACTGTTAAAATATGTTTAGTGACAAAAGTGGCCCCTTGCAGTGAAATTGATGCGACATTTTTCGGTAATTTGATCAATAGTAGGTGAAAATTTATTTAATTCTACTTTGTGGTAAACCATTTTCATTGTAACTAAAATAAATCTGTTACCATAGTACGCACAATGCCACGGTATGAGCCTTTGAATCGTGCCATCTGCAGCGAAATATGCGCTTGCTACCGCATAACGGGTGCATTTACACAGTTTGTTTAATTTACAGTCCACGACCCAATTCCAGGCCGTTTTGTATAATGTATCGTTTGTTAAGGCACGATCTCTGGAGAGCCGTTGTCTAGGAAACGTGGCATTCCGAGACACATTTAATTCGTAGAAATTTAAACACTAAACGTTTCTTGGAATTAAACTCTTTAGCCAAGAAAGAAATGTCTTTTCCTTCAACTTATTACGTTACGGAAATAATGCATTGTACGTTCGAATTGTTTTTTGATTTAAATTTTCCGTATAAAAGTATAAACAAATACACAAAAATAGGAGTAATATATTGAGCAAAAGAAAATTAATTCACTCTGTGAATGAAATACGATAGTGATGCAGTTATAAATAATGAACATTTTCAATTGTATTTCATGCATATATTATAATTAATCAGTATATTGAAAACTTTTTCTTGCTGGAGATTTCTACATGAAAGTTATCAGTTTGATTATGTGTTTGATGAATTCTACATAAAGAATATTTTTTTGAAGCATATGTTGAATTATATTGAAAATTATAATTATCGAGTTAAAACATATTTTCTGTTAGAGTTGAAATAGAAAATAAAAAAAATGAAAAGAGAGATTACAGAAAAAAAGATTGGATCGTAGCCTATCAATCTTGTGTCAGTAGCAGTTTACGATCGCGGAAAGAAAATGACATCAATATCAAGAGACGTATAGTCGTGATCGGTCAAAGAATGCGGTCTGTCGCGATTTTTCGCGAGTTTCGCTGAAACGGTCGTTTTCCGCGATCCGAGCTGCTGGCGGTCGACGGTTAACGAGCTGCCGGCCGGAAGGGCCTGTGCTGAAATGACTTGTAACCGGCGAACGTCTGTACGGACTCGTTGGATCCACAGACCAATAGGTCTTCCGGTGGCGGCGGCGTGCGATGTAATAACGCTGGCTCAGCCGTCTCGACGTCGTCGCGACGCCGCCAGACACCGTCGTCGAGAGAGAGGAGAGAATTTCTCGGTTGCGCTCGACCGTGATGCTGGACGTCGTTTAGTGGCGTTCGTTTTCGCGGATAATATCTCGCATATCACCGATATCAACGCTGTCGAGTCAGCGCGGTTCTCTTTCCTTTACGCTACCGGGACAAGATAAAGATTTCACTTGACGTGCTATAGATTTCACCTGCCACTTGTGAAAGGGAAAGGATTTCGAGAAACGAAGTGATAATAAAACACAGACAATAATAATATTTCTTCTTGATTGTCTAAATTATTTTTGAAAAAAATTTAGAAAATAAATAAATTACGATATTAAATAATAAATCTATCATCTAAAAATGTAAAATTATAATGATGATATACAAGCATAGTACACGGAAAAAATAAGTTCATTAAATTTTATCTGACAATCATTCATTTTTGGATAGGGCATAATTTCTAAACAGTTTTATGTATTTTTTTTGTAAAAAATCCTAGACATTTTGAAAATACTGAAAAGAAGTAATAGAATCATTAAAATTCTGTATAAGAATAACAGTCTGTCATAGCCCTGTCCAAAAGTCGATAACTAGTCACATAAAATTTATTTTTTCCGTGTATAAAGTTAATAAAATATTTTTTTAAAAGTGATATACTCAAAAAAAAAAGCTTTTTGATAACGTGTTTTTTATATGACATGTGTAAAGCTTCGTACTAATAGAGTCAGAGCTGTCGGGTTATCATTGGCGTCCGGATATTTCATTAACTAGCTGGAAGTCATGTCGGAAACGTGAAGTAGGAAAGTGACGTCCTTCTAGCTGCAACCTAGGAACGATATCGATGCCTCACGAGACAGGAGGTCAAAGAGCGTACCGCGAGGAAATGCAGATTCTTCTGCGACGAAAGCTGTGGGATTGAAAATTTTCCACTTCAAACTCGCGCTGTCGTGCGTCGTGGAAATTTTCTGCATTAATTTCACGTGATGCATAAGGCACTTTTCGCAGAAGTTGCATGGATGGATTCGACGTCCGCCGCCTGCAGCAAATTCGATCGTAAAACTCGATATCGAGTGAAGACAGAGCGGAGATAGGGACGGGCAGGGGTTCAGAAGTAAAATGAAACGTGTCATCGCAGGGCTAAAAACCAGGCAAAATGGATTCCAGGAACCAATTAAACTTGCACGAACCCGAAAGCTGTTTCGCAACCCTTCTTCGATACTCTCCGCTTCCATCCCTCGCCATTACCGAAATTCCCTGATGGAGCAACAAGAAATTCCAATTTATTTTGCATTTATCTTGGAAATCTTGTTGAAGAGAGCTTTACCGCGAATCATTTTCTTTACGATGCAATAGCATTTTTTTTTTTTTATTAAAGACAACCAATAGCTGACATAATTTAATTATTATCTTTTACGTAAACTGTATATAATATAAACTATATATAAAACTTTATATATATAAACTATATATAAAATTTAAGGAATATTTCTAGTTTTGTAGTATTTGTACAACATAATATGTTGAATGTAGAGTAAGTTAAATATTTCGATAAATCAATATCCGTAAAATTATTTATGTAAAGTTGTATTTCCGGTAAAAAGATTGCAGAAATCACGGTATCTAACACGCATTAGAAGATCGAAGAATCAATGATTATACATATAAACTAACTTATTAAAGTAAATTATTATTTGAATTATAGATATGTTAATTCGAGAATGCTAATGAGGAACGGTTATTATTAATTTGTATGATTCATTGTATAAAACTAGAGGATTACAGAATTAATACGCGGGAACAAATAAAGCACAATGCAATATTGATAATTGATCATAATTAACAACTGTGCAATATGATGACGATTACATGTAGAGTATATTGTTATTCAAATTCCTCTCTTCAAATTTTAGATTTTCAATTCGTCATTTATTATAGCCCTCTACTTTCTATATATCTCTCTCAAGCTTCGCCGCGCTATCAAGCGGCGCGAGAACAAAAATTAGTTCATTTATCTTTCCGTTCCACCTATCATAACATCTTCCAGCATCACCCATCTCTTAATCTCAGGCTGATCTTCGCTAGGACTGGTAGTCTGTCATATTATTTCGATATGTTCTTTTTGCGCCTCTTCCTTGGTTGGATGAGAGACCCGTCAGTTTCGCAGAAAACTCGTAATTAAATCTTCTGACAAGGCGTGCGACTAATCCGGAAGTCCACCATTCTTTTTCCAAGAACACGTACACATAGACGGCGGACGCGGTTGCGCCCACGCACGCCGCGAAAGCTTCCAGGGAAAACAAGTGGTCGACATTATTAATGGCTATCCTTTTCGTCGCGAAGTGTGGACGTTGCGAATTAATCAAAAGCGTCTCGCTGTCGCGCCCCGCAACGAAATTGGGGCGAGATAATCTGGCCTCTTGCTCTTTGAACGCCCTTTAAGAAACGTGATTAATGGTTTTTCTCGGAGGTTGAATCGTTACGACATCCGAGTCATTTTTTACATTGACCGCTCGATCCACTGATCTTACCTTGAAGATGAACTCATTCTCGACTTCCCTTCCGTAATTTGAGGTCAGCGTGAAAATTTTACTGGTTTTTCCGTCCGTGTGGATGTTTTCAATCTTATCTTCTTTTTACTGTTACCATTACCCGGTCGCTATTAAATCAACCTTTCACTGACATTTTTTGGAATATGAACGGATTCGTTTAAACAAAAAATTAAATGAAATAAATATAATAAATTAACTTCTCATTATCTTCTTATTATCGTATCTAAGAAATATTTTTCTAAATATTTTAAGACACTTCTTTAACTGAAAAGTAGCAAAAAAATTTTCTGCAATTTTTATCGAAAAGCCGAGTTATGTTCTCACTTTAATGTAGGTATGGTTTGTAAATATTGATTTGTAGAATAATACATAAGAATTGGAGGATGATTACAAATACCATTTGTTGTCCTTTTAATATTTGCGAGATGAGAGTTTTGCCGTGAAGAAATCTCATTTCACATGTCAAAGATGTTTCTAACTATCCGTAGGAACAAATCTTCTGTTTTTATCATCTAATTCTAAATTGATAATATTATTCATGCACCCAAAAAAAAATAATTTTGATATACGTGGAATCCTCTAAATCTTAGAGGATTTTATTTTTATATTGATCTCAAAAGAATTCTTCTGATCAATCAAGAGAAAAATAGTATAAACAAGAGTATTTAAGAGAGAAAAAAGCATTTCTCACTTAATTGAAAAAGGAATGTGTTTGCTTAATTGAAAAAGGAATGTGTAAAACAGTAAGCTTAGAATATGAAATTATAGGAAAAATCACTTTGAACGTAAAATACTTTTTTTTTTTTTGGGTGTGTAGCAACTGAATCGAGAATACTTCTTTTTAATCGTATCTTACTTTCTATTTAAGCGAGTCTAACTATAACTATCGTTCACGTGCCTTTCATCGCAATCAGCGTTTACCGCGTGCATCCGAAGTGCACTGTCACGCAAAGTCCCTAATATCCGACGACGCTAGCACACATCCTCTCAGTATGCGGCTCGAGAAATTACAGCATGTCCAGGCGAGCGCGGGATCGCGTTAGGCGAGTTTGTGACCGTGCTCAAAAGATCCTTTTGAGGACACCGACGAGAGGACGATGCCAACTTGGCGAAATCTGGCGACGGATTCCACCCGAAAGCGCGTGTTAAGCCAACACTTCTCAAGTCGCTCTCTTGGCCGACGAACCTTGTACGTTCATTAGGCAAGTTTGCAAGTTTTCGGTGTCCGTTGGCTGCGACAGTCGGCGGGCCTATCCTGTTTACTCCATACGTACTGTGTCTGTATCTTTCTCCGCGGACCTCGAAACTCACATGGCAGTCGTGGAGATTTGGCGAATGCTCGGTGATCCAGTTACCAGCCGTTGAATAATATCTGTTGTTAGTTGCTGGCGGTGACTCGGTATGTTAGCGAATTAATCGACTCGGTAAACTCTAAGTCCAGATTTGTCAATCTTGCGGCGGTCGCGGGAACGTAGTGAAGCACCGCTTGAGTGGGACGTGAGTGTCGCCGAAGTTTACCCGAAGATGATGAATCTCTCGGGCGCATATCGTTCTTGTTGAAAACACGTTTGTTAAGTAACGATGGACAGTAAATTGATAGACAAATCGATGGATGGGAAGATAGTGCTAAGGCGCTTTATATAAAATCTAGAATTGAGTAAACTTAATAAGAGTGAAATCACTTCGTAAGCTCGCTGGCGTATTTTGAGAAATTTTGAACTAAACCACAATTCACTTTCGTAATTTTGACAATGCTTATATTTTTTTACGTTTTTTACTAATCATTTACCATTTCTTTAATAATTCTTTTAATTTTTTTTGTATCAGAGATTGTAATTAGGACAAATACACCTATACAGTAAGTGTACTGTCTAAAAGTGAATCAGTGAAACTCACTGTCAATCAGCGATTATACACTGATTGTCAGTGTTAAGTATTCCACTGAAAAATTCACAGTGAGTTTCACTGATTCACTTTTAGAGAGTATATAGAGAAACTGAGCTACTCGACTCCTCTTTGACGAATAGAAATCCTCCGTGGTGAATTTCGCGTTGCAGAATTACCGCGAGACACAACGACAGTATTGCAACGACATATCAATCGCGTGACGTCGCAAATTTATGTAATGCGACCGACGAAACGTCATAATTCTCGCGCTGCGAGCGTAAATCACTAGCGTCGCGCGGCAACGAAGTTGCGGCGCAGATCGGCAAGACGACAGATCGTTATGTCAGAGCGATCGCATCTCCCGATGCACGAGGCGCGCGCGTTTGCGTTCGTGCGTGCATGCTTACGTGCATTCGCGGGCAACAATGTGGGAAGGACGGTTGCGCAACCACACCAGTTATGCGATTAATGCGCGCGCCATTGTGCCGAACTGTGTCACCAAGTGCATACGGAGATCGGGAGCGCTTCTGGGACGCACGATACCGCGATAGGCGAGGTGCTCTGGTGGTGAACAATAAGCTTCAAAGGGCCGACCATCTAACAAGCGTTGTCTCGTTGCATTCCTCTTGGACTGCATTTCGTGTGCATCATCGATTTTCGAACTGTGTTTTATTTACGACTTTCATGAATTCTGATTCTTTCCTAAATAAGAGTCCATCGCAATTTCTCTCTTTCTCTCCCTCTCTCTCATAACTCTGTTTATTTTAACATAAGATATATCTTAGCAATTAAATCTTCAGATGAATTTGAAGCACGTATAGATCTTTTAGTTTCCACACGATTAACATAAATGATACGTAAATGCTAGAACTATATTTCATCAGATGAGATTATAGATATAAATATTTAAATATAGAAATCATGCCTATTAAATTTTATGTGGAGAACTATGACGAATAACGATTCCCATTGAGCTTACTAATAACTTACGGATGACTCACTCGTTTACTGATTCACTGTTACTCCCGCAAATCCGTGTCACGGTTTGTGATGTGTCAGGCAAGAAACAGCAAACATAATGTAAACATAATTAAATTAGTGATAAACCCGTTTCATTTAAGTATGATTTATTAAGTTAGAGCAGGTATATTTAAATTAATTTTAAATATAATTAAAATTTTTTAAACTAATTAAAATGTTCTGACTTTTTTATGATAAGAATTAAATATTATTTAATAATAATTAGAGACTATCTTAATATTGGATTAGTTGAATAATCGACATTCAATAGTATCATAATTTAATATGATGAGAATATGTTAAATAGTCATTAACGAAGATCGACATTCCGAATATCCGCTAATGACTCATTCAATGAAATCACGTATTCTCGGTGTGAATGGCATAAATTTTCACATTCCACGATGCGAAAGAAAATTCCAGTCAAATAACGAGAAATCGAGTTATAGTAATATTGTACAATATGAAAAAAAATTCTACAATATAAAGGTGATACAACACTTTTTATAAAATATTATAATAACAGAAGTAAAGACTATTGGATTTTTTCTTTATTAAAACAAATTATCTGTTGCATGTAATTAGTACGCGCAAATTCTTATTAAATATTGATCTTTCTGCGCTTTTTCTTTTTTGAAAAAAAAAAGGTTAATTTATACGTGTATTGGAATGCATCTAAAAGGAAATAATAGGTAAAAATAGATAAAAAGAAAAAAGAATCAAAATCATTAGTTTTTAAATGAATATACTGTTTTAATGAAGAAAATAATCATGCTATGTTACAAAATGAACTAAATTATATTCATAAGTTTCTAAATATAAGCATTACCTGAAATAATTCTACATTACAGTTATTACTACTCGTATTTCTTCGTCATAGTTCTTTTTGTGAGAAAAATGATTTTAATAATAATATTTTTATACTTTTTTTAACTTTTTGAATTATTTCTATAGATTTTGCATTATACGACGAGTTTATCAAAATATAAATAAACGTAACATTGAAAAAGTAAAAAAGTCTAGTTTGACGTATGTAGCATTACATGATTGTTTAAACTTAAAAAAACATAAGTGTTAATCTTTGATTTTTAAGATTATTTTTCTCAAAAGTATGACGCTTTATGCGAAAATTTGAATTTTGATTTGGTTTTTCTTATTATCTTTTTTTCGGCAATAGTATCTATTCTGAGGCTTCCTGTATATATACATAAATAACAATATTGCAACCGTAGAGGGAAATCAAGCAAGTACGTGCCTTCGTTAGGCGTTTCTCGGGAGACGTGTCGGAATGCCATATTATACGTGCTTTACCGTTTGCGCTTTGCGTTAGAAATCGCGTCTCGCTGTCGTCGTCCTCATCGCCGTCATTTGCGGTTACCGACATCCTGTCGCTATCGATATACGTATTCATGCACATATATAAACCCGATACAGTGGCCAACATTGTAGCAGAGTACCGCGATACCGTTACGCTATAACGGAGACGGAGTAGAAAGTCCTCAATCCCGTGCAGCCGTCGCGCCAGATCGATCTTCTTCTAATTGCAAGACCGTCGTTAACCCTCGCAATTTTCTCCCGATACTGCAAAAGTAAAAATACAATAAAATCCGTGCGAGAAATCGACAGACGGACAGAACTGATCTCGAGCTGTTCTCGATGAATCTAAGCCGCGTTTAAGCGGTCGTATATCTAGATTGATTATTATCATTATCAATATTTTCTCTCTCTCTCTCTTTCTCTAATATTATATTATTACTATCGTAGATATTTCTTTAGCAATTTGATTGCTATCATTTCTATAATATAATTAAACAATTGGATCTATTATATAAATACATAAATCATAATTAAAATAATAGCTCTTTTAATTTTTTTACTGTTATTTTTGAAGATATTTTTAACTCCTAATAAATTCTTTAAATTTTAAGGTTCAATATTTTTCTGTATACTAGTCGTTGAACGTAAGGAATTTGAAGTTTATGACGAAAGAGAGATACTTGCCCCTCGTTATCAAAATTTTTTCATGATACCGTCTCTCTCAAACTAAATTCTCGCTGAAAAATCTCGGCGTTATCGAAGCGTATTTGGCCGGAAATACAATAACCGGTCGGGGGATCTCGGAGAATGGAAGCCTTCGATGAAGACGAACGTCGGTACCTCCCGCGCGCGTTGCATTCGTAATCGAACGACTCGTCCTTCTCTCCTCTCTTCCTCGGTTACGCTATCGTGTCAGAATCATGAGTCAGAAAACGGCGGCGTGGCCGACGCGGTGGAAAGGAAGGGTCCTCTCTTTCAACCTCGAGACCACCTCGACACTTTTCACGATACGTTCTTACGTCGTGCATCTACGTGCAACCGGACGTGTTTATTGTGCGTTTTCTGTGCGTCGTCTGTCGTGCAACGTGCGAGCGCATAAAAGAACAGGCGAGGGGTGACCCGATTAGTTGTGGCTCTCTGTGCAGTTGGCGCGAAGTGAGTTATCGCGATAACGATCGTAGACCTCGCTCGCGAGAGTCGCGGCTGAAGCATACGCGATAAAGATGTGTATCCGGAGTGCAGCGTGTTGCGGTGACTAGCGAGCGGGAGATAAGCACGCCGTTCCTCGCGATGCGTGCGCGTGACAAAGAGGATGATTACGTCACGTGCTCGTAACTTAACGTACAGGCTTGGAAGAAGGTCCTGCGAAAGGCGCTTATCGCGTTATCGGTATTAACGTATGAAACGACGCGATATAATACAGTATCTCAAGGTACGTGCAATGACGAGTGCGATCAGTTGGCGATCGTTATTTCTCACTGTTAAACTTGTAGTGTCAAATTATACTCAATTTGAGTCATTTATAACTATTCCATAGATCGCCACTGCTCCTACTCAATATTTCATTAATTTTCACTAAAAGGAAGATAAAATTTTTACCATGGAAGTTAAATTTGATAAATTAACAACGTATTGAGTAAGCCTTACTCACGATGTCGCAAATTTTATCTCATGTTTTGTCAAATTAATCGAATATTGAGTAGGAGCAGTGGTAACCAATAGGAGTTTACAATGTGCAGCGGTCACGAATTCAAAGCGAGGACATTCGGGCGATGAGACTGTCTGCGCGAGAAACCTTATCCGGTTATCGGTGTAAATGAATCATCGATTAACATATTTACAAGTACATTCAAGCGCATGCCCGTTGTGTCTAATTTATATTTCACGACCGACCAGCGATCCCATTGTTCGCGACGCATAATTTGGAATTCCGTTGCAAATACTGGAATAATTCTCCGGGAGAGAAGAGATATCCCGTCGGGAGAGAGATCCGTCGCGCAGCTTCCCGCTGTCGATAGCGATCGCGATGCAATTATTTGCCTTGGCAGTGTCGTTCCGCATCGACAGTTTTCACGACCCCGCTATACGCTCGCCTCTTTCGTGCCTTCCGCGCCCGTTCCGCTCGTCCGATCGCAGTATATTTTCCAGCAACCGGTATCCGCGCCGACCGTGCGTGTTGCATTGTGAATGCACGCGAGCGCTCGCTCCGTCGCGCGATACAATCGGCGGTGGGATCGGGAGATTCAGCGGCGCGTACCTGCCTGCCTGCCTGTTCTCCCTGTGCACGACATCACGGATGCTAAAAATAAACTCCATTAACGATAATGTGATTTATTCCGATTTCGGGTGAGCGAGCCACGTACAATGTGCTGCGGCGTACCTGTGGTTCGAAACCGCAGGCGATTTACTTATTTATGACTTTAAAACGCGGGAACATTATCGAAAATCTATTTTTACGAGCACTTTCTGTATATGTTTTTATTCCTTATACATTTATTTTATATAACGTTATATATAATGTTATATATATATATATATATACATATATATAAAATAATATTAATCCAAGCTAATCAGCTTAAATTGTAATAATTATATGAAATTTTTAACATAATATTTTCTATTAAATTTGATTCTTGGACAAATTATTTTGTAAAATCCTTTTAAAGTTTTTTTATTACAAACAGAGTAGTTGTGAAAATAACACTATGTTTATAGTATCAGAGGATTTGTCATACCTCGTCTTAACCGGATTAATTCTTAAGTCGCAACATTGATGCCGTCTTTTGATACTTTTTAAATATCTACTTTCAAGAACAGAGAGAGAAGCATATTTATTAATATTTACATAATTGTGCCATCAAAGATAATGTTCTAATATAAGTATTATAAATAACATTTACTAATAGAAGTGAAAAAAGACAGATGTGAGTAGTGTTCTAGATTGACAATGCGGGTTAAAGATTAATTAGCCCGCAGAAAATGATTTATCCCACCGTCACCGAACGTGCCGCATTCCGTTCATCGATCGGGGTGGTTAGTGATAATTTGTCGACTCGCTCTCTACAAATAATTCCGTATTCATCGCGAGTATGCAGCAGCTAGCGGAGAAAAACGCCCGCAATTAACATGAAGCCAAGAGTCAATTATACGACTCAAACTGGCCTTGCGAAATATATGTTATGTCACAGATTCACATTGTTAGTAAGATCACAACGTTCCATGGCCGTTTTCTTCGAATGCTTGCGTATGGATACGTTAGTTATTATATATATAAAATATTTCGATGAGGTATTAATTGAAATAATTTGGAGTTGCGTATTTCGCATGCGTAAATCTAGCTTGTTCCGCGCATTTCATAAAGCGATTGTACGATACGTCACGTTTTTCAATGGTACAAATAATTCAGCGATAAATCAGTTTAAAATATTTTAGGAATATAATAATGTCATGCCTATCAAAATCTATCATAGCGACAGCAGGAGCCGCCCTGTAACTTGCAGAGCCTTTCTGTTATATGATTTTCTCTCTCTCGTGTTATGCAAATGACAAGCCAAAAGAATTTATGAAACTAGAACACAGCAATGCATGTGTCATTTGTTTTCACAATTCACAGTAGATGTTTTATTAATATTTAAAACATAATTATATTATTAATATGCTAAATATATTACATATTTCTAATGACAATCAAAATTTTTCGTCGCATAAATTATAAAAAAATACTTAAAGTAAATACTCCGGTTTTATTAAATAAGTTATATAAATTTTTTGTGCTGATTATTTTTTCTATTTTCAACTCACTTTCTTGAGATTTCTTATTTTTAACTTGTTTTTCAGAATACTATTTTAAATTCGCATTCCGAGACTTCTTATATTGAACACGCTGTCTTAAAATTCTGTATTTCCAACTCTCTCTTTTAGGAGCATCATATTTTCATCTCTTCTCAAAAGATCTTGCTGTAATTGTTATAGCTTTAATTGTAGCTTTAGCAATGTTTTTTTTATAATAATATATTATTCATTGAGCAATCACATTACAGCTTTTATATATAATTATACAAATATTTAAAAAATACTAATTTTTGAACGTGTATCATTCGAAATGAATATATTATGATTGTCTTCATTTGACAATAGAAACTAAAATTACACGATATTACTTGTGCTATTAACTGCTCAACATTCCAGCTATTAAATTATACCATCTCCGCAATGACATTTTCTCACGCTACGAAGTAAACATGACGTATAACAAGAACATCGCGAAACACGAGCAGTAACGATATTAGGTTCGACTTTCCATGTAGTTTTTAAGAGCAAATTTATTATTTTACGATGTTTGCATATTTCATGAAGTTTGCGATGCGCGCGTTTCACACACAGCAGCTGTATTTTCATGGATAACCGAGAATCTCGCTTTTTTTTTTAAGTGTCACCAGAGACTTGTATGTTTTGGTGTAAAACGCATAAATTTCTCATTTCGGTCGGTCGTAAAAAACAGTAGAGCTGGGACAGTTTGGACAGTTCATTGTGCTTTGGCGACCGGCTATCAAAGAAAAAAATCAGTGATAACCCGCGAAAAAAGCGGAACTCTCGTGCTCGTGACATATATGCTCGATATCGGGATTCACTTTTTGGGCGCACTGCCAACTGCTTTTTGTCTCCTTTGTATTTTGGTTTATGCACTGATGTCTGGATACATTTTCTTGAACCTGTATAAAGAATTGACAACTTTCTAAATTTACGAAACTAACAACAACAGTTGCTTGTAAATATTTACAAAAATACATATTTAAAGGAGAGATTTCTAGACAAAATTTGTTTTTATATTAAAAAATTCTTTGAAATTTTAAATAGGATAAATCCTATTTTTATTTAACATCGCGACAGAGAATCAATAGAGGAACGCGTAGAACCAGTAATAAATGGCTAGTGGATGTCGGCGAATAAATGTATAATATCGGTATGTTATCAAATGGGCGACTTGCCATCTCGTACAGTACCATATTCAGAAGCGTTCGCGGAAGTCGATATCACATGCGGGTGTTATCAGCGAGCAGCGAAAACGCTGTTTTCCCAAAGGTACGTGTATCCGCGGTAGAGAGCGGTTTCTTTTTCGCTGCCTTTGTATGTGCTGCCAAACGATCTCTGCGAACGCAGCTGCGGCTCGTTTCGCCCGCGGGTCGCGATATTTTGCGTCCACGGGGTGACCCGACCACGAGGTGAAAACCTCGGTCAATCTGGAAAGCTAGAAAAGCACGTTGGTGATGCGAAAACTGCGCAACGGCCGAAGCTCTTATCTTCGCAGCAGTGATATTAACCATAATTCCACCATATCGCTAATTGGATGGGGCTTTTGTACGCGATGTGCATGCACGTGAATCGCCATGTTTGTATTTTTTTTATCAATGAATATTTAAACAATGAATTCAAATCAGATTCTCGTTGGATTTTATTTGTTTTAATATATGAAATTAAAAAAATACATATAGTATATATTCAGGCTTATGTATCAAAATTATTTCAACATTTATCTTTATCTTTATTAAAAACAATTCTCTAGTACTGTATATAAAGAACAGAAAAACAATTGAGAAACGAGATAAAAAGTTTTATATAAAAAAATAGTTTCATAAAAACCAATTATAAAAACAACAATATAATACTTGAGAAACATTTTAATTATACATACGTATAAAATATCTATTTCTTACAAAATATCTTTAAATTATTTCTGTTAAAGAAGTAAAACAATTTCACATTGAAAAAGAGAAAATCCACAACAATATTTTATTCACATCCAGATTAAATTGACCGTGCTACATGTACTTCGCATTCTTTGCGTAATGTCTTTTGCATTGAAACATGCGGCGTGAAATAAATTCCGCAGGGGTATTATTTTGTCATTTTCCGGTGTACTTTTCTCGCATTTGCCGAAGAAGCGGTATGCTCTGCCAGTACGCGCGTCATCCGGCGGTAATCATCCTTCGATACGACCCAACTGCTGTTTTCTCGACCCAAAAAGGCACAGTCTGCTCATTCCGCTTCCCGTCAGTTCCTTCCTTCCTTCCTTCCTTCCTTCTTTCCTTTCGCGAAACGCTCGGTCCGGTCCCGAGATTTACGTATTTTTCGTCCTTGACCTTCACCTACCGCGCGCTTGCTCCGACACTGACAAAAAGTTCGTATCCGCAGCCAAGGATGCTGCAGCGGCGGCAGCAGCGGTTGCACTTGCAAACTGGGTCACTAAAATCGCTCCCTCCCACGCGCTTACACTCCCTGTGTGATTACGTCATAAATATCTTTACACGTCGTCAGTTTAATCTTTCGGCAGTTATACATTTTCCTAGTGTATGTACACTTCATCAAGCTGTTCCGTTCAATTGTTTCCGGTTTAATTAGGTACATATTTGATTTTTTAAATTACTTTAGAAAAAAATAATGTTCGTATACTTTGAAACGCAAATATAAACGTTTTGGTAAATATATTTGTATTAAATTCACTAAAAATTGATGGAGAAGACATTCTGAAAAATAGTGGCGTCTCTGAAAATTGTCGAGGATGCGCTTGAATGCATTCTCCATTTTTGCGGCAATTTTCACTAACCGTGTAAAGTGGCACAAGATAATTTAGTTGAAAGAGTTCTTTCGCTTTTAAAAAAGATGTCCTGTACTTTATAAAATTAGCGTAGCTTGTAGCGTATAAAATAACGCGAGTTAACAGAAATTTATTGATTCTGAACGAAAGCAAATATAAAATAATTAAGGGAACTTTAGCGAACATAAATTTAATATGATATATGAATTTTTTTAGGCGCGATTGATTCTATTGAATCAACAAATATTCGTGGCATCGTAGTTTGATCACTCTCTGCGTTTATTTAAATATGAAAACATATTTGCTAATAAAATTTTGTGAGCTCTTCCTATCTAGATTGTAAATCATCAATTTCAAACAAATAAATAGCGTTGCTATAAGTTATGCAGATAATATTTCACTCAAGTGAGATCACTTACAAACAATACCAGTGTAATTCAGTGGAAGAGGATCTTTTAGTAAGTCGTAATTTCTATTTTAATCAATGATTCTTACTCCGTGGCTTCTTTTTATTGAGATATTAAATTACTGTACTACTAATTTCAAATTTTTAAATTATTTTGTGAAAATCTAATTAAAACTACTATCTAATTAACTACTTAACTACTTAAACTCTTAAATAAAATTTTTCTTAAATAAAATTTAAATAAAATAGAAACTAAATATTTTATATGATCTTTTATAATCTTGCAATGAGTGATTTGCAAAAAGCCATTAACAGATTATTATTAATTAAGAGGAAATAACAATATACACTAGATTGAAGTTTGTTGCTTTTACAAATTCTTTAAAACTATAATAAAAATTACTTTAATTTCCCGTTATGTTTTTACATTTTTCTTTTTAATAAATATAAAAAGTTATATTTTTCTCTTATTTTTATTCAGCGGTTTTTTTTGTTAGGAAATTTTATCAAACAAGTAACTGAGATAACCGGAAAAAAGAATATTGGAATGGAATATTTTTTTGTCTCTATAGTAATTCTGAAATAGTCTTCTAATGAATTTGTACTGATCTTACAATTAGATGGCCCCTTTGTTTTGTGATAAAAATATATTGTATCGATTCATAAATTTCTAATAATATATCACTTGATCATATTTTTTGTTTGATTATAATTTATAAATCATAAATTATAACTGTTTAAAATATGAGATACAGCACGTAATATCATGTATTAAAGATCGATATTTCTACTTCGCATCCCATAGATAAATGGTCGAACATTTTCGACGTAACGACGTCGGGTCGCCGTTTTCCCCCAATCGATCGATTTCCTGTGATGGAAATTTCGGCGCTTCATCTCTCGTATTGTTTTGCGTTTTATGAAATGGCTTGGGTGGTGATGTTTGCGGTGAGGATGGGCCGGCGTTGTTTGTCCGCGGGAAATTGGACGACGCGAAGATTGCCCTCTGTGGTTTATAGTTACACATCCTGTCATAATAATGCCCTATTTCGTGGCGAAGCTTTGACATATAGCATCGAAGTTAACGCAAACATCGCGGAAGGAAAGTCGCGGCACCAGAAATCGCTCGGGTAACTTCAGTTTCTGGATTTCATTAACATGTTTATCACACATACTTTGTCAAAGAAATATGATCGTTAAAAAGGAATACGATCACAATTACACATTAGAAAAAGTTTTTTTAATTATGTACATATCTTGTTTTGTCTTCCGGAAATAATTTGAAAATTCCGACATTTTATTCGTAAAAACGATCCAAAATAGTAGGACTTCTCGTGCCGCTTTTATCTCAGTCTGCTCTCGCTGTTTTGATTGATGTTGAACGCATTACAACGAGAATATAATCTCGTCGTTCCCGAAGCGTCGATGCCGTAACGCAACGTGCGTATTTTATAAGGAATTTGCCGTTGTTCTCGAGAATGCCTGAGAACGGTCGACTGGAGAGACCACCTCTCGTGAATTCCATCAGCTAGACAATGTGTGTACACTGAATAATGCCTCGGACAGTTTCCCCGACATCGAGACGAACGGCCTTACGGAGCGCAAACCCGAAAGGAGATCCGACTTACTTCTGCGTTTACGCGGATCACTCGCGTGCGCGAATATTTGTGCACGGCAATCGCGCTTGATCGAAGCACAGTTGGTGTCTCGACGGAATTACATATTTGTCCCGAAATCTCCATCTCCTCCCTTCGCCAAAGGAACACAGAATTATCGTTGCAGTCTTTGTTTCTAGCAAGCAAACAGGTCAAATAAATACGGATACCTAGTATAATCCTACTAACATCGCCCGAATGTTATTCTGGTCTCTGTATATACGGGATTGAGAAAGGAAAGTCCGAAAATGCAAATTTAACAGTTATCTAGTTTCGCACAAACGCGCTCAGTTAGTCACGTTGGAAAGAGTACTCTAATACATTTGAAACATTACGATTACAAGTATAATAGAGATGTACAGTAATTCATAAATCGAATATTCCTTGGGAAGCGTTTCTTGTTGGAACAAGATCTGACATTAAATAAAAATTACGATATAATGCGATATAATTAAATTACGATATAATTTTTACATTTACATTGACTTATTGAACTGTATGCTGAGACAATTCTTATTTGAAATTCAAATACTCCTGTTCATTACACGTTACATGGATAGTAAATTACATGGATTCTGAGGTTAAAAAAAGCAAATAGACTCGATAATATTAAGTTTGATACTTAATGTTAAGAAAATATATTAATGCTCCATATGATTACATATAGTGATAATCAGAAGCTATACAAAAAACTATGATTATAAAAGAATGAAATATCGATATTCTTCATTATTTCGTGGCATCACGCGAAAATCATGTGAGCATGTTTTTTACGAGGAATTCGTAACGAGTCCGTAATTGGACATTCAAGAGATTCGTACTTTTATTAAACTGCGTTCCACCGAGCCAATCATCGGCGATACAATTCAATTCAATTCGCTGTTGAAGTGCCGATTTTGGCAAACCATATCGTAATTGAACGTCAAAAAATATAACCGGATATTTTATCCAATATAAATTTTCCGCGTAATCTTTTGCTTGTATCAATAAGATTATCTTGCAATGTACTAAATTCAGAGAACAATGTTGAGAACGTTTATTGATTTGAGAAGAACGCAAGATTTACGTAAAAGAAACGATATACAAAATAATGGAATTATAATAATTGGTCTCATAAAATATGAGTATCCTGCAGAAAGAGAAAACTCCAAAATTTGTCATGCAAACGTCAATCCTTTTACGCGAATGTAAATGTGTCAAGAAAATGGATTCTTTTGCATATGAATGCAACAGACAATCACGATGAAATTCATGAAGGATGTAATTAACGTGTTTTTCATTTTTTTGGAGCGACGATTTCAGCAGTTCTCGGATTTCTTTGTCATTAACATTTAATGATAGAGCGAACAATAACAAGGCAAAGTAAAGCAAATTAATTTTTTCGTTAATTTTTCATTATATAATTTCTGCATAAATACAAATTCGGTTAAAATAGACGTGTCTTTTATTCTATATATTAAAAAAAAAACCTTTTGTCTTTTAATGCCGTTTTTCTTTCAAAGAACTTTTTATTGTCCGACTCGATCCCAGTCTAAAGTCGGCAGTCGGTGTATTTCTAATTAAAACAATTATAAAGGCGAAGCTTGTACGAGCGTTCCGAGTCGACAGCGGGAAACGCAAACAAAAGATAATTGGGTGCAGCGTGGGCAAATTTAATTATAATCGACTGGCACTCGCGAATATCGCATCGAGAAATCCAGGAACATCCATCGAATCTCGAACAGAATTTGAAAGACGAGTGTTTGGTAATTAGATCCGCTACTTGCTTTGTAAAATTGTATGAATGTCGTTAAGAGTTATTATCAGAAAGGTTTATAGAGTGTTATCCAGACAATTTTTCCCCTATAGTCGCCCATTTACTTTTACTTTATTATTATCTCCATTCCACGAAAACTGTTTATTATTATTCAATCACGTATTGATTTAATTAGAAACGCAACATTCATGTGAATGATTATAGGAAAGGAAAGAATAACTATAAAAAAAAAAGGATAGAAAGCGAAGCATAATGATCATCTTTATTCCTTTAACCTTTCAAGTTTAAAGTTTTTCGTTCGTCGAATTAATTCTTTGGTCAAATCGTTGGTTTGTTTAAGAAATTACACCGCATTTATATGCTTTTACTTTTCTTTTGCCAGTGACTTGTGGGATCTGTAAGTAATTAGTCGTCCCTTTATGGGCGAGCTAATTACTTACAGAGCATCCAGCAGCCTCATAGCTCGTTTCATCCCAAAGCTGTTTGTTTCTCGCCGAAACTTTCGAGATTGAATCTTAAATTGGATTGAGAAATCGGAGGAAGAGCCACTATCTTTTTGCCATTCGCCGACGTCAACGTCGGTTTTCTAGCTTCTAATCAAAGTTAACCGACGTACTCTTACTCTTCCCACGTAGATTGCAATTTAATTTCACGGATTACTATGTACGGTAAACTTTCAAAACGGTACATTTGAGAGTTAATAGTTTTATAATAAAAATGGAAATGTTTTGAAAAAAAAATACCTTCAATTGTTGCGAAAAAATTGTAACGATAAAAATGTCTATAACTGTAATCGTGAAATTTTATATATATATATATTGTATATAATTCAATTATTCTAATCTAAAAATTAAACCTTTCTCTTTCTCGAAAATGAAACAGAACCAATTTTATCAAAATAATTATCTCGTTTTTGCATAACAATTAACAATAAATAAAACCCATAAGATCAATAGTATCTTCTTTTATGGTTACAAGATTTTGTCGCATCAAAATAATCAAGCATTACAATCTCTAAAATATTTATTATTATTGATTTTTACTATTATTTCATTTAACAACCCTCGTATATCCATTATTTCTTACTTAAAATTATGAAATGAGAAAAAATGTCCGTTGTATGTTATTGTATTTCCAAAAAAAAAACATTCTATTTCATTGAAATGAATCAATTTAATGCGCACGGATTTTTATATTTTTACATCCACGGTAGCCGGATCATTGCAACTAAACTAGCTACCGATTGGCGTTCGTGCTTACGCCGTGAATAAATATCAGATATATCGAGATCGATTACATCGGCATGGGACGCGACGAAACGAAGTACGGGATGTAGGTTTCGCGCATTCATGATGTTCGCCACGTACAGTTCAAAATCGGCGACACCGCCCACTCGCTCGCGGTACTTGTAACGAACGGAATTGCGAGCCTAATTTGCATACCAACGACTCTGCGCTCGTGGAGACGAAATGAATAAAATTATTATTAATTCACCGCGACGTGACACGAATCCCCGGAGTCGCGTGCACGTACGCCCGATATTAATCGTCCGTCATCGTATGCGAAAAAAAAAAGAAATCTATTTAATTCCGTCGTGTAACGCTCGTCGGACCGGCGCAGGATAAACGAAAACGCGAGGTCCAACGAGCGGGTCCGTATCGAATGTTACATGCGCCAAAAAAGAAAATTAAAAAACGAGCGTCCTGTGTAATCGCTTTTTCCGATAGCCTTTGATGTGGCTCGCTCGTGCGCAACTGGCGATCGTGTTTGTCTTTACCGATATTCCCCGACTGTTTTAATTCCATGAAACCGGCGAATGTCGCCGAACCGAAACGTTCATTATCCCAACCCGCGTGACGCGTTCTGCTCCGCATTGCCCCGCTAGTTTAAATCGTGTTGTTTCTCTTCGTAAAAACGGCGGAAAGATGGAAAATACAGAAGCTTAACAAAACAGTCCCAGGTGAAATATGGTTTTGCATAAATAAACGCAAAATTGAAATCGTTATTGTAACCAGAATTGTTAGGAATTGATATATTTCGCGGTTAAATTAATCCTCTCTCTTTCTCGAAAATGGAACGGAAGCAATTTTATCGAAACGATTGTCTCGTTTTTACGTGACAATTAATAATTAAAATAAGATCAATAATAACTCGAATACAAGAATATGTTTTAATTTTTTAATTAATCATGATATGTATTTGTTTGTTTCAGGTAAGTTCGCAAGTAGTTTAAATCACAATTGTAAAGCTCTTGGTAAGTAATTTGTATGTTTTTTTGTCTCTCTTGCCCTACAAAATCTCTATGAATATATTTCGTCAAACGTCAAGTGAGTTTCGCGCCAGGATTATAGAAATATAACAAAACCTACTAAAATGACGCGTTGATCCTTCGCGCGGCTGTAAATGTTTGCACGGCGGAAAGAAGGTGAAATATTTGTCGGAGCCGCCGGACGACACGTGAAAATTTTTGATCATTCCTGATCATCGTGTGAAAGTTCTCACGAATCTTTCCGCGCCTTTCAACCGCCACAAAATCCCCTCCGGATAGCATCCGGGCGGGATTTGCGGACAAAGGAAAACGATTCTGCCATTGCCAGAAAACGGTTCTCCAGGCGACGTGTGCCTCCTTAGTCAGGACTTTGCACGAGCCGTAGAACAAGCAATATTCCTTCCGCGGGCCATTTCGCCCCAGAAACTTCCTCTAGAACCGCTTCTTTGCTCTTTTCTCCCTTCACTCTCTCTCTCTTTCTTTTTCCGCCTTTTTCTCGTGTCTCTTTCTCGTCGCCACAGTCGTTCGAGTGATCGACCAACTTTTCAATCGTTCTCCGAGCGTGAATGGTGGCGGTCCGAAGTGGAAGGATGAGATTTCACGCGGTCGAGAAAAGTTTTAAATTGTTATATAGAAATCTTTACCGGTGTTTTTTTTTTTTGTAACCGCGAGACGTAATGCTGCAGCGATTCCATTGCGACGCGTGAAAATTTGTGCGTTATGTTTGCAGAACATGAATGTGAAGCTCGATCGAATAAACGTGACATCGCCTATATAAATATTACTCACGGCTAGTAATAATCATCACGATCGACTAACTCGCTTAACTCGGGCGCGATTAAAATCCATTCGTGAGCATACAAATGGAAATATTTGGAAAAGCGCGTTCTCTCCTGACGACGATATCCTAAATTGGAAAACATTTACACCCCATCGTCTGTGATCCGTTCTTTTGCCAGCTTTATCGGAGAACACGATTTTAATTAAACGCTGTAAAATTGAAAACCGCCCGTCACGCGGATGAAGGTAAGAATTATATCGATGTACTGGCGTCCCGTTTCAATTTGACGCGTGCCATATTCGGCATTGCTCAAATACCCGATCGCATTTAGCTCGCCGGCTCGAGATTTCGTTAAAAGATACGAAAATGAAGCATTCGGAATTGCAAATTGCCTAGGTAAACATCCGCAATGCGTTACAGCGGAACAATACCAACAAACAATAGGATTAATTTAATTGCATGATGGCTGTTATCTGTTGCTATCGGTGGATTTCAATCGCGGGTTGTATTCCTGAGTATCACGATTGTTATCTATATTCCAACAATGTTTTCTTTTAATAATCGTAATCATTAAGCCAATTTAAATAACCGAATAAATGTTTCCTCGCATGGGTAAAACTCGCTTCGATATCACGCAAAATTTCTTAAATATCAAAAACAGACAATATCTAAAACAACGTAGGTAAAGATGAAAGGAAGGTAGGTAAGCATAAATAAAACATATAACCGCGATAAACGAGGGAACGTGCCTTGATGTGGAAGCCTAGGAAATTTCTAGTGCGGCCCGTTTCGGGAAAGCAATTAAAAGCCGTTGTTACAAAAGAGCTTATGTGCTTTCGTCTTTCGAAATTGCGTACTCGGAGACTATTAAACATGAAAGCACCCATGGAGGATACTCGGCGAACGTTCCTTAAGGAGAACTTATTCTTATTCAAAAGCGAACCCGTCTGCAGGAACTGACGAGTCATTTGTTCTCGTTTTAAACGTTTTCGCGCGATGTAATTTTATTGCATCTCAAATAATCAAAATTTCACATTTTCCGCAAAAAAGTCGATACTGCGATCGCATGTTCTAATGATTAATTTTTTTGTAAACAGTATATTAAAAAGAAATACATTTTGATCGTATTTAATTATGCTATTAAAATTAAAATATTTAAAGTTCCAAGTAGATAACATTTATTTGAAATTAAACAAGTCATCATTACAATTTTCTTGTTATATTATGCGATAATTGTTTTATTATTTTACATAATATCATTACATTACATAATAATATATTTTTAATTTTTTTATTATTATTATCACATGAGTGATTCTATTTTATTTAACAATTCTTGATTTAATCATCGTAGATAATTGGACAATTATATTATATTATTTTTAATTTTGATTTCCATTTTAACTTTTTTTCTTTCAATAAATATAGTTTCGAGCATCAATTGATGTTCATTAATAGGATTCCATCCCAGCACAAACTCATCAAATGAGTCTTCGACTCGCTTTCGAAGAACCTAAAGTGAATTTATGACAGAAAAATGAACTAGAAATTTCTACGAGGTTGCGGCCAATGACCGTGCAGGCAGGGAAAGACTACTCGTAAGCTGCTTCGTGAACCTCATTACGAGATTTACGACTGTCGCTCTTTAAGGGTACAGCTTTATCCAAGGAAAATCCGCTTTATTAAACTTTGCCAGTGATCGTCTTTAAGTACAATTGAAGGGACTTGCGGAGAGATATTATTTTACACTGATTATAGCATCAATATTAAAGAAGATAATTACCTCGAAAATAACTTTGTGATCAAAATTAGTAGTCACATTGCTGCCTTTAAGCATAATATCGTTATCTAAATTGTTATATTAATCATTTTTGTAAGAATGTATACATTTTTTTTCTTTTTTATTAATTTTCAATTTCAGAAATTTTTAATAATCACTGCGGTACATGACATTTCGTGTTCAAACTATCTGTTATTATAAACAACAGAAAAATTAATATTTAAATAACCCAAAATGAATAAGGATTAATTATTGATATAAATAATAAAAAGAATATATATTTATATTTATATTTAGAGATGCAAAAATGAATGATTCACTTATCGTGAGAGTTTATCGCGAAACATTACAAGTTTCCGTTCTCTTCATATTTTGGACTGCACTTTAGAAGATTAGTTTGATAGAGAGTCAAATTACGCGCTCATAACTGTTCTCTTCTCTTACGTACTTTGCAATTAAGAAATTAAGGGTATATTAATATAGTTATTACGCGTAACTGTAATACAAAATATATGAAATTCAGGGAAAAATGAGACAGGCGGGGCGCAGGTGGTTGTCGCGACACTTCCGGTGATACGCCGTGAAAATCGCGTTACATCTTGCATGCATATACATGAAGGGAAGGAGTGGGTAGGCGGATAGGTACCAGCGTGGAACTAAGCTGTGAAACTAATAATTAAATTCCTTCTCTGCCGCGTGGACGAGAATGGGTAGCGTGTACAGTACCGGAAGTTTGAGACTTTCCGACCTGGGATGCCTTCAATCCTTCTCGTCATTTGCATACGTGGAGAATGGGAAGAAAAATTTTCTGTCACTGGCGATGATATTCTAATACATTAAATTAACTTACACTGTCGGATGTTAATGTGTCAATTAATATGTACATTGTATTTGAATACAATTTATTTTTTTACTTTATCATTTTTACATATTTGCTTGTAAGATGCAAAAATCCTAAAATGTTACGATATAATTCATATTCTATTTTACACTTTAATACCCATCTAAAAAAATCTAAAATTGAAAATAGTTAAACATGAGAATGTTAAACAATATACAGCATTTTTTTAAAATTGTTTTAAGTTGAAAATTTAAAAAATCAGGAAAAGAATATTGTATCTTAAAAAATAGAGCTATTCGTAAAGGAAAAAAAATAAAACTAATAAATTGAGAAGACTCACTGTGAAATGTCAAGAATTTTTGTCTCTAATTAGATGATTCATTTAAGAATAACTAAAAGAGATATTCTACGTAGAAAAAAGCTTAAGCGTGTCGTAAACGAAAATTATCCTATATCGTACCTACATACATAATATCGGCAGACTTTGGGCTTGCCCTGAGTGCGGCGCTAAGTTCGTTGGAGTGAATTCCAAAATTTCAATGTTCACTGGCGATTCGAATTGCAAATGTGCGTCGCCCTGGGCCGACCGCGTCACCAGGCGACGTCCGCATTTAAAAGCGTTCGCCGAAGTTTCGTCATCGGGCTGGAAGATAAAATTTAACGAGCGACAAGAGGAGAGGAACTCTCGAAAGTGACGCGAGAGTTGAGTTTCAACAATTTGCATCGTAGTGCTGAAAAGATGTTCATGATAGAATAATTATCTCTTAATATAATTTATATTAGATCTCGTGAATAAGAGTTTTCGTATATTCATATTTGTTGTTGTAATTTTCTCAAAAAAATCATCTTTAGGAAAATTCTATTGTATTCCCTTGATATTGATTTTATTACAAATCAATATTTTTTATGTTATAATATTTATTATTGCTGGTTAGACAGTGTAAAACTTTATTATCGGGGAAGTAAAATAATCACGCTATTGATAGCTTTAAAATTATATTATCGAAGGCTGTCTAATTTCATCCTTCGCCCTCTTGTTATATCGATGCTAATGCTATAACACAATGTAAGATCGAGGAACCAGTCGCTCGTCGCTCGTCTTTGTCCAAGAGACCTTCGGACAACGAAGGTTTGGCATGCCGTGATGCCGTGTGGAATGCGTGTGTCGACCATGTGGTTCTCCATGTGGAGAAGTAACTTAAAAGGCGATCACGTAAACGCATTTTTAAGACGTTCACATGAAGTAACTACGATTAAGTAATTTTGCTGAACAGATAACGAACTTTCAATTACAAAAATTGGATTATTTATTTGGAAGATACTTTGCTAAATAATTTTTTATATTATAATTAATTTGCATTACCATAATCTTTTAATATATTATTAGGGCCTAAAATTAATATATATATTAGATAAAAACTTAATATACATATTAATGGCTTATTTTTTACGAGTAAGATATATGAATATTTTATTTAAAATATAATAAGCAGTTACAATTTTATCGCCTGTTTTAAAAAGTAATGTGTAAAATTATAGATTATATAATTTGCCACTAAATTTTACATAAGAGAAGGGTAATACAATCGCGAAAATCTGGTTTATAATTGAGTTATAAGAATTCCAAAAGGGTGATTATTCGAGGGATAAAAGCGTTTCGAAGTTGTAACGGTCTTTCCGCCTCGTTGAAGTGGAACAAATTCTACGTGGAAGAACGCCATGAAGGGTTTCCCGCCGGCGAAGTCCTTGGCTTCGTCGGTATTCACAGAATGGAAGAGAGAGAAAGTTACTTATTTTATCAAGAACAAGATAAATAAAATATCAAACAAAATAGTAGGAAAATTAAGGTAATGAATTTTTAAAAACTTTAAATTATTATGATGTGAATAATAAATACAACTTACAGCAATATGAATGACGGATATCTTCAATTAAAATTAAAATTTCGAAAAAAAGCTAATTAAATTAAATTGATTGAGTTCGTAAACATTGCCTCATTGTATAGGAAAAAAATAGTGCCGTAAAGAATTTATCGTATTCCTTGTCTCAACTGACCTAATTGCAAAAATTATCGAGAGTATTTATTAGATCTCGATTCATATGTTGGCGTTCATTCACAACGCGTTGGCATTTAACAATCGCGACAGGTCAACCGTTAAATCGTTACTCCTCGCGGCAATGCAGTATTTATAGCGAAGTCACAATTTATACAAAGTGTCTCATTTTTCATGCATTTATTAAAATAAATTTGGTTAATTTAGAATTGATATTTCCTTAAGGAAAAAAATCAAGATGAATCATCGATTTTGCAATTTTTCAATTTTTAGCATAAAAATTCCAGATTAAAATTATGTTCATGCAAACTACATTGAATTAGTCAAAGAATATAAAAATATTCATTATCTATTTGGGTGCCTGAGATTTAATTTGCAAGAAGCTTCTTTAAGATTATCTTCTCAAAATTTTGATATAGATAGAGAATAAAAATTGTTCTCAGAGAAAAAACTAACAGTAGAAAACAAAGAAAAGCGAGATTAGTTTTTGTCAATAAGCGAACACGTCAAAGCTCGAGCTGTCTATGGATCGTTGGAAAGGTCGACCGTGTATGTCATGCGGACTATAACGAGCCACTACCGAGGGTGGAGGAGCAAGAATCGGCCTACAGGGGGCTTCACACAATAGCGGAACGAATATTCCCCACCGACTTTGTACGAGGGATGGAAACCCCTCGAGGCAGGCTGGTGGTGCGTGCTTCTTTCCAACGGAAAGAGCGCTTTAGTATCCGTCGATACGCCACGAATGTTCGGTCGTCGTATCGCATTTCTAACGCGTGTTTCTCATCATTACACTCGTATCCCGTAGGTACGTTACGAAAATGTGTGTGAAAATTCAATGAAGATTTGTCGAATGTTCCGTGCGAAAATATGAGGGCACAGTGAATCGAATCGCGCGAATAAGTTCCCATTTACGAAGACCCGATATTTTGAACATGCGGGCGATCGTCGATCGATAGTCTGCGAGAACTGAGAGGGGAAATAATCACGACATGGACCCCGCTCTCCATCTCTGCTTTTTAACAATGATAATTGTTTCAAATGCTCGATAGGCGTCTTTGTCGACAAGGAAATTTACGGATATTGTACAAACAGGAATTTACATATTAATAGAACAATAGCCGCCCACTCGACTTTATACACGCGAGCGTTCCTCGGAGAGCTCAGAAGCGGCGCGAAGACTCGGAAGTGCACGAGTTACGTTCCGCTATGTGGAGATGCGACACTGCGTGATGTATAATACGCCCCACGCTAACGGAGTCCCTTCCTCGTGGGAATTGCGTGCTGCGTTGGTTGTCGCAATTGCGGCACGTACATACGCGAGCGGTATCTTTTCTCGCGAGCAAATCACGCCCCCAGCTTCCCGTTTCACGTACGCGGCTGACAATGACGTTTCGGTATCGATGCGATGTTCTCGCGTACGCGAGAAAACACCTGCGTTTTCGGTGACGGTTTTACATATGTGGAATTTACTATGATATACGAGCCCTCCGGAACCCGACGTCCGTGTCGCCCGATAGAAAAAGAATTGCCGCAGTGCAACTGACTGCACTGAAGATTATGGCGAACCGAGTGACTTGGAAAAAGATTGATTTTTAAAACGATATTTAAAAATAATCGATCCATTTAAAAGCGGTTTTTTTTTAGATAAAATTGTTTGTTCGTTTGCTTACATTAACGAGCGAAATCAATAAAATCCAATCTGTTGTTTAATTAATAAAAGAAGATAAAAAGGGAAATAAAGAAATCGAAAAGTTCTTTTTGGTAATGTGTGATCTTTTTTACTCTCATAAACATCATTTCTAAGTTAGGGGGTGATTTTATTTTCCTCGACGATCGATCGTTGTTTAAATAGCCTTGAAGGTAGAAAGTGCCGTGAAACGAATCGAAGGTTGCGCGACGTAAAGGCGGACGCCTTGTTTCGATCGCGACCTCCTTCTCCGCTCAATTATTCATTTTCGCAACTGCGACATTACTCCCTCGGGCGTAAATGTTCGGCAAGAGGAGCGCCACTAAATCGATCCCAGACAGTAAAAACTATGTATTTCATTTTACATTTAATCGTTTTATGTTAATCAATTTAATTAACTTCTTATAATTAAAATACATAATTTTTACGTCAATTTTACTTTATAATCAAGATATTCCTACGACTTCAGAATTTAATCAACCAGGTATTTTCGTTGTGTCTTTGAAATCATCTTTCTTTCTAATTGTAACTATTGCGAAAAAAATTTATGTTGTATTACATATATTTTACATAGATTAAATTTGATGATCTGTACATCAGATGCATTTTAATTATATAATAACATAAGCGCAATTATAGATTCTATTATCTAATTTCTTAGCATCTAATTTCCTAGGACAAATTATCTTTTTCAAATTTTAAATTCAAATTATAATATTATGTAACATTAATTTTTGAAGTATTTTCAAATATCTTTTTTGTTATTTGTTATTTTATTTTCTCATTATTAAATATGACTAAAGTTATTATGAAATAAATAATTAAGATTTTAAATATTTATATATATTACAATATTATTTATTTATATTATTTATGTATATTTTTTATACAATGTTATATATTAATTATTGCTCTTGCCAGAACATGACAAATTTATTGGAAGATTTATTCTGAAATGCTAAATATATTTGTCAATCTAATCTGACGTAAGGCATCAATGCATTCATCTTCAACGTAATTAGAGTTTCTCCGATTACAGTGACACGCCTGCAAGGAATGCACTCGCTGCAATGCGCATCGCGGACAATAGTGAAAGTGCGAATGCTTGAGCGAAAGACGCGGAAAAAAGGCGCATCAGTGGAGTTAAAAGCTTTGTCACGCTCCATGGCCATAAATAATGTACGACTAGATCTTCTCTTTCTCTCTCTTCCTCAGTCTGTAATAATTGATAAGCTACTATCGCGGTTTTTGCGGTTTGCATGAGGGTGGCATCCACTCGCGTTAAATGCATCATTAAAAATTTCCACGTGAACGAAATACGACGCGAATCGCCGCGTAACGAGACGCGTTACATCAACCGTGTATGAGTGGAATTCGTCGTAATATAAAATATATAATATAAAATCATCACGAAACTAAATCACGCTCAGACTCGGCGACTCATTAAAAATGAAGCAACTTAATCGACGTTTTAATAAATATCGCAAGCACTCCCTCGTGGAAGAAATTGCATATTTTTCAAAACTACGGTGACGGAAATTGCTGATGCGGTTCTCGTGAACCGCGAGATATGGCAATATGAATATCTTGAGCTCTCGCATTGCGGTCGAATTTGTGATCCTCGGCGTGCTTGTTACGTCGGCGAGAATTCTGGATGGCGGACGAAGCTCTGCTGCTTCTCGAATTCGCAATCGGTCGATCAGTTCGGCAAATGCGACTGCTTTCGAGATGGACGATGCTAGTCGATATTAATTGCGTCTACTACTAAGCCGTACCACCATGCGATACCGTTTCCATCGGATTAACAGCGGAACTTCGAAGCAGTCGATGTCGAAACCTAAGTAACGTAATTGGCAATTGTAAGTGGAAGCAAATAGGCAACGATTAAGTTGGAAATTTACCCGGGCAGTTACGTTTACCCTAAATTTCTATGTTTAAGGCGTACAATACATGCTACAGTGATACAATATTTCGAGCGACATGCTACAGTGATACAATATTTCATCGAGATATAATATCAAAAGCCGTCGTATTTATATTATTATTTTATTTATAAAGCAAAACGTAATTACGATAAGCGACGCATAAATTTTATTATCGAGAACATACTTCAGCTTTCAAGAGGGAATCTCGAGTCTAACACGGATGCATCTTACAAAATATCTTTATCGAGATAAAAAATCGTTCCATATAAGTTAAGATTCTTTAAGAAATCCTCGACTGCTGTGGGTGGAGATCGGCAGGCGTCTACGCTGACGCATAAGAAAGCCGTTTCGCGGCAGTGTAAGGGGCGCTGCATGAGCTAGTGTGCGTTTAGACTCTCACCGTAGTGAGGCAAGATCGGCAGCGAGCCTCGAGAGAGAGAGATAGGGTAGGGAGAAAAGTCCGGTAACTGTCATTCGAAGAACAACCGACGTACCGTGAAGATCGTTGAACGCTCCTTCGTTTCGTTGGGCTATTGCAAAAATTATGTGAAAAAGTGATTTATTAAAAAAAAAGAAGTGTTCCTGTGATATCAGGATTGCTCATCATGCGGTGTAGCAAGTTCCAAAGTGCATGTGCGACGATAAAGGATACAGAATAGAATTTGAATGTAGTGTAACGTTGCTTTTCATAGCTATTTTCCTTAAAATAGTGTTTATTATTATCAGAATCGTGACAGTGAAGTGGTTTGCGAAAACATTCTGATTTTCAGTCTCATGATTTAGGAACGATCTCGTAAGTCGCGTCCGGCCGTACCTTTTCCGGGTGTTTCTGCTCGAATTGCACGCGACGTCGCTAATTTTCCTAAATAGCCGCAACGCGCGTTTAACTTGCGTTGCATTTACAAGCGCGCGTGCGTTCCGGTTTTCCGATGTGTCCGAGCGGAACGCATTTTTCGACTCGACACCGGAAGTATCGTCATGCACGTTTTGCAATTCGAATTTTACGGTCGCGTCATCGATTTGCAGTGCAGTCGAAATCTCTTTCAATAAACGCGTTTTTCGGTGAAATAAAAAGGAAAAAGTAATATTTGCGCAGAGAGGAATCGAAGAAAATCAATGAGTTAAAACTAATATTTGATAAGTTAATATATACATGTAAAATAGAATATAAAATGGGCAAATAAATTGGAATTAATTGTAATAATAAATCAAGTAATTTGCAAGATATATAAATAAAATCTATAATACAATATTATGATAATATGTAATATAATACACATAATATAATATAAAAAATTCTAAAAAGAAGATTAACATACTCATATTGGTTGCAATATATAAGAAAATCCATTTAAATATTCAAATAGAAATTAAATACAGAATATATTCAAATTGTAAGAAAAATAGATATACGATAAAATGACAATAACAATGAGATGTGCTCCATGAATTAAACATCGAGCACAGTGAGAAAGAAGGTAGATAACGAAGAGGGACGCTGTTTGACAGGAGTATCATCGGCAATCTAGGATCACGACTGCTTTCCTCCGATCACGCATCGTACATACCAATACATCAGTTTCCCACGACCGATCGCTTCTTGTGAGAAATTATTCGAAAGCACAAGAGGCCACGCCTCGGCAATTCTTGACTTTTAAAGTCGCGCAGTACTTTCTTACGCCCAACATCGTCTAATTGACGACGCGGAAAAATTTCTCGAGACCTGGTATGCGAATAGTTTTTAGCGGAAAGATTGCAACTTCGTTTATTTAATTAATCAGTCGCGGAATGAAAATTAACGTGTGTCTTGGTACATTCTCTTATTAAATTCCTGTCGCGCTTACGGTAGTCCGAGAAATTATAATAATATCTTGCATTTAATGCATACCGTTTTGTGCGCAGCGTGTTGCTGTGCGGAACACAAATTTCTCGTTCGTTCAAAAATGTTGCATCTCATTTCTTGCTCCAGCTAGAACTGTTGCCTTAACATTCTCCAGGCGAGGGTTTTCGAGAATTTAAAAATGGAACGAGACCGCGTGCGCAAGCAAATCGAATATCGGCACGTACGTCAAATATTTATTCGCCTTTCTGTTTGATCGCTTGGTAGATTTATGTCGCGAATGTTAAAAAATCTGTCTTTGCCAGAGAAAGAAAGAGAGAGAGAGAGATGAAACAAGAAGAGAGATTGCTTCCGATCGTCATTATTTACTGCTACTAATTATTTCTTAAAGCCTTAATAAAAATTAATTAACAAGCTTTGTAATTTTAAACATTGGATTGCAGAGAAGAAAAGAGTTTATCAGTTTAACGCTCACATAAACAATTGTATTTCTATTTTAACTTGTATCTTTTATTCATTTAGAATTGAATATACGATACATGTTTTAAAACGCAGTCAAAGATCACTTGACCATTTATGGAAAACGACAGACTGAAAGACCTGATGAAATTGGAAATAGTCGTCGGAATTTTAGTCTTGCGGAAAGCTCGGTGCGCGTGTTTCGATTGCAAGTTTATCCGAGAAGCTTATCATCCGATATGCTGCCTGCATATTGCATACCGATACATGATCGATGCTTTTGGAAAACATTATACATCTGATTGGACACCAAACGGCGCTTTGCTATGATCAAAGAGAAACCAATCCGATTGCGAGCGTGTCCCAAGTCCGAATTTATGAAGTATTAATCCTGTACCAGCTTCATGAAACTTTAATACTTTAATCACATAATTTGGTTTCATATAGGTAATCCAAAAGGACAACTTCAAGCGTGAATTCTGAAACTGAAAAAGCGCCAAAAATAACTGTTTTCGCTCACGTTGTTTTGTTCACATTTTAGCATGACAAAATGCAAATTACGGTATCGTTTTCACACTGAAAATTTCATTAAAAAAAAGCGATCAGATTTTCGAATAAAAGATTTCTCTGACGAAAACATTAAAGATCGCTCAACAATTCAATTAATTCGAGCTTCCGACGGAAACGGCTCGTTATAGTACGGCCGACCGGACTGCGGAATTTGCGATAACCCTGAGATTATTCAAACGACAACGGCAACTGGGCACGATAAAAATTCCTCCAAGAATCCCGACCGTCCAGACGCCGGTTCACCACACTCGCAGCCGCCGCCCTTCCCGTGTGATTCGTGTTCCCGGTCGCACGTGTGTGCGGCTTCGCCCGTGGCGTGCACGTGGTGTTGACCCCATAAACAGGCTCGACGCGGCTAAAAATACTTCGCCACGTCGGGGCGAACCAGTTCGTCGGAGAAAGAAAAACGGACGATGGATGGAAAAGAAGTTCATATGTGAACGCACGCGGACGCGGAGACGCGACGCAAGTCGTGGACGAGGGGACGAGAGAGGTGAAGACGTTGGAAAGTTCAATGTCGCGTGACACTTACTTCTGCCGTCGGCTAATCAGCCTTTATATATAAACGCACGAATCGATGCGTTTAGAAGGAAGATCGGCCGGCGTGGTTCGCGATAATACTTGACTTGTAGAAAGCCGCGTGATTGACGGCAGATCTGACCGCGATCGTTGTTAACGGGGTTACCCATAACGATGTTTTATACCATATTAGGAATGCCAATCGTGGTTTCTTGATTATTTGACAATGTCATGCTCATTATTTAAAAAGTTCGCGACGACATTGATGCGATGTAAAATTACATCGCATCAATTTGCCGTTACTGGTGGCAAAGTATTACGATTTATGCGTAATATCAAGATTTATTGTTGACATTATGTATGTAAAATATAACGAGTTATCTTTTATCTATAAATTCTTTCATCGCTTTTGAGTAGATCTTTTCTGTTTGCAAAAACGTTGAAAAATTTGCCACAAATATTTTTAGCTTTCTATATTAACTATCTTTTAATTAATTTTGCATTAAAATCTATATAACTAAGGAAAAAGATTTTTATCTATTTGAATTTCCAAAATTTATTTTTCGAGGAGCAGTTCCTCTTTTAAAATTGCTCGCTGGTCGTTTTTGTTTAGAAAACATCAATCTCCAAACGATGAAAAAATTCGTGCATGATAGATCACTCAGCAAGTCAGAAGCACTCTGTATATACAAAGCATCTGCTGTTGACGATAGTAGATTCATAAGATAAATACAACAGCAAGGTTAATGACGGTGCGACCTATAACAGTTTTCTCTGCAAAACTTGAGCAGACGTCGTGTAATAACCACTTGAGAAATGGTCATTACACTGCGCGCGCTACGATAGAAAGTTGCCGGGTCTAAAGCGTGTCGATTTTTAAAGGAGCAGCATCAATTATCCAGTGCGCGGTTGACGGGTCTGATTACGATGATAAAAAGGAAAGGTGAAAGCACGAGGTGTTACGGCTAATAAGGGATTAACGTGCGGTGCGCGAATATACGATCGACCCGATCGATCGACGCGATCGATCGTAATCGCCCAGGGAAAAAAAAAACAATCCCGTCTAGACGCCGGGAGTTATCAGCCGGACTAGCGCCTGATTATAAACGAGTATTAATGTGATACGTCCGCGATTATTAACGACTGGAACGTTATGTGACGAGTCGCGAAAGCGGCGCGCTCGTAGTGTACTCGTAGTGTACCCGTGTGACTTTTAACGCGACGAGAAACCGAGGAGAAACATGACGCGGAACCGGCAGCAGATCTTCCCGCTGCGACCCTTTGCAACCCTGGGACGGCGGATCCTGCGGAACAAGCTGTACAGAAGGTACGTCGGGCGACATATGGTCTCATTGTGTAACGGTAACGTATGTAAAAAGGGCGGAGGGTGCAACCGATCATGTTTGGGACGCTAAAATCAAGCTGTCGGCTGCGTCGGAAATTTTTACGTTCAATCATGACAGATTTCCATTCAACTGTGGGAATCTTTATTTTACATACTCTGTAGAATTACACTCTACATTATCCGGAAAAACGTTATCAATGATGATATATTTATTATTATTAGATATTATTAGATCATAATTATATTATCAATAATTATCTTATGTAGAAAAATAGAAAAAGGAACGTATTGCGGATGTGGTACCTACAAGTTAACGTATCACTGTTTCGCGAATGACAACTTTCACACGATGCAAAATAAGGCAGAATGACATTACATGTGTCCCGCTATGTAAACGCGCATAAGCTAAGGTTAATAATTATACTTTCTTCCTTTATTAGGCAGTTATGTGGTGTTCTATTAAGCCACCGGCGAGATAAAGCGTATATGGAGGGATTTTAATACCTCGATTTATCGCGAGACTATCCTTTGCAGAATAACATGCAATTAGATAGGATAATTGGCCTAGTACAATATTTGGTAATAAGTGCTTTCTCTCTCCCGAGATTCCTTATCTAAACAAAATTATAAATCGCTATCACACTTTATGACCGATGATTTATTTATAATTATAAATGATTCTTCATAAATGCTTCTAGAAGCTATAATCTCATTTAAAATTAAGAAAAGAGAAGAAAAAGCGAAAGCAATTAAAATATTAAATGGCTTAATGATTGGACAAACGCAAGAACTTACCTATCGCAAAACACCTATCGCAAATCAATGAATGATCCATATTTGGTTTCTTTTCCATTTAACTAGTTCTCGTTAACATTACACGGTTACATTATAAATTTATTGACAAGCAATCGTTTGCAATCGCAGATTACAAATTTTAAATTAGAGAATGTTGTCTAACAAAATAAATTTAACCTATTTGCACGTACATTATCCAGTCGAATTTTAAATTACAAATTGAGAGAAAGTTTGTTTAAATGAACCCGATTTTGATAAAAACATTTAAAAGCTAATTAAATCCAATGAGCTACCTCAAATAGAGATCGACCCTATTCCGACGCGCAACTGTCGCACTTATTGATATCCGGAGAAAATCGATGTCTAATGGTGCCCCTTGCACACGGAGAACCGTTTAACCCGGATTCTCCGCCGTCGCCGGCGGGTTCATAGCGCAAAATAGCCGCATCAACGCGGGCGGGGTCTCTCTTTCACTCAAAATTCCCAGCACGCTGGTCGGATTGACGCGCGGGCGAAAACCAGATGCGACCGAAATTTTAACCGCTGACGAAAATCGCGTTCTATATGTGGTCAGTTTCTTCTTTTTTTTTTTGTGTGTTTTTTTCCGTATCGCGTTGACATAACTAACTGATAAAAACACAGATTTGGCCTGTGCCTTAATTTATTTTACTACGCGAGAAATATCGCTCCGGTTGACAGGATTAGTTGAGGCAACTCTCGCGAATTAGTCTTACGACCAAACTTTTGTCATACGTATGCATTAGGGTAACCAAAAATTACGAGGCAAGCTACGTGCATATCTAAATATGAATTTTGAATATTACCGGAGCAGAGACTGCTCTAAACTAACTAAAATACAGATAACGTAGAATATATCTTATTTTCTAGAACATAAAAAGTTTTTTGAAAAATATGCAGCTTCACACTGAAAAAAAATTCTCGTTAGAAACGAACGAATCAGAAAATCTTATAGGATTGATCAAGTATTCTGGTTATTATAATAGAACTCAATACTTTATAACTTATAATAATAACCAGAATATTTGATCAATCCTACAAGATTTTTCTGACTTGTCCGTTTTTTTCTTGCATATATCGCGTTTAGCTAAGCACGTTAATTTTTTACTTTTTTATTAATTTGTTTTGGTATTATTCATATCAAACTCGACGTCGGAGCAGTCGAGAATATAACATCGTGATTGGCTTGGCGTGAATGTATGCAACATGCGTGTAAATACGTGGTAAGTTCGAGGACGTTAAAAGGGGGAGGTAGATGAAGGTCGAAGAGGATGGGAGGGGGAGGATTAACAGGCGTTATCCGGCCGGAACCAAATGGCAATGTAATTGTGACGGACGGGCCGCCAAGCCGCTCTATCGGTTCGCTCGCCTAAACAGTAAACAGAGAGAAACGAAGAGAGATGAAGATATATACAGAGTTGAAATTACAATGCCCACTACCGGGGCTTTATGCTCGTTTTGCTCGATTCAACCCTCGCTGCACGCGCGTCCTCCGTTCCGGGGATCACGTGAATGTTCTGTGTACCAGCAATACTACCGACCTACGCTTCATTAAGTACTAATTGCTTCCGTAACTTTTACGTAAAGTGCGCGTCCCAATTATCGATAAATCAATGCTTCCCTGACTAATCGGACTAATTTTTGCTGTCGATACTTCGCGAAGTATCGATTATGAAATTGCATTACGTCAGGTTGATTTCATGAAATAGAGACACTTGCGTTCGGTTTAATTATATATTTATATTTTATTTCAATTATATATTTGCCATTGCTTCATCTTTATATATACATAAATCGTTTTAATATTAAACTTGCTTTAGACAATTTATAATTTGTAAAACAAAATTTAAAGGAAAAAAGAACAAAAAAAATTTAGAGAACGTAATCCTACTCTCTTAATGAATTTTGTACATATTATCCAGAACACATATATGTGTATAAAGGTATTATTTAATTTAAACGCGCTTTTCTCCTATTTTATATCAGCAGAAATAAAATAATAATTAAATTTCAATTAATTGAACAATTATGAGAATAATTGTATGATGTGAATAATTATATGATGTCTATTACATTTCAATCGTATTTCGCAAATGAGTTTTATAATGCATTATTAAATATTGTAAGAAATAATGTTTTAAATAAACTGATCTGTAGGAAATTTTATTTTCTGTAGGAAATTATATTTGCGCTTTCCTATCTTTCGCAGTTGTAAAATATTGTAATATTTCCTTGATAACGCAATGCTTGTGTAAGGGATCGGCTGTTTTGAAATAAGATTAGTGACTTCGATTCTTTTCTCCAAATAAACTAGTTGACCTAGGTCAAAACGAGAAAGAATCTCTCCTGGCCACGAAACAAAAGAGGAGATCTCGGCCCTTAATCTGGCTTTAGGTCATGGCCGTGATTTTACGAGGCCCGGGTCGCTGTTCCATACCAATAAGCTTCGACCTCGCTTTTATGATCGCAACTGACATTGGGGAAAAAAATTGCCTTCGCTTCGCTCGTTTCTTAACAAAATAAAAGTTATGAGTTTAAGTTGTTAAAGTCGTTAAAAATATACTGGTGTCTAATTATTCAATTTAATTTTAAAATAAAAATATATACGTGTGATAAGTACAATATTTCCAAAAATGAAATCTGAAAAAAAACGAGAATTTATAATTAAAATAAGTTTCAACATGTAATATATACACTGTTATTCTAAAAATTTTATTATAACTTTTTCCTAAAAGTTTTTACGTAAAAAAGTTTGTTACTAACATGGATTCCAGTGACTGCTCAAATAAAAATTGAGAAAATTACAGAGATTCTAATATGGCTCGTTATAATTTATGCTCATTAAATTTTTCCTAATGCCAGTCTTTCAAAGCACCGTTCCCACGATGTCACAAAGCTTTTAATGTCACGAGCTGGAGATTTAATGTAATTTATGTATAGACACGAGCAATCCCTATCAACGCAACCTTGAGGCTAGAATGATCATGCTTGAAGATATTTCGTTGAAAGTTCGATATATGGCCCGAGAAATCCATTAAAGTCCTGAAACTTCGGTACGTTGCTCCGTGCTTTCCACTTCCGTTACGCGCGTCACGAATGATGGGTTTTCACATCGAAAGATCATTCTTCCGATCATTTCCTTCTGAATTCTCTGGCGAAGCACGATGTTCAAAAAAGAGATTTTTATAATCAACCATTCTTTACAATTTTTTGAAGCTCTCAATTTCCAGCACAATTCCTCAAGCCTTCTATCATAATGAAAGATAGATAATTGATTGGATTCGGAACTTATATGAGGAGAAGATATTTCCACTAAAAATTAGATCTTTTTTTTTTTATTGAAATAGAGCAAATGATTGCGTTTGTTATTGCGTAATAAATAAAAGGGGCTAATGGACAAAATAATATCTTTCTGTATTTTTTTCTTTGAGTAGCACATTTTCGTTGGAAATGATCGAATCTGTCTGTATGTCACGCGCTTCGCGCGCCACTCGTAAAACGCACGTGGCTCACGTGCCGCTTATCAGGGCTTTCTCCGAGGGTGAACAATTCCATGTCAGCACAGGAAGGAACACGTGGTACGCCAAACCTTGAAATCACTCGGGCGGTTCCCCGCGGGGCGCAGTCGCTCCAAGGACACCTTCGCGCGCGCGGTCGCGCGATGTCCTTTAATAAGGAGCAGGGTCAAACGCCACTCCTTGCTGAACACGACCGTGACTCCGGTCTCGCGTTACTTCGAGCTTTTCGGGTCAAGACCACACAAGCTTATCCGCCTCATCGCCACTAGCATTAGGTTACGCCCGTCCTATTAAACAACGGCTGACATCCTCTATCGATTCTTTGTGAACAAAAGTGCCCTTCTTTCGAGGAAAAGTGCTGTCGTCTCAATTATATCACATTGAATAACTTGTTTGTTCAGAGGAGGGAAATATAAAGTAGAATAAAAACTAAAATATCAGTTTTCAGACAAAAAAATATTAAAAATTATTGCATGCTACTTTTTAATATGTTTTGTTTTATTTTCGTGTCAATGCTCTAGTTATATCTTTAACAAAATTATAAAAGAGAAAGAATAATTATTAAAAAGAAAAAGACATAATACGTAAACATTATGTTTTCAATAAAATTCGTCGTTTCTTTTCGTATTTATGTATCTCCTGAAAAGTAGCTACCTCCGGGTTTACTATAAATACAGTTAGATCGATTCTTGTCCTTGGAAGTCTCTCGAAGTATCTTACGGAAGAGAATATCGGTCGTAAGAGACTTATATCTTTGCGATACAGATCGTATTGTCTCCGGAGAACGTGCTATCGGCGCAACTCTCGACTAGATCATCTCCTTCTATCAGCATATTCCTCGAGGATATATAGATAAGATTTCGAACACAAGAGAAATTCCCGATTTTCGGTCCGAGAAATTTGAAATAACATTTTTGTCAAATGAAATAATATATTGAATCATTTTTAAGTGATTTTCGAAAATGAAACTTATTTGAATAAATTTGTTTTAGAGAAAACAATTTTAACTTTAATAATTTTATTTTATTTTTAAAACGTGGATTTAAGAACGTGCAAATCAGCAGAAAATATTTCTAATATGAAATTAATAATTTTACATAATATATTTTTTTTGTCGCGAAGAAAATATAAATAAACTATACAACATAAAAAGGAATTGCTTGAAATCAATAGCACAGCAGCTGACTAAAAGCATGATGATTGCGTCAAGACATTATATACTACCGTGAGTGTATTCTACAAAGCGTCTCGCGTTACAAACTGCAAACTGCGCGATACGATAAGAGAGTACTTATCTGCTACGAGCGATGCAATTCTATTCTATCTCAAGGAAGCCTTTTGCCTATATTTTCACGCTTTGTGACGGTCCACGTGTCGTAACGGTTGCCGATAAGTATTCATAAAATCGCGATGTCGGCGGATGCTGCGGGGAGGCAGCAGCGAGCTTGTTCCTGCATCGAAACGCAGAGAGCGCGGGGGATGCTGCTATGTATGTCCTATATATTCGTGTGGGGGTGCCGGGTGTGCGCGCGCGCGTTTCTTCGCAAGTAGGTCAATCGAAGAAGCGATACGTCGGGAGTTAGTTTCCATTTTCACGAGACTAGCTTCGATTGCACTCGCCGCCGCAATTAGCGACGGCACAAACGACGATTTCTACAATTGGAAGGAAAAAAATCTACCCCGAGGTTCACGCTCGAGTGATCCTCTTTCCCAATTGACCCCTTCCTCTCTCCCCGATACTTTTAGCCAAACGAAAGCTTTGCGATTAAATAATGGCTAATGGTGACGATGCAAATAATGTACGTTATACAATAGGGGATTTCACTTCTCATGCATTATTTTTAAACAACAGGTTCTTTGATCAATTTTAAGTCAATTTTTCATTAGCGAAAATATCAAGGGAGTTTGCCATTTACCGCAGTCTTCAAGTTTTTAGCATCATGTGTCTTTATAATTAAGTTTTTTTTCTGATCCAATTAAAATTCCATCAAAGGAAACTTTAGCTAAAATTAAAAATTTAATTTAATAATAGTATATTTTGTTCCCTAAAGTTTAGAGCAGGTACAACTAGTTTAGTCTAGTTTGCAAAGACTTTCCTTCGATCGCTTATAACTCAAAAATGCAACGCATTTCTTAAAAAGATGTAAACTCTAAATTGATCAGAGATTGCGTTATTAATTAAATACGTAAGAAATAGAATGTATTTCATATAATATTTTAAAACAACTACATTTAAAAATAATGCATTATAATTGCTTGAAATTTATAATATTTTAATTTAATTTATCAAAGTGATTGTTTAAAAAATTATATTATATATTTTATTTCATTAACATGTAACTTTTGATTTCATTTTTGAGTGAAAATTAAAATTAAAATCTTATATTTTCAGTCATACATTTAGTTTTAAATTCTGCATCTGAGTCTTGAATATAAGATACTAGAGAAAATCGTGAAGACATGCAATTATTTTACGAAAATGTCATCTTTAAAGGCTGTGCATTATTTATGTTCCTCGCTGCCCTGCTTTAGCCACACAAACCAATGACGGATATTAATTGCCGCTTCTTCAGGTCGCCTCTGTTGCACTTGGAGAAAGGAACAAAAAGAAAGAGACGTACCTCTTTAACCGACAGACGCGTAATTAAATCGTTCCACGATGCTCTGAGGTTTTAATCGTGAGATGTAATTTTTCAACGCTTCTCTCACGGAAGATCGAGTTCGCCGAGCTTTTTAATTACTTCAAAGTTTCTTCCCGGTCTGTTAGCATTCAGAGATAAAAATTTCGTCGGGTATCTCATTGGTTGTAACACTTCGGCGCGCTCCTCTAATTCGCCGCTTTTACGCGCGCGCCTTGTGTTCACGGATTTCTTTTTCCTCTACTGAAACAATTAGGAATGCCGAGAATTCCTCAACTTTCAGACATTTCAACTATCAGGAAAAAGCCCTTATAATTGTACCATGGGTTTTTTCGGTCTATTTAAAATGTTCGTTTCGCCTAAGCGATTATTTTTTCTTGCCTTTGACCGCAGCAATCAAAACAATGCTTCCACGTTTTTCCAAAGCAATCTTTTTCATCATGTGATCTAGTATGTTAAAGTTATAATTACCAAAGTTTCTTATGAATGCTAACATAATTATAGGTTTTACAAACTATTTCTACACAATTTTGTCTACATTTCTTTCTTGTTTGTATTATCTCTACTATTTTCTCATAATTCAGCATTCTGTTTTTTTTTTCTATGTTTCTTGGCTTCTAATTTTTATTCGTATTATATTCTCTCATTGCTATTCTGCTTTTTGTATACATTTTATCTGTCTCCGCCACACTTACAATGTCTATTTATCCCGTCACGCTCTCTTTTTGTATCCCATTTCTTTTTATAGGTAAGAGAAGTCTTCCCGCACACTCTAAGAAATTTTATTCCAGGGTGAGATAAATTTACCTGGCTATCTTTATCCACATCCTATTTCTGCATCATTCTTTAATTTTTTTCTTTATGCGCGAGCGACAATTTTCGCCGATACATTTAGATATCGGCCTCGAGAGAAAGAGAGAGAGAGAGAGTGGCCGTGCGAAAAGGGCTGAAAGTTTAGTGGGTTGCCCCAGTTTTCCGAAAGAGCGGCGTCGGTGGCGTCGGCGGCGGCGGCGGCGGCGGCGACGGTGGTAGTGGTGGTGATGGTGCTGCGAGGCGGTGGTGAAAGAGGGTTGCGACGCGGGGTTGCAGCGCGCGCCAGAGAGAGTCAGCTTATTTCTATCGATCCTGACGATAGTTCGCAGCGGCCGCCTCGGCGGCGCGGCGCATGGCGACACGGCGCGGCGCGGCACGACGGCGGCCACCTATGCTCCGCGGCCTTTAATCCGTCGCGACGCCCCCGACCGACGTCGGGACATCGCCGTTGATTCGCGGTCGAAAGAGAACACGGAGAGAGAGAGAACCAGCAACAACGCCGCGCCAGCTGGTCCGAGAGATCCGCGCGCGTCATCTCGCCCTCGCTCCATCTCGCTCTCTTCCTCTCCTGCTTTTCGTCCGTCGCCTCTAATTCCGCGTCCGCGGATCGATCGACCCCCCGCGATCGCGATCGACCGCGTCCTCGCGCGCGTACTCGGGATGTTCGCCGACGATACGCGCTAAAACTATCGACGAGAGTGCACGGCGAAGGGACACCGCTCCTCGGGCGACGACTGGGTCCTTCCGCAGCGGAACCGCAGCGGCGTTACGTCATCGTCCCGTCATTCCGCGCTGCGGAGGGACAGGTGCGCGTCGAGTGATGCGGAGTGGATCGAGGCCGAGCGCAACCGCGTTCTCCGTTAGTTCGTTGAGATAAATCGCGCCGTTGGGTTATGACCAGAAGATGAAAGACCAGACATGGTGAATGAGAAATTGGCCGACGTGCGCTTGTTTGCTGGCGAAATCGAGTGCGTTATTGGCGTGTGGTCGCTTGTAAGACTAGATGCGCGAAACGCTGCCCCCGCTGATGTTTGTCTCGATGATGAAATGGGGAGAGTGGAGTGCCCTAGGAGCCGGGGATGCGGTTCAAATGGTATGAGAGAGTGGTACCGTTACTATACATATTGCATTAGGCGGAACTGTGCGTTACTCATGATCGTAAAGCGGGAGGAACGAAAAACGGTTTAAGGGTTGACAGTAAACAGTAATTTGTGCGATTGCTGCGTGAAAAATAAACGAAACGCGGCAAGTGAATAAAGGAGATGTATACGTATATGCGTACAATTTATCTTGTACTATAAATACTTCAAAACTACAAAACGAGACCTAATTGATTAACAGAATTCATTAAAAGAATGAAAAATTCTTAATATAAATCTAAAACTAATCATTTTTTAAATATATTCAGCTGTCTGTTTTGTAAGCTAAATTTTTTGCAGGAAAATATGGAGTCCTTGACATCTCGACAGTCTAAATCATTGACAATTTGCATGTAATTACGATATGTATTAATTTCGCTTACACTTTTAATATTGACCTTAATTTATCTTTGAATGAATATGTTCACGTACGAGAAGACTTACTAAAGCGTGTATCGAACGGCCGCCTCGATTTGAACATCCGCTTTAAATGTATCCGATTCGAAGTCGCTTGTAACATTGATATTTTGATATCTGTGTATAATTCTATGATATATATAAATCGTGCAAAAGATTTACAACATTGAAGGCTGAATACTTTTTGGAAACGATTAATTGGCGAGTTTTGTTCTCATGCTTTGTTCTCTAATGTTATTTGATTTTATTTGAAGTTCCGTCACATGAATTGAAGTTCTGGTTATCTCGACATACATTTCTGTAAATTAATTTCCACGCGTCTATAATAATATAGTATTATGTCATAGTATTACAGATTTAATGAAACAATATTTATTATGTTAATCCGCGATTTTAAATCTCTCTCGCGTACATTATTAGACACTGTTACAAAGAGCGAGTCAGATTTCTAAATTGCAGAAATGTCTCAAGTTCCCATAATTTGTTGTCGTAAAGTATTCACGAGAACGCGAGATTTGCCTCCCATTCCCTCCCTCTATGTATTGCGCAATATCGCGATACTGGAAAATCTGTTTCCTGCGACGACGCGCATCCGTTGCGAAAGGGGGTCGGCACGCTTTGCGAATACACATAATTAAAGCCTCGAATCGAGAGCACACGATAATAATGCGCTCCGTGCCGCGGACATGGCCAGTTAGCGACACGCGTCACCGTCGACGCGCGTGTCCGACTGGCGGAAACATATGCTGCGGACGTCTACGCGCATCCGACGCGCATTCTCCTCCACCGCGCAGAGACACGTAAATCTCCGTTTAGTGCGAGCCAATCGCAGAACGGAGGTTCAGGGGAATGCGATGGATGGACCGATTCGACAGCTGTATCAATCACCGAGCAACTCAATAAATTACAGATGGGATAAGAATTGCGATAAGAGGATTCTCTTATTCTCTTATTCCTCTCGCGCTGTACTTTCTCTCGGATTTTCAGAAGACATTTTCTATTGTGTACATTGAACAACGAATGATAAATAATGATTCTACAAAACTCTATTGTCGTTTAGCAATGTATTGTATACAATATTGAAAATCTCGAACTTTATTATAAAGATGTTACGTTTCTTACAAAGAGAAGAAATTATTTAAAATTACCATTTTTAAAATTATGCTGAAAATAAAATCATGTCGATGATTTCTTTTCTTTAACAATACTTTCTAAATGATAGTAAACCAGAAAATAACATGTTAAATTTAATATCATTGTTATTTTTATTACTGATATTACAGTAAAAGCGAAGATATGCGTTACAAATCAGAATTGGAACGATCAGAATTGGCTCGTTTCGATCTATCGACAATAAAGGAACGATAATGCCACAGAACGTTTTCCTGACGTGTCAGACTGTCCGATCTCTTTTGTAGGATCTCGTTCTTTTTATTGGTAACAAGATTCATTGGTATTCACGCTGAGAACATGCGCTACTTTTTCACGCGCCATAATAATACGAAGATTTAACTATAAAGTAGTACATAATTTTCATTACATTATGAATAATGTAATAAATAATTTTTCAAGATAATAATATTTGATTGATATGTCAAATATGTTTTTCTATTAAAATAAAATATTTTAACAATAAGTGCAACGTCTTTCTGCAAAATGCAGCATCGCTAAATTTTGTAATAGACCTTTCGGGCACCGCCACAAGAACGAATTGCATTCGTTAAGATAAGTGAAGGGCGAACAGCCGGTTTATGGCTGTTTCGCGAGCCGACAGCGATGTAATGTGAGCTTAACTTGTGTCCCCCGCGGGAGCATATCAACCGTTAATTCGAGGTCTTCGTTAACGCGAGCGCTGAGAAAGCCGTCGTCGCCGTCGTCGAGCGATTGCGCCTCGAGGTTGCATAAGTTGCTGGCAGGAATCTTCGCGTTATACATCATGCAGCCCATCCTGCCGACAGCGATGACGCGCAGCCCTCGTAATTTCGCTCTTCCCTTGAAATTGAATGGACATCTGACGGCGGGCATGCCCATAAATAAAGGGCTTTCAAAGCGATAAAGGAATAATGGGAACGTCGCATTCGAAAAGTTATTCTGCTATTTTCTCGTCGAGCGTAGTAGAGTCGACGCCAGAATGGCCGTTTTTTTTTTCCAGTTTATGTGCTAGTAAACCTCCACAAATTGATTTCTTTAGTTTGTTTATGCTCGCTACATGCATATGTGTGTGTATGTGTAAGGGCGTAAGCACATGGATTAGTATCCCGTCGCCCGATGCGTAAGCGCTTACGTAGGGCGTTTCATTGATCGACGCGCTTTTGCGTCACGCTCATGTCGTTTATACGAATTCACATGTGATCGCTATTATTGAGCCATTGGCATTCGTCATTTATGATGTCAGAGAGTGACTATGTGAAAAACGGTTTCAAATTTGTCGGGAAAAAAAAAATGATTTTTGTAGTCCCTTTTTATCTTTCTTTTTTTTAATGGATAGCAATATCGAATTAAATCGTGCAATCTGTTTCCATTGTATGGAAACTAAATAATAAATTGAGAAATTGATCAATAATTTTGTTTTTTGCGGAAAATCCGTGCGGCTCGTTAAAATTTTATGCTGATTAAAATTGTGATTTCAGGTCTAATTGCATCTTTTTTGATACGATAGCAACCAATTGCTCATCGATCGTTATTTTAGTAAAATGTTTTTACATATTTTAAATAAAATTCATGTTTCGTTCGATCATAAAAAAATGCAGGAACGGAATAGTACAGTGTATACCTACTCAGAATTCACACGCCATTCACGCGAGTCCTCACATTATGCGTCTCGTTACGACGGAGTACACTTTAGACTCAAGAAAACCGTGTGACATGGCGACACGAATTTCTCAACAGGATCTTCTAATTAATGTGATAATCACGCCTATAAGAATCGCGAAAATTTGCATTTTGATTCACGATTAATATACGAAATGCATCCAAGCGTAAATCTTAAATTCAGAACACGCTTGCCTATGATTTATAAATATTTATAAATCAGTTTATCTTCACCGGCGCTCTCCGGTGGCAGAAATTAACCGACTTTATCACGAATATATTTTTTATAGAAATATATCATACAATTGTTAATATTAATGACAGTAATTTTCTGAGAATACTTTCGATGTTAAATATTGGCCACTTCTTTTTTTCCAGGGAAGTACGTACTGTCGTATTGAATAAAGGTTCCTCTGGGCTGGGCTTCAACATCGTTGGCGGTGAAGATGGCGAAGGCATCTTCATCTCGTTCATACTAGCCGGAGGTCCGGCCGATCTCAGCGGTGAATTACGCAGAGGCGATCAGATATTGAGCGTTAATGGTATCAATCTCCGAACAGCCACCCACGAGGAAGCCGCCGCAGCTCTCAAGGTAAGATCTTCGACTGATTCGTTATTAAACGACGCGTGTAATCGTGTCAGAGAACTCATAAAGCCACTTTAGCTTCGGCGAAAGATTATCCAGTAAAAAAAATTCAGTATAAAAATAACTCGTTAATTAAAATTCGAAATAAAATATCGAAGAATGCTGCGACAGTTTTGACGTTTTAACAAATTCTTACAAATTCTTCTCTTAAGAAAAGTTTGAAAGTTGCGGATTTATCGAAAATAATACATATACACGGTTTTTTTTTCGTTCATGCAATATTCAGGGTACTGGCCAAACTGTGACAATCGTGGTGCAATACAAGCCAGAGGACTATAATAGATTCGAGGCGAAGATCCAGGATCTTAAACAGCAAATCTCGCAACAGAATGTGATGACAGGCACCCTCATGAGGACCTCCCAGAAGAAATCACTCTACGTGAGGTAATTTCGTGCGCGTTTATTACTCTCGCAATTATCTTTCGCCGCTCGATCGTCTGATGTGCAAGATTCTGGTTCTGAAATTGTTTAAACATAGTGGTTAATACATAGTTTCACATGAACGTAAAATACGAAGGTGAACGTTCACAATATTTTTCCCCCCCAAAGAGCATTGTTCGATTACGACCCCAACAAAGACGATGGTCTGCCGAGCCGCGGCTTGGCGTTCCGTTATGGCGAGATCTTGCACGTGACGAATGCTAGTGACGACGAATGGTGGCAGGCAAGAAGAGTCACCCCACAGGGCGAGGAAGAAGGTCTGGGCATAATACCCTCGCGCAGGCGATGGGAGCGTAAGCAGCGTGCCAGAGATCGCTCTGTCAAGTTCCAGGGGCACATGCCGGTCATTCTTGATAAGGTGAGTATGACGGGAATGTCTCAAAGCGCCTAATTTCTCCGAAATAACGACGAACTATGTAATATAACACGATTTTATTTGAAAGGATTATGTAAATACAACTCTTTTTTTTTTATTTAAGCAACAACTCATATTGATATGAAAATTACTCATATTTATATGAAAATAAAAGTTAAACATAGTTTAACAACTATTGATTTTTGTACGAATGTATTGTTTTAATCTTTAACAAAATATTTCGCTTTTCGATATTTTTTGATATTCAATTTGATTTCCTCTCGACAATATATTCGAGATAAAATACTAAATCATAGAATTGGATCAAAGTGATAAAAGAATTGATAACATCATTTTATTGTCTTAAAATTAACTGGAAAATTTTTGATAAGATTTTTTTGCTCTCTAAACTGTCGGTTTTGCGAAATGTCGGATGCGAAATGATTTTTAATGTGCATAATTGAAAAAACATGCCCTTTCGACAATGTTTCATTCAGACTCATTAACACTAATGAGGAGAGATGTTTAATTAAATATTCATCACGATCTCTCGATAATCACATGGCCGTTTCCACCTGCAAATTTGATATGGCTAAAGAACTAATTTCAAATTGCGTGACAAACACTGCAGCTGTGATATTTCGTCTCTAAAAAGTATTCAATTTTTTCGAAAATAACGAATTGGGAATTTTAATAGAACAAATTTATTTTAAAGGATTATATAAACATAGCATCTAAATGAAATTCGTACAACTTTATACAAAACTTATATAGCTTGATATTTTTAGTTTTCTATACAAATTATTTTAACTGTATATTTTTACTTTATTTTCTTCAAAAATCTCATTGATATTTGATAAAATTGTTTCTCGTGAATAGAGAGATTTATTGATATAAAAAATTACGAAATATGTGATTTGTCGATCGTATCGCAGTAAACTTGTTTATTTTAGCAATCAACATTAGATCGGAAGAAGAAGAACTTCTCGTTTAGCAGGAAGTTCCCATTTATGAAGAGTAAAGATGATAAGTCTGAGGATGGCTCCGATCAGGAACGTGAGTGTCTAGAATATGATTGTCATTCCCTTTTCCCTCCTGCACGTTCTGTGCATGTTCTGGCCCATATTTACTGTGTTTTACGTGTTTTTTCTCGCCGTATGTATTCGCCTATACTTATATCGTGCGATTTAACCGCTGAATTACGAAGTTTTTTCCTCACCCTCAAGACTCGGGCCGCAGTCTTCGCAATCGATGGGTTCAATTTTTATTGATAATTTATAACTTTACGTCCTGTAGCAAACTCGGAAAGTTTGACTGAAGACATTGTAACTTCAAATATTGTAAATATTATAGAGATATTCTTCATCTTTCATACCAGTAAAATTTTTCCCGCGTTTGTTCTACGATGCCAGTGTTCGCCTAAATATTTAATGCAATAACAGTTTTTGATTTTTATAATTATCATTTTAAAAGTGAATTCAAGATTTTAAAATGTGCACAAAAAGAGTTGAAAAGTATGCGTAACATGGTTTTCCATGCGAAGATCGAGAATTTTCATTAAAGCAAGTAAGACTATTGATATGAAGTCCCGACTTCCGGAACGGTGAGCCCCGATCAGACATGCCCAAGTCCCGAATGAGCTTTTGTGTTTTACGATGTGAAAACGTGACATGTGTTTTGTTTTGCCTGCTTGTGTAGGAACGCCCACCACACCCGAGAATGAGAACGATCCCACCCGTAAGTATCTTAATTAGACAAGTAATAAGCTCTGTAAATGTGCATTTTCACCATTTTTCATAAGCAATGACGCCAGCAGTGACGCAAGCTTTAAAATCCACGCCAAAACACGCGACTTGGGATGAAATTCTAGCGATATGTTCTAGCGAAATTCGAGCTAAAGAACATAATTTAAAGAAATATTTTCTTTTCTGATTTTTCATTTTCAATAAAGTAAATTATTAACGTGTGATCGCCAGAATTAAAAAAATCGCAACATTTTATTTTATTACGATGAAAGAAATTGTTTTTAAGAAGAAACGGTATTTGTTATTAACGAAGCGTAATTCTCGGATCAAATTCGGGTTTTGGCGGTTGAGATTGCAATCGCATCGCGCTTGCGGGCAACCACTGTACATCATTCAGCAATTGCAGCGCCTTCATTTGCGTCCTCCGGCTTCGCTTGCACGCGCATGCACGCTGCACCTTGAACTTTTCTGCCACGCGCAGAATCTCTAAAACTAACACCCCGACCGACACGGTCTTATCTACGCTCTCGACTCCGCTTCTAACTTTCGGCTTTTCACTATTAGAGATTCAGAAGTAGTCCGTAGTAACGGTCCAGCACGGTAGAGCGATGTTCCTCTCAACAGTAGCTCGCATTCTTTCTCTCTTTCTTTTTTTTCTTCCATGAAAGGACAGTGATGCGGTACAAACGCATCCCGTTCATCTCAAAAATCGTGTCACGAAGCACATCATCCTCCATCAGATGCATTCATCAGCGATCGTCTCGGGATCGGTAAAGACCGAGAGAGAACCATTTAAAATGCTAGATGCATGTATGTCGCATTCTCATTGTGTTAGATCGAAAATAAATCTTGCTCTTCGACATAACACGCGATTCGGTCTCTGACCTGACGAACTGAAAGGTACACATGACTTCTTAACACTTAGCTCATGGCGAAAGGAAGAGTGTTACACAGTCTTGAGTTGTACACACAGCTGATACAATTTCTTTTTTTTTTCTCTTTGTATCGCGATGATTCTCTCGAGCATGAGTGTCTCTATAGTGAAAAAGACTTTAACGATTACCCATCGTGAGAAAAAACACTTTGATGAAAAAAAAACTGCGCTACATTATCTCTAACATAATGCTTCCACATATACATGCAAAATAAATAACATGTAAATGTTCTGTGATTATTGCACGACGGGGATATTGCATCCCCTGCGAGATATTCGGTATATGACGATTAAATCACGACTTGAAGGAAAGGGATAATCCAGACACGACTCGAATCCGTTCGCGTGTCGTGTCACGAATCTGCAAACGCACTCGCATCTTCATGGTTCATCGAATTCATCCCGTGCGTAGCATCGGAATCGCGCTCGCACAGTAGGAGAGTCCTCGAGAGTCTATAGCGCTTCTAATTAATTCTAGCGATAATTAACGGCCGCTTACCTAGTACGCAACGTATACTGAAATGTATTCAACTTGTTATGTTCTAGCATTCATGCTGTGCTACACCCAGGACGACACTAACACTGAAGGTAATCATGTCTCTCTCTTCTCTCTTCACTCCCGCTCTTTCTATCTCGCTATCTTTAGTCCCTCTTTCTCTATATCTATCTATTTTTCTTTCTTTCTCTTTCCTCTCTTTTTCTCTTTCTATATATATATATATCTCTCTCTCTCTCTCTCTCTCTCTCTCCTATATACTTTTCCTCACACCGAAGAGATCATATTGCCTGGGTCAGTCACGCGGGATAATGAATTTCGGTCACGATATTGTTTCGCAATTACACGCATGCTCGGATAAGTTAATATAATTATTATCGATACAAGAATTACATTAGTGTTTATTATCATGTTAACGTTCATTACCTACTACAATATTATTTAATATAATATAAATACGACTTTTGATATCAACGTTCAAATAGAAAATGTAAATGCAGCATAATAGATTCAAATTTGTCGGAAATGCATAACAATAACATTTCAAATTTTAATTATAATTTGCGAAGTGTTCCGACCGAAAATCTCATCCCTGTATTTGTCCATCATTTCATCCTTGCAAGAGATGATCGATCACGCTTGCATTTATTTATCAGCAATAATTCAGCAGCCAAAAATTATGTCGGCCTTTATTATACGTCGCCGTGGGTAGTATAGCATATCTATTGTTTTGTTCCAATGGCAATATGCATATTCATACAAGATGAAAAGGTCAACTCGAAATCTTTATTAATTAATAATGATGAGGTTCGTATAGCTTAGTTAAAGCATATGTATATGTACATACATATATATATATATATATATATATATATATATATATATATATATGAGAAATTTACTCAAGCCTAAAGTATACAAATGGCTTATATCCGTGAACATTAATACATAATAGAATTAATTTATACATAATAGATTAATAAAGAATAATACGGTACGAAATATATAATTCAGAATGTGATATTAATAAAAAACGAAAGATTTTTTATTTTTCATACACAATGTTTCTGTGAATAAAGCAGAATTTACTCTATAAATTTGAAAATACTATATTTGATTTACAATATGATTTCGAGTTGAATTCGCCTATTATCGACAGCGATTCATCGTGAGCGCGTTATCCGCGAAATTTCGCGCTCCACTCTTTTAAAGTCTCATCTTAGGATCATAATTGTCCGATACTCTACCTTCGTCGCCACCGTTCATCACTCGCCTTTCATTCATCACGTTATTGCCCTTCTATCTGTCTTTATTTTTATCTTTCTCTTTTCTTATTCATTTAAGATTTGCCTCGCGCTACAGGGAGTAGAGAAATTTTGTATCGCGTACAGCTGCCGTATATGGAGGAACTCACGTTAGTTTATCTGGAACAGGAGGGCGACGAGCCCAATGACGACCTTAGTAAGTCGTAGCCGAGAGCAAGTGTGTGAACCGTAGTGTGGGCGCGGCGCGCGCACACAAAAAGCCGAGTTGTTCCTATGGAAGACTAACGCAGATCGCAGACGATTGTAACCCTGTCGACGGGCGATTATCCAAAAAAAAAAGAAAAAGAAAAAAATATTCGCGAGGGTGAATAACCGAATAATGTTGTTTGCAATTCCTGTGTCGACTAACAATCCTTGATGTCGATTTCCCATTAACGCTCTCGCCGATTTGGACGTCCATTAAGATCGTGAAATTCGTTTAAACGCTACCGTGATTGCTGTAATAGATTAGACACAATTGACAAGTGGGAAAAGATAACGTCTCTCGATATTCCCATCGTGTTTCCGCTATTATCGATTTTACTTTATCTTGCGACGCGTAACGTCACGAGTTGACACAACAGTCTCTGTAACGATCTCTTTTCGTCAAATTTATTTCCCGACGAAAAAAAAAAAACAATTGCGATCGAAAAGCAATCGCGAGTACAATACGCCGGTTTAAGGCGCACCAATCGAGAAACGTCCGTCTTCTTCGACGACCGTTAATTTCCTTCGGGCTCCTCTTCGCGTTAAATTATTGACAAGACGCGCCTCGCGTGCAATTGAGACGGCCGCGCGACGTGCCGCTATCATGATGTATTTTCTCGTTTTCTTTTCTTTTTCGCCGTTCTCCACTTTCTTCTCTCCCCTTGTCGTAGACATTAACAGCAGCAGAACGCAATTAGGTCGCTCAAATAGACGAGGAAGACACATCGCTTCTTCCCGTCGCGCCAGAAACGTCCGGCGATTCCTCTGTGAAAATTCCAGGTTCAGGTATCCGGTTGTTGCGATTGAGACTCGGGAAGAAGCGACATGGCCGCACTAATATCAAGTTCGTAACATATGTTAGAGACACGTATTGATTACGAATGGAGAACTCCCCAACTTCCCTCTGTCTGTCTCTTTCTCTCTATCTCTTTATTTGTCCGTCTATCTCTCTCTTTCTTCCTTTGCCGAATATACTGGTTTATAGTCGCTGTACATACTAACGTCACCTGTGCACTCCAGTCCTTAGATCGCTTAAATTTTCTAGTTTCATTGAGGTATAGCTTGCCTCCCGCTTTCGATTTCGCTCGAACGCTGAGAGCATGCTCGTGACTCGTTCCACAAGAATAATGTGTCCTTGTCCGAAAACGCCAATCGAGCCGGAGAGCCGGAGTCCGCTTGAGACAGTCGAAGGACTGATTGCCGATGACTGATCTGTCGAGTCACCCAGCCAGAGATTGACTCAAGTGACTCCGGCGAAGCGCATATCGCTCTGTGTGTAACATTGTCCCGCGTCCGTTTCGTGGAAGTGTCAATTAATCAATGACATCACGTCGGAGACCGCCATCGGAGAGAGAGAGAGAGAGAGAGAGCCTGTGTCTATCGGAAGCGGGATCGGAAGGAGGGCCGCTCGGGTCATGTTTGTCCTCTTCTTGGATGATAGTGTTGTCGCTTTTTTCCTTTATCTCTGCTGTCTGAGTGGGCGAACTTGTGTGTCGTTGAAGGAGATCGCGGTGATCGCTCGTAACGACGAGCCACCGACGACGACGACGACGAGCCCCCTCTTCGGGGTCTTCGGGGGCGCGTCGCGGAGTCGTCCATATATATTCGATTAAACGATTACAGGCAGCGAAGAGAACGTGCTCTCGTACGAGGCCGTGCAGCAGTTGACGATACAGTACACGCGTCCCGTGATCGTTCTCGGACCGCTCAAGGACCGCATCAACGATGATCTCATCTCCGAGTTTCCCGATACATTCGGCAGCTGTGTTCCACGTAAGTTGCTCGATAATTCGATTATTGCCAAGTGACGATAGTGTCCTTCCTATCGGCGCTGTATATCGATCTTCGCCCATTTGCCCGCAGACACTACTAGGAGTAGAAGAGAATACGAAGTGGATGGACGAGATTATCACTTCGTGGCGTCGAGGGAGCAAATGGAGAGGGACATACAGAATCATTTGTTCATAGAGGCTGGACAATATAACGACAATCTTTACGGTACATCAGTCGCGTCTGTGCGAGAAGTGGCTGAAAAGGTATGATTTTTTGATAACACGGAATCTATTTCCTAGGATTTACTTATACTCAATTACTCAATAAGGAATCGCAAAAAAATATTTGCAATTGCTTTTAGGGCAAGCACTGTATTCTTGATGTGAGTGGGAATGCTATCAAGAGGTTACAAGTAGCACAACTCTATCCTGTTGCCATCTTCATCAAGCCGAAATCGGTCGAATCTGTCATGTGAGTAATCATCGATTGATTTTTAATACGAAAAGAGATTTCATTATTGTCTATTTTATTAAATCTGACGCTTATAATTTTATAGGGAGATGAACAAGAGGATGACGGAGGAGCAGGCGAAGAAGACTTACGAGCGTGCTCTCAAGATGGAACAAGAATTTGGTGAATACTTTACTGGTATGTGTTTCATTTTTTTAAAAAAACATTCTTAAATTCGATTTTATAAATGAAATTTTGCTCAATATTATATTATTTTTTATCGATTTTTGATTATCAAAATGCTCATAACATTAAGTTAACGTAATGCAGTTTATTAAAATTTACCCAAAATCAATTAAAATGGATAAAGCGAATATTGATGCATCTTAAATAACGATATTTAATTAATATTACATATAATTCTTGGACCTTCGATTCAGCTTCGAAGTCATCTTCAAGATGGAAAAATCGTGAAAAAAATAAATATAATAGATGGAATTAATTATAATTAAATCACCGCTATTATTTCGCAGCCGTCGTTCAAGGAGACACTCCCGAAGAGATCTACGTGAAGGTGAAGGAAGTCATCTTCGAGCAATCAGGACCGAATATCTGGGTTCCCTGTAGGGATCAGCAGCTGTGACGTCCTGCCCCCCACGCTCAGCACGGGCCCAACGCCTGGACCCTGCCACCGAGGCGACAAGCTTAATTATTCACGATAAATACGATTAAGTAATGCTCTAACATCCTTTCCTAATCCCTCCTTCCCTCCCGGATTCCATATCCATGTAGCACAAAGTCCCTACTTAAGACGCGTAACACGACGTAAATCGCCGCAGAGAATTTAAGCCGAAAGAATACTTAAACGATGAGGCACACGATATCACCGACCATTTCCCCGAGGAGATAAAGTCAATCGGGACGCGTGATTTATTCTCCTCTAAATTCAAAGTCGAATGAAAAATCGTCGAGGGGGAAATGAGAAGAGCTCTGGGCACCCTCGCGTGTGCTCATCGTGTTAAATTTTATCGCAACCCACGTCTCTGATAAAAAAAAAAAACGACGGAGAGAAATTCGTAACTTTTATCGCATGATCGTCGATTATTCGTGTGTGATCGTCCCTAATTTTATTAATTAACCTCGCGAGAGAATTTAGAGGCATTGTACAATTGCTCGAGAAGATTAGATCGGCGTAAGTCGAATCCGTGTTGGCGGGCAACTCGGGAGAGTTCTCTCGAACTCGATCGAGCTATCAGCTGCGAAACGCGAACGCGAACGCTTTTTCGGTCATACTCGGGCGGTATTTTTTAATGTACTTAAACGCAATTAGCGTGCCGGGAACGTCGAGCGAATTCGATGAACTCGATGGAAAAAGGGGGAACCGCAAGTAGGAGAGAAAACCGTAAGCCCCAACGATGTATGTGTTAACGAACCTCACAGGATTAAAGGAAACAGTAAAATAGAAAAAGCAGAAAAAAAGAGAAATGAAACCTCACAGGACAAATCTTTAGATGCTAGATACACATAACGATATATAATGTTTTGTACAGCTAGATGACTAAGCCAGTAACTGGGTTATGTGCAACATTATATTTGTGGAATGGGCGATGCAAGGCGAGAAAAAAAGAAAAAACGAGAGAGAGAGAGACAGAGAGAAAGAGCAAAAAAAAAACACTATTGTAATTTAAATATCACTACTAAATTATTATTATAGTAGGTATTATTGTAAATATATATTATTATATACTCGCGTGTATTAAGACGGAGGGGCGTAGTAGATAGGTGAAGATAAGGATTGAGGAAGAAAAGATTGAGAAGTAGAAAGAAGAGCCTGATAAGGTTTCTCTTTCGCGCGCGTCTCGGCTACATGCTGTCACTCAACATTGTGACGTGATAAAGAATTGTCATGCCGATCAGTCGCGTTCTCGTGAAAAGCTTAGGGTGTACGTCGCTCCTTCGTATCTTAAGATATAGCTCTTGGCACCGGATCAGCTGTCGTCGCTGATCGAACGTGAGGTCTAGCTTGCACGATGTCTTCAGCGCATTTGGCTGAATGGGAAAAAGAGAGAAAATCATGCTTGATGATGTACTTACGATACTGCGGGGGAGTCGCGAAAGGCGCGAACGGACAAAACTGTGGCGAAGAGAAAAGAAGACGCAGATGCAGCCAAATCGGGTTCCATTGTGGAATACTGAGAGCTGAATTTGCCGAACAATAAGGCGGAGATTTCTCGTCGATGAACTCGCGTCCAGAATACGGCTCTGTCAATAGAGAAAAATCCCTCGCTTGGCCTTCGCTTGTTCATCGGGCTGCAAGCTCGCGATCGCGTGCCACTACGCACAAATGCTTTGTCCGCTTGCTCCTTCCGTTTCCGTAGCCATTAATCATGCGCGAGAAGGTACGACAATTGATTCTCCCAATGTGACACGAGCGGGGAAATCGAATTGTTGCAAACGCGAGGTGTCATTACGATAATTTAATTGTAATATAGCCGCATTGTTGTCGTGATATGGGTATGCGAGTCGCGATCACGAGAGACAATGGCGACGACGACGATGATGATGATGAAGAGATGATGATGACGATGATAATGATAATGATGATGTTAGCCAACATATACGGGCGCGACACGCGACGATCACTTCTGTCGCCTGAAATAGAGCCGAATGTTTTCTTTTCCTTATTTCGTAGTAATGTTCACTCGCGGGGAACGATAATATCGCGCGGACACGCTTTCGGGCTATTTTTTTTCCTACCGCGAGTCCTAGATTATTATTAAGCGCGATTATCATACGAGATAGAACGAGGTACGAAGCGACGAGCTTCGGCTTGTGCCTGAAGGACAGAAGGCCTGGCTTCGCCGAGTTGAAAGATATCTGTCTCGATGTAAAAGACCGTATATAAAGAGAATAATTACCGCAGACACCTATTATACACCTCTATAGTCTATTTAATAATAATTATTAAATTGTCAATCTCATGTTCACCTTGTTTCATCGTTTTTAAATAGTTAATAAACGTTTTACCAATTTTACTACCGTAGTCTGTGTATTCCCTTCTCACTTCTTTCGTATTTTCCAATGGATATGGAATATCATGATAAAATTATATTAACAAGATGACGTTATACTGTAAAGGTAAAGGGATTTTCTGATGCAAAATAATTTACTTTCATATTTGTACATAAATGATATACTTGTTATATCTTCCAAATCAATTTTAAATTAAAAATATAATATAGCATAATAATCCTTTTTAAACTTGCATTTTCTATTATACATAAAAATAAAAATAAGTTTTACAAAGTTGAGACGTAATAAGAAAAATACGTTAAAAAATTGAAATAATCATGTTACATTTAAGTTTTCAACGTTTTAGCGACTAGATGACTGGGGTTGATGGATAGGAATAAGAGTTTCAGTAAAAATACTTGTTTTTATTACATCGATCGGATAACTCATTATTGTTATTAGAGAAAAAAAATCACAAATATTTTTTTCTTCATTTAGAAAGTTATTCGTCGGGTCCATCGTGACTCGCTGTAACGACTACGGCAATGACAATAATAACGATTTCCTCTTTACACGAATCACAGTACGACTCTAATTTGTTCATCAGCTTCAACGTTGTTTCGAACTAAATCTCTGAAATAAAATATATATTTGTATATATATATATATTTATTTATTTATATTTGTTCATATCTTTATATATATATTTATATATATATATATATTTTATATTTTCATATATATATATATAAAATATATATATATTTTTTTTTATATTCATATATAACTTCTGTTTTTCTTTATCCGCATTAAAGCAGCAGCATTAACACATTTAGAAGTTTTTTTGAATGTATAAATACAAGGGGGGCAATAGAAGGGAGAGACGTTGTGTGAATGTTACACAACTAAGAAAATGTACATCCATCCGTTTAACTACTATGTATATATGGTACAATAAAAAAGCGCGTAGTCGTAGATGATAATAGTAGTAGCAGCAGCAGCGGTAGTGATAATAATAGCTATAATCGCGGTAGTGATAGTAGCAATAGTAGTAGTAAATAATATTTCTAGTAGTCACAACGTGACAAATATATATATACATACTTAGTTTATATCTCATGTCATACAACGTGACTCTCGAGGTCGGTTAATGTTTTACATTATACACAAATAGTATACGCTAATATAAACAAGTACCGCGGTCTACACTTCAACTACTTAAGAATAAAAGATACACATACAGTATACCACGGTTTCTTATCATTCTGTCAGAGAGAAAAGTAGTTCTCCTCCACGCTTCGCTCTCCTTTATTTTTTTTATTTCGTTTTTCCTTACTGAAAATATGTCGGTATATACAATCGGTATAATGCAACCGCGATCCTATCCACTCAATCGTCTGCTAAATAAAAATTATAAGGAGCCGCCCGAGTGCACAGGCCGTCGCCTGTGCGACATATCGCATCGTATTAACATTAATTAATATCACTCAATATTAATTAGATATTAATTAATTATCCCTTGTAACAGGAGAATCTTTTTTTTTTTTCTTCAATTAGCTACTGTACACACACACACACGCACGCACACACATACGCATTGATACGCATTGATCGCTCGCACGACGAACACACGCATTGGCATACGCATATGTAGTCGGTACACCGTCAAGTGTTATTTCCAAGAATACACGTGGATTTTTCCCTGAGACTGATTATAACGATTGAAACCTCTGTGCTACACATGATGCCAAAATAAACGCGTATTACGGCATCCTAAGCATCCTAAGCGAAACCGAATTATCCCGCACATCTCTTTTCATAAACATCCCTTATGCACATGCTAAATATTCTTCTGAAAATCAACAGAAACGTCGCGAGATGATAAGTACAATTGATATCATCCTCTCCAAATTGGTTCTGTCCAAGTTTAAAATAACTCTTCACCTCATGTATAAAATTTCCTTTCTTAAATTGCTTCGATTAGACATGACATCGCTTTATCGGTGATCGAAACTTGCTGATTTATTTCCACTTTATTTCAGAATTCTGAATTAATTACAATAAAAATGTAATTTTTTATTGTAATATATTTGACCCTTTCTTTGATTTTTACTATATTTTATTATATAATTGCATTCCTTCTCTTTCATTTTACAAATTATTTTTTTAGCGAGTATTCGATCGCCGATATGACGCGTTAACGTTATCCCGATATAGTCGCAAAAACAGAAATAATTTGAAAATAAAGTGAAAAAATGGATATATTATTGCACAGTGAGCGTTTTTAAACGGCGTTCTTCGGCCGCTCTAGTTCTTTCGAAATAATTGCCTATCTTCCCTACACTCTTAGAAATAATGATCATACATTTAGACCATCAACGAAACAAAAACATTCCGTGAATTGCACTTCCCACATTACATTGAGCCGTTGACACCTGCTGAGGCTATCTTTTATCCGAATTAAAATTAATTGCTATACTGGAAGCTTTAGAAAACGAAGAGCTTCTCATATAAATTAAGAGTCGATTTTTTGTGTATGTATGTACGGGTGACAAAAGTAATTGCATACACTCATACATACGTACACATACATACATGCACAAGTCATTATAATATATATATATATATATATATATATATATATATATATATATATATATATATATTTATATATATTTATATATATATATTTATATATATTTATATATATATATGTACATATACATCTCATGTACATATATAAATATACACAACTGAATAGTTATACAATATTAAAAATAGCGAAATACTAAAAAATAGAACTAGACAACAGATATGCACCTTTATACGTGTGACGGTGTCTCCTCAATGGGTCAAATATTATTCTGAACTCAATAAATTGAAATTCAACTCATTTAGCATTTCTAGCACCTATTCATAATGATCATTTAACACATTTTATAAATATAACTCGCACGGCAATATACAATTCTTTTCTAACATAAGGAAACAAAGACTAAACTGTGGTAACATTATCATTCGATCTCAATTTCAATTATGTTACGCTCTCTTAACGTCGATTCCAACGACACGTTCTGTAATAGCTCAAAGAGGAAAAAAAACTGATATTAACGCACCTGGGCGTTCGATTCAATTTCACGAATCTCGGAGTGAAGTCCCTTAAAAACGCAGAAACTTCTTAAAGCCACGTGCGAGATAAAAATATATCTGGTATGACAGCTATGTTTTCTCGCACTTCTAAAATAATTATTACTCTCTATTTACGTTATCATTATTCTTATTACTATTCCGACTTGGTTCGACAATTGAGAAAAATCTACCGTCAAAGATTTCATTTTTTCATTGTCGTGATCGCCCAAACATGTCTCCCTCTTTTCATTCGCTTAAAAGCGAATTACGTTAACGAACTTCTGATTATTTACTCAGTTCTTAAGAGAATTAATAAAATATCCTCGTTCTATGGGTATATTACATATATATCCCAATTAAATACTGCTATATAATGTCACAGGTAGCTGTTTTCTCCACTCTTAGCTGCGCATTAAATAGTAGATAGTTTTGTTTAATACTACATTTGCACAGCTATGTGCTTCGAATTAATTTAATTGCGCGTTACGCTCCCGGCAGAATATCGGCATATTACCGATTTTCTTTATTTCGATTGACAAATTCATCACTTGAATAAAGGAACGGAACCGATTATGTGCGTATCTCTTATCACTTTAGTCAAGCTCCATTTCATTATCTGCACTATAAGAGATCGAGAGGAGAGAATCAATTCGATCAGTTCAATCAGTACCGGTTAATTCGATTTACCTTCGAAGCATAAGACAAATCTAGAAGTCAGTCTTTGGATACGTAAAAGCACCGATCTTCATTGTAGTGTCGATCAGTCTTTTTTTTTCTTCAGGGACGAGTTTTCCAAACAAGCATATTTCATCAGTCATTTAGAATTCTTTCTATATATTGCAGGAACCTGTTTCCTTTTACTTCTTTACTTCTTAATGCACCGTGAAATAGTTACCAAAACGGTCTTATAACATTATTTACTTTTCAGCAAAAACTTTTAAATCGCCGTATTTTTATAAATTTTCAAACGTTCAGTCCGTAGAATTTTTGTTACGATTCTCTTGTCGCTTTCTTCCCTGTTGCCGCTCGCGTTTCAGAGTAGCTTTGCCTTCAACTTTCTTCTGATGTTCCTTGGCCGGAATCGAAGTCGATGGTTTTGATGTCTGGGGAGATGATCGCCCCAGAGACGCCTCTTGTCACCTAAGGCTAATCAGCACTTTCTCCACGTTCAGCAAGGTTTTCACCTTGTCGTTGTACTTGATGAGAGTGACCTTAGAGCCACGTACGTTGATCCTTTCGCCTCCGCTCAGCAGATGACAACAACGAGTCTGCTCCAAGAAATCTGGCAGCTTCAGCTCACGCATGACATCGCGATGCGCGGTCGCAGGCGGCCCAGAGTGAGTTTTCGGATTAATTTGGCGGAGAAGAGCCTCGCGACTTTTTATCCTCAAAACCGCCATGAGATCTTGAAGCAGCATCCACTTATCGGGATCGTTGTTCAGAGTGAAAAGGACAGGCAGGTTGATGTCGCTTACTTCCATTTCGATATCATTTAGCTCAACTGATTCAGGACTGTCCAACGGAACATCATCGAGCGGATTGTAGCCTGTCTCTTCTGGATCTAAAAATAAATCCATAGAAAATTAAAAATATTCTTCTAGAATATACATATGCAATGTTCATAAACATTAGAAAATTCTGAATAAACAATTATGTCAACTATGACGTACCTAAAATAGAAGACGGCCCGGCAAATGACCATGGTACAGTGGTACGACCTTGAATGTCAGCCAGGTGCTGTTCCAGAATGGAATTAGCTTCGGTGTCAACAGCTAGCATCAAAGGCGTTTGTCCAGAATAAGTAGCTAACAATGGATCGGCACCATACGACAACAGTAATCGCACAAGCTCCATAGCACCGTTCTCTGCTGCTTCATGAAGTGGCCTGATAATACGAAAATATATATCATTTTCTATCAATCTATTCATAACTGCCTATGTTCGTTATGTTACTTACAAATCTAACATGAGAACAATTATCGCAAAAGACTTGATGAAAGTATTACCTGATACCACCATTGGCACTTTCGCTAACGTTTGCGCCGTAAGCCAGCAAGAGTTTCGCGATTTCCAGATGACCCTTGGAGCACGCTTCATGAAGCGGTGTGTATCCCGCGTTGTCTTTAGGACTCGGTGCGCTATTGAGCTTCTCCAGACAATAAGCAGTCACGTCCTGCAGCGGAATACAAGTAGATTACACATTGCAATTCACCGCGAGTCGCTGGTTAATTTTATTGTACGACGTAACAAGGTGATCGTTATCTTACCGTGTAACCGAGACGGGCAGCACGGTGTAATATGGTTTCTCCAACGCCTTTCTTGATAACCCATGTTCTGATCTCAGACTGAATATCGGCAACGCATTCTGGACTTGGTTTGTTAGCTTGACTTTGCTGTAAATAGAGAAATATCGTGTTTCATTGTATTGAAAAAATAATGTGCATTATGAAAACTTTAAAAAGATTAAAGCAAACTGGGGGAGAGGGGGAAGAGAGACACACAATCAGATAAAAAATTACATAGAAATCTAATATACATCTATATACATACTCTCTTCCTTTCTTTCGGCAATGCCTCATCTTTCTTTAGCGGCTTCTTTTTCTTACGGATATAATCGAATCCAGAACGGAATTTCCGTCGGCCAGGCCGAAGCTTCAATTTCTTTTTGTTACGAAGCTCCAAATCGTTCTTGTCATCTTCCATCTCGTTATTTTCCTCCTCTCTGGCATCGTTCGTCTCTTCTTGCTCTGTCTCAGTATTGATACGACGTAATTTCTTATTAGCAAGCGACTTGAGTAGATCCTTTCGCCTCTCGGCAGTTAATAGACGACGTTTTGAGTTCACAATTGCCTTGTGACTTCGTAGTATACCAGCATTCCTCAAACGGGACACCACTTTTTGCTTCAACGTTCGTACTTTGCCTAATGCATTCTCCGGCGTTTCATTCTGCGAATCGTCATCCTGTGATGTGTCATCGTGATTTTGCATCGGCGGAGCTGATGCGGGTCTATCCTCACCGAATACTTCACGAATAGTCGTCTCTTTCTTCAAGACTTTCGTCTCCATTCTTGTTCTGCTCTTCAATACCAAAGTGGAGAATTTATTGGGCAACGTGTGATTGTTTTTGAATGCGTCACGGAAATTATTGACCGTCTCTTTGCGGAAATAACCGAGGAGGACGGAGTTCGTAACTTTAATCGGGTTTCTATTATTCTTCAATGCGATCTTGTTTTTAGAACTCTTCGATGTTTCCGACGATAAAAGTGGTGCGAGACCTGGTGTGGGTAACAGTTCCGGTTCATTATTGCTCTTATTAATGCTACCGCTCTTATTACTTTTCAAATTTTGCTTCTTTTTCGAATCCTTCTGACTGCCGCCACTTCCGACCTTCTGTGCGAGAACATCGACGATAGAATTGTTCTCCGATCGGAAATGTTTCATCATAGCTTTCGGAGGGCAGGAAACTGTCGTCGACGAGGTCGCCTCTTCGTCATCAATCTTACTGCCGAGTCCCACGAAACTGTAATTGGACTCCATGTCGCTATCTCTCTTATTACGGCCGAGACACACGTCGGAACTGTCCATCGAGACGGACAATGCCGGCGAACCGGGATCTAAGTCTGGCAACGATGTGGACAGTCGATGAAAGCGTGATGGTTTTGACACTGTTATCAACCTGGGTGGCATTCTTAAAGATTTTTTGTATACATAAACTTCCTCCTCCCAACCGGGTCTAAAATCACTACCGTCACCGAACAACGGTTTCATCAGTTTCGCTTTTTGGGACATTCCACTTTTGGAGGGTGACAATTTCGATTCCTTTTCCGTTTTTGCCTTATGAGGCGTAGTGTCCCTCGAACGAAGTTTCATACCTTCGGATGCGTTAGCTATAGTCCGTTTTCTAGCACGAAGTCTATCAGCCACTGAGGAACTATGGCCGAATTCGGTATCGCTGACGTCGCTGTCCTCGCTCGAGGACTCGCTACCACTAGAAGACTCAAGTTTGATCCTGCCACCGCGACGGATTCGTCTTCTTCGGCATATCACTTCCTCATCACAATCACTATCTTCCTTTTTTACTTCTTGCTTTTTTCTTTTAATTAACGGCACTTCATCTGAATCGTCGCTTGAGTGTTTATCGTCTTCTTTTTCCAGTCCGGGCTCCAACTTGATCTTAATGTCTTTGAAGACCGAATTTTTATTATCTTCCTTATTAGTCGGATCCGGTATCTCCTTCTTGATGTCTTCGGGCTTGATTTGAGATTGCGATGCATTGGTATCCGATTCTCTATCGCTATCATTAGCTGCGTCTTCGAACTTTGATGTTGTGATATTGTCCACTTTCTTTCTGCGCCCTCGTTTCTTTACAGCATCGCCTGCGCGTAATTGCTCCATAAACTTATCACATGTGTTACTCCAAAATGGATCCATATCGTTGATCTTGTCATTTTCCTGCAAAAAAAATGTATAAAACGGAATTATAACGCGAATAGATAGAACACAATAACAAAAAAATTTTTTAAATAGAAAGAATTAACAAAAATATATGCATACTGTATTATTAAAATTTCTTTTCAAGTATAAAAAAAATGTATTCGTGGAAAAGAAAGAACAGTTGACGATATTAACATAAATGAAATCAATTATCATTAACTAAAAATTTCCATTTTTGTATTTCAGTTATATAAATTGAATAATTCGTTTTTATTCTTCTCCATTTTAAATATCTTTTTATTTGTTTCTACATTATACGTTTTCACTATACCTTTAACTCTATCTTCACGAGATCCGTCGAGGATGCCATGTTCATACACACAGCATCATTGAGGGGTATCGGGGGTTGTACTTTGGACAATTGTTTCCTGTCTCTTCTCATTTCTTCCAAAGTTTGTCGCTCGAGAACTGGCATTTCGCCTTCGGAGTCACTTTCCCGGAAGTCAAAGATCGACGTTTCGGAAGAGCTTCTGCATCCGCTCGCCCTGGCCGGAACCGTGGACGCAACCGGGGCAGCGACGGGCACAGTCGCCGCTACCGGCATGCTATCCTCGTCAGTTCTCGAAAATAAACGTCTTCTAGGCGGCAAACAGACTGTCTTCTCGCGCGTTAATTTCGGCGGGCTACCCGCAGATGAGCCAGACTGCGGCGTCGATGTCGAGGCTGCACTATCGATCTCTATATAACATAATATAAAAATTATATGCAAATCTTAAAGATGATATGTTGCAGCATGATCGACGCTATTGAACAAGTAACACAATTATCATGCAAATTATCGCATTGGAACGAACAGATCAAATTGATACAAAATTAATATTTATTAACTATTAGCGTCTTTTGCACAAGCTAAATTACCTCTCGGCGTCGACGACACGTCCTGAGGAAGTACGGAAGAGGCTTTCGTTGTAAATTGGCCGGTCCCGACCTAAATGAAAAGTATAAATCGTGAGAATGGCATGATCAACGCAATCGCGCAAATTAGGGTAAGGTAGAAATAACCACGCACTTGTTTCAATTCCGCCTTCGTCCTAATCTTCGCAGCTAAAATAGCGGCGAGGCCGTCGTCCTTGTCACGATGTATTTGATTCTCGGTGCCACGTGGTCCCGCGAGGGAAGCTTCCTTGCCGGGTAACGTGGCGGATGCATTCACTCTCGAGGCGTACATGCTGCGTGGCACCTCCTGAGTAATCGAGTCTACCGCTCGCGGAACGTGGAACTTGTAATGTGGCGGCGTGTTGCTGTTACGCTCGAGCAAGCTTGCCGCTGTGAACGGTGACAGATTGTGCCTGCCGATGCTCTTAGGCTCTACTGGCGCGACGACCTGAGGGAATTTCACGGAAATTATCAGAAACGTCAAACAGACGTTGAGCGTCTGGAGATTAGACAGAGATAGCTAGAAATAACTAAGTGGACTAATCGCATATTTTTATTTTTTACGATATTTATATTTTAATTCACATTAGACTTGTAACGGACTTTGATTTTATGTGCAAAGACCAATGATAAATTATCAATAAACGAAACTATCTAAACCTGAGATTCTTGAATCAAAATTTGAATTTTTTCTTAAGTTATTGCAAAACTTGTAATTTCTTACCTTATTCTGGAAACTCTGCTGGTTGTGATTGACCAAGATAGGTTGCTGGCTGTTAAGCTGATCATCCCTCTGCTGCTTGTTTTCCAGGCTGTTTCTCAGCAAGCTGAGCACCCTCTTGTCGGCACCAGTGTTGCTAGGTTGATCCATCGGCTGGCCACCGGACATCCCGCTCGGGGGACACGTCGTCTTCTGAACTGATTGGCGATAACTCGGATAGGTCAGTTGCGCACCGCTCACTTGTTGCGGTAACGGGTGTACACTCGCGGATTTCGAGATCACCGGATGATTGTACGACGACGGCGAGCTGCGTACGACTTTGGACTCCGGATAGGTCCTTTTATCACAGTACACCGACTGATATCTGGACGATTCCGGCGCCGAGTAACCGCCACTGTCGGCTCTCTGATCGTGGGCGCCGGATGTCGCCAGAGCTCCATTCGGTAGAGGAACCGACAAGTTCATCTCTTGCCGTTTCTGCTGCTCGTTCAGCGCACCCGTGGTCGATAGTTTCGGTTCAACAATTTGCTTTTCGGTACTTGGTACTCGCCACGCCATCCTGGCCTGTTTGCTGGGACTTCCTATCCCGTAAATCGTCTCTCCGGCTCTTTTGAACGGCATCCGTTGAGGGAATTGCTGATCAAATTTGGCTCTACTGTCCGCCAAATAGTATTTGCTCGAATCGGATGGATAATCCTGCGCGGGCAATGTGGGCGGGCCGAATCGTGGGGCTGGGTCCATCATCGAGTGATACTTCGAGAACCTCGAAGATACAGAATCATTCGTCTGGAGGTATGATGAAGACGCGGACGTCGATGATGACGAAGAGAACGAAGATGGTGGTGGTATCGTCGTACTCGTCAGGCCGTCGTATAGTGGCGACGTGGGCAGTGGACGCTTCTTGAACGTGGACATATGAGGCAGTGGAGAGGTGTTTGTGTGATGGGACGAGAGAGGTTGAGCGGCTGGAACATAAAGCTGCTGCGTGGTACTTCTGCGAAGGGGATTCTCGTGATGCGACTGATGACGTAGCGGCGCCGAGGTAAAGTCCGGTAGAAAGTCGACCTTGGGCGCGCATACCGTTTGAGGCGTCGATGTCCGAATGCAGGTCACGGGCATGACACTCCTCGAGCTGTTGCTCGAAGGTCTATGATCGTACGAAGACGGGTATGACGGTTGTGCCGGTGCCGATTGATGCATGACAGCCGGAGGTGGCATCGACCTGGTCACATTATTTCTAGACGTATTCAGGCTCGAGCTACTGACATGCTTGTCGGTGCTGATGGTCTCGAGATCATCCTGCGCCGTGGAGTCTGCTGATGTCTTGACCGTTTTCACGGACAAGTCCAGAGGGGATTCCCTCTTCCGAACCACGTTGCTTGATGACGGGGAACTCGCCATGGTGGCTGCCGAGGTCGCTTGACTACCACCGGACGACGCTGCGTTCTGGTAAGGATATTCCTTGTAGGCATAGCTCTCGGTCGTCATTCGCGTCGATGCTTGATGGTGGTGATGGTGATAGGATGATGATCCCGTTGACCGATCCGGCTCGTCGGAAGACTGATACACGTGGATCGTTGGAACGGAAGACCTCGCGCCACCTGAACCACCGTGACTGATAGTGGTCACCGTGGTGCTGTTTGTGGAGTTGTTACCAGGATGACTAGGCGCTATCGTGGTGGCATATGATGACGACGGATAGCCTTGTTGGCTGCTGTATCGCGAGTCGTACGTCATGTTCGTCACAGTAGTTGTCCTACCGTTTACAGGTATCGCGTGGTTCATAGCCGAGACCGGAGTCATCGGGTAGTCAGCGAGCCTCTGAGAAGGCATCGCCATAGACGAAGGTGTCGGCGGCATCGCGACAGACGGGATTTTACTCGTCACGTTCGTCGGATGCATTCGTTGTCGTGCTATCGTCTGCGCCGATTTTCCTAGCGATTCTCGCCTGTTGGAATGATAGGACGAAAGGGCGGCAATAGGCGGCAAGTTGTGCGTATTGGCGCTCCTCTGTGTGGACGACCGATGCGTACCGTAAGGTGTCGCCGTGACATCAATCGGGCCTCTCTTCGTCGCGTCCGCGCCGTTATACGTTGCGTGTTTGCTGGCATTTTGCTGGTAGTTGCTTAGATTGTTGCTACCGGAGGTGCTGGGGTATACCGTCTGCGGCGGCACCAGCATCTGCTGCATATTGTAAGACTGACCGTGAGATCGACTTGACTGGGAGTAGTAGCTACTCGCCTGAGACTCGGGTTGCGGGTTCTTCTGGAAGGAATGGTATGAAGACTGGGACAGTGGCGGCGGTGCGTAAGGCAACCCCATTGCCGCGTCACGAACCGCCGCCACGTAATTCGGTTGATAATGCTGCCCGGTGGTAACCGGTGGTAGATTGTACGAATGTGATGTCGACCTCGAAGCTGACGACTGCTGCTGCTGTTGCTGTTGTTGTTGTTGTTGTTGTTGTTGTTGCTGCTGCTGCTGTTGCTGCGGTGGTAACGGCGGAGGCGGCGGTGGCGGATAGGTCGGCGAGTGCGGCTGGAAGCTGTTATGCGGCGAGGGTGTATGATGAGGCGACGGGGAGGCGTGCGGATTGTGCAGGCTGGACACGTGGGGCGACTGCCGCTGTGGCGACGGAGTCGCGTGATGCGGCGACGGCGTGGCGTGACGCGGTGACGGCTCGTGATGCGGCGACGGCGTCGTTCCTGCATAATATCCGCTCGGGGGTGGTGGCATCTGCTGTTGCTGCGAATGGTTCGTCGCCATGGCAGCGGAGGACGACGATGGGACGCCGTGCGGTGGCAGCGGCACTACACGGCCTCCATACGAGGAACCGTGCGAGTGCGGCGACGCATTGATACGACTAGGATGCTGCTGTTGCTGCTGCAGATGCTGCTGTTGCTGCTGGTGCTGGTGATAGTGCACCGAGGCGGCGGACGGCAGCAGATGCGGTGAAGGAATGTGACCCGGAAGATTCTGCGACTGCGATTGTGAAGGAATGTGATTGGAAGAGGTGCTTCCTGGTCCGGGCTGACGCGGGCTGACTGCCTGCGACGATGATGAGCAGGCGGCGGTGGAAGAGTGCAAGCCGTCCGAGCTGTGCGACCTGTCGCTGACACTCGAAGCGGAAGCGATCACCCGATGGGTCTGCTGCTGATACTGGCTCGTGGAACGATAACTCTGAGAGGATGATGAAGTGCCGTACACGTTGGATCCGCCGAGAGAATTTTGAGCGTGTGGTATGTTGCTGCCGTAAGTACCAGGTATTCGTTGCTGTTCCGTCGGACAATGTCCTTGAGTGACGACATTGGACAACGTCGTAGTATTATTCTGCTCCACTGGCGTCGGTCTCGTGCTCGGTTGCTGAGCCATGCTCGAAGACTGCGCTACACTGGCGGACTGATAAATCGAATTCTGCGAATACGGTGCCGGTGCGCATTTCGTGATGTCTGGGTGATGGTAACGCGGATAGTACTGGGTCCTCTGCGCGACGATCGGCTGCGACTGTCTGTCGTTATTGGCAGTCTGATAGGTAGAGGTGGAGTGCGCTGAGGAAGAGGCGAGCATTTCCGCCGTATTGAAGGACGTCCTGCTGACATTATTAAGTTGCTGATATACCGGTCCGGGGGAATGTGGCGGCTGCATCTGATGCAAATGCGACGATGAGTTCGACGTCGAGAGGTGAGATTGGTGATGATTGTGATCGCTGGACGACGAGGTCAGTGTCAACGACGACGATGACGACGACGACGATGACGACATCGGCAGCGGCCTTTGCGACAAGTTCGACGATGACGCAACAACGGAGGAGGACGAGGATTGATAATTTGAGGGTTGCATCTCGGTTAAAGTGACAGTGCCTGAGGAAGAGGAGCTGGGTTCCATGGCGGAGCCTTCATCGCCTGGCCTCGTGTCTGGGACCTCGACCCTGGTCGGCTGCGGCGCGTACGGATCCACATGCGGGTTCCAGAAATTCGACCCGGCAGCCGCATTGCTGCTCTCCACGGACGACGAGGGTCTAATGTCGGCGGAATAACGATTCGACTCCTGGACATTATTACTGCTATTGCTGCTGCTGCTGTTGCTACTATTGCTGCTGCTATTGGCGGAAGTCGAGACTGACTGAGCTGACTGAGTCGGCTGCGACGGCACGTCATGATCGTGCGTCGTCGCCGATGTGGACGAGGCGGGATTCGTAGAGGATGTCGCGTGGAGATTGTGATCCACCGACGTGGCCACGCCACTACCTGTACTCGGTACGGGCAGTCCCTGGAAGTACTGGCGAGCCCCCTCTAACACGTTCGTGAAGCTCACATCCATGTCACACCAACTGCTAATCTGCAATGACAAAGTAATTATCGATTAAAGACTCGGATTCAATTAATTTTTATGTACAATGCAATCCTAAATGTCTATATAGTCACATGTGCGTCAGAAGCTAAAGAATGTATGTAACTTGATCGAAACTAATCTTATCTAATCAATTCTAAAGACAAATAATGTGTCTTGTCTTTATACAAAATAATTCTGTTATAATTTTCATACCGAGTTATTTTGACCAAGTTTGTAAATTAATAAGACAAAATTAATTATATTATTCTTGTTTTGCAATAAAAAATCATTGTCAAAACTGATGGCTTGTTTACGTAAAATATAATCTATAAAAATTATTTACGAGTCACGTCGATTAGAGTTCACTAAACTTGTATCAATAGTATCGTATTTATTTTATTTAAAGATTTTATTTAGAGATGTCAGAATTGATAATGAGAAAAAAGAGATAGTCATCGTTCACACTGAATCACTGAGAAGATTCATTAACAGCAAACTTAGGGTCAGAGTTATAAGAATGCAAAGTTCTCCAAAGTCAAGTCCGAAGGGATACTCGTCTCCTTAGGGATTACCGAAATGTTCACACGATACCGTCGACCAGAGGAACGGCTGGCAGGAGAGGAAAATGAGGCCGCAGCATTAATCTTCATTGTCTTGTGTTTGTCTGTTACAAGAGACAGACTTCCCCCACCTTCTCCGTCTTCGCTCTCGATCGAATAACTTTCATCTCTTGATAATCTCGTGAAAAATAAGATTCCGCCGAGGGACGGTAAGGATAGCAAGAGGACTCTCAAATTCCAAACATGCGCGACTGCATCTCTGTCGAAATCAGAGATTGATAAAGGAGACGATATAATCAGATCGCACGATTTCCAACGAGGTCAAAATTAGCTATCCTCCGCCGTATATACAAGTTCGGATATACCTGACCGATGTTGCATAGTAATCCGCCGTTATCGCGGACGATCCCTATTATCGAGCATGAAAAAAAAGTCTTAACGTTTAAAGCATTCCCGCTTTTACCGTAACCGATTATCGCTTTTTGTATGGGGAGAGGAGAGAGGGATAACTTTTCCGAGAGAGGGTGGGCTGTATCGCGTTTAGGAATAGTTCCGACAGGAGTTTCGGTTATCATAATAGAGCCGCGGAACTGCGCGCCGTTATTACCATCACCATCACCGCGAGGCAAATAGCCTCTTCAGCGATCGGTGAAACGTCGAAGACTCCCCGTCGTCTTCCACTCGAGGAGTCAGCCGCTTGTAATATAGATCGCTATCGATCCGGGCTGGTCGATAGGGAGAGAGAAGCGGCGGAGTGTGCGCGCGTGTATGTCGGTGTACACGAGCGTCGTGGCTCATTGAGATGTGGAAAAAGGGGCGTAGAAGTTAGATATCGGAAAGCTGTAAACATATATAACGCGGGAAGCCGTATGTACCGGGACACGCGCCAACACCACCGTAACTTCCACCACCGCGCTCGAAATAACCGGCGACGGGCGAGACAGCGCAGCACGAATAATCGCGAATATCGATGCGAGATCGGGTTCCACTCAAGTATCGTTTAACCGTGACACTCGAGGCAACGTACAATCGTAATCTCGCTCGAACAATCGTTATCATAAATCGCTGGCTGATAAAAAATTAAAGAATCATCCGAGTTTCAACGAGTATTCACAAAAATATGAAAAGAAAAAAAAAAACTGAACCGTAGCTCTTTTATAATATAAACAACTTTATTAATGCAGTCTACTTAATTTTTAACGTGTCTACGTGTGCAAAATTGTGATGAACCTCTCATAATTCAAGTCTATTTAAAGTTCATGTTTTTTCATATAATTTATATATAATTCGTTGTCGTGTCATCTATATGCGTGATAATTTATAGTTTGTAACCCTTTATAGAATCCGGACAATATTGCGCGCATTTTAGGGCTTCGCGGCAAACACGTGTTCCGCAATATAATACGGTTCATACTAAAAACAAGTCGAATTAATCATCCGCGCGGGACACTATCGCGGGCGACTCGGGGAAAGTAGCGGGACTTCCCCCGGCGCGCCGAAATCATACCCATTGACTAGAGGAGTCGCGAATGTAACACCGAGCCTCCACGCTCGGTGTAAATGCTAGGTGGGAATCAATATCGCGCACCCTTGCCGAGCAACCTGAGGGGCTGCTGCTGGTCTGGTCCCCTTCGCGCGCCAGTCAAAGGCCTCCCCTCCCCCCCCTCCCTCGTTCACCTCCTGTCCCGTCCCTTCGTCTCGTTCCATTCCGTCCCGTTCTCCATTATACTGTCCCGTTACCGGGCTCACACACTCGTACATAATCCCGCTCGTGCGCTGCACGTGCAGGGGGAGGGGGGAAGAACGGAGAACGGCTGTGTATATGTGTACACGCGGGCGGCGGAGGGACGGTTCGGCTGGAATTCTCACGATTTCAAGCATGGCGAGGCCACTCGATAAGGCTACACCGCGCGGGGTAATAAATATCCGGTGCTAAAGCAGTGGTCCCGACGCAGCGTTTCGGGGGTTCGACCGGCAGTGGTTCCGAGGCCGCATTTACGCTCGAGTCGCTCTAAAACGAAGAGCCCCGGCCCGATAAGATCCGCGACAAATGGCGCCCCATTCTTTCCCCTCTCTTTTTCTTTTCGAGGCGAAATTATGTGGTGTGCGCGCGAGCGCGCGGTAAGCAGTCTCTGTAATAAATATACCACGGCTGGCGCCGGGAAATGATCGATCATCAACGATATCCGCGATCGCGCGCGCTTCAAACGTTCCTACGGGAATATCATTTGCTGGATTGATCTAACGCGCGCGCGGCTCCCGATAATGAACGTACATTCGCCGAGCGCGCATGTTAATTGTACGATATTAATTAATTTAAATGATATCACAATCGATTATAATGCATGCTAATTACAGTTTCTCTGATTAATATTACTATCAAACAGATAAAATTATCTATCTCTATATCACAAGATCAACTCGGAGCTAATTACAAGAATAATATAAGCATGACGTATTGTGACCACAAATTATCGATCTTTCCTTTCGATGATTTTGCGGTTTTTATCACATCGAGATATCACGCTCGCGTGGATTTATTTATTATCGTCGCGTCAAAGCGGAGAAGGCGGACGCGCGCTCCGCACAGAATTGCGGAGTTCGTGAAACGGGGCATCTGAGTCGCACGGATAGAAGGACGCACGGAGGTCCAGAGTTTGCCGGTGGTTTGCAGGTTGACCGTAGATTCGATGTCGAGATAATCCGCTGGCGCTCGATTAAAAGCCGCGCAGCAGGGCGGAACGAGGCGGAAGTACGGAGAGGAAAGCCGAGGCAAAAGGAGAGAGAGAGAGTAATGCCTTAAGCCGAGTTAAGCCGCGGCTTAAACGACGGCCACGACACCGCAAGCGCGTCTCTACCTCTCGCCTAGCCTCCGGCAAGACTAACGAAATCGCTCACGACGTCGCGAACTTGTCTCAATCGTAACGATTAGTTGGAAACCCGATCGAAAGCGCTCCGCTCGTTTCGACCGAATCCCCAATTTTATTTGGTTATCCTGAATTGTACATGGAAAGATGCGAGTCTCTAGTCACACATATAAGAGTGAATATATAATAGCTAAATATTGTATAAGGGTCGTCCAAATCAAACATAGACTCAGGTTGCTACGAGCTATGTGAATAGTGACGTCGCTCGAGATGGAACACCTGTCTAAATGTTATAGGGGTGCCTATATTTAGCACTGTCAGTAACAGTATGTATATTTACCTGTGTACATATTTTTATGCTGTCTTAAATTACACTTCACTCAAACAGCTAATCTATGTCAGTCTGAAATGCGAATTTTTGCCAAACTAACATGATATTTGATTGTCCACATTTGTCCATAAATAATCGTTTTTTATCCATTTTACAAAAAGATTGTAAATAAAATGGATAAATTTTATCTTGAGATCCCTAAGTTTCTTCTTAAATTACATACAGATATCGATTGTCCATTGTTCCATCATTTGTTTTTTATATATTATTCAGTTTCTTAATAGAGAGTTAGAATGATAAAATCGATACTTAACACGTACTATAAGGTACAAGATCATACTGTTATGTACGTCCGATAACATTTATCGAAACGCTGTGAAAACAAAAAGTGTACAGCTACTTCACTGCGCGCTAACCGATAAAAATTTTACGGGCGTAGTTCAACTCGCTCGCAGGTTTACGATTCTAATGTAACGTATACGTATTATCGCGATAACTTCCGATTCCGTTTACGAGAGAAGGTCTGCGAAATTCCAGAATACGCCAGCTCTCGCCGTTTCGACTGGAATTATGACGCCCAACATAGTTAGCCATTCCTTCCCGAATACTGCCCTTCTCCCCTCGAAAGGGAAAAGGAGGAGATGGATGGGAGAAAAAAACAAAGATTTATTTCAGAATTAAATACCTTGAACAAATACACCCTCGACTCGCCAGCGATCCCTTTTTCCTTCCGATTCATCCCTTGACCTCGTTTCTCCGACTCGTGCTTTCCGACTTCATTGACCCGTTAAGCCGATTTAAAACGCTGCGCCTTTAACCTTTCTCTCTCTCTTGAGAGCCATATTTTACACGTCTCACTCTCATCTCGGTATCGAGAATTTAATCTCTTTATTTCCAGCTTTCGATGTAAATGAAAAATATAATAAGATGTTTTTACGCCAAACAAAGTGAAGTCTTTCATTAAATTTTTCACAATATATATATATATATATATATATATATATATATATATATATAATTAAATACATAAATATTTAGCTATATGTTAACTTGATTTTCATTTAAACTATGTAAAGAAATCATAAGGGTCGATTTTTCCAACTTCTTGATAAGCTAATAGTTAAATCATACGTCTGTCTTTGTTTTATCTTCAAATGAGACAAGTTTAGACAAATGACTTAACTATTTGTTAGCTTACCAAGAAGTTGAAAAAACCAGCCCTAATAAAATGATAAAAATAGAGAGAGAGAGAACCTGTATACCAATCTTTATCCTTTCTAAATTATAATTTCATTTAGGTCATTCTAGTCTTTGTCAATTTAAAAAAAAAAGATTCGTAGTTCAATGTCAAAGATCTTTATGATGCGCGGATCTGTCGACATCTTGTGTAACTCTTCGCGATTACATCGCTCGTGACACAAGATGGGTAATGTAACAAAGAATGATTATGTTGCGAGGCACAGACACACAGCGTCTCGACTGAGTATTCAAGCAGCAAGACGTAACGAGGTCAAGGAAGCTAAAGGGGAGCTGTGAGACGTAACCGGCAGCGTAACTCACAGCGAAGCCGCAAACGTCATAAGGAAGGCCGGAAAGAGGAAGCATTATTTTCCATTCTCCTCTGGAATTTCACTGGATGGCGGCAAAGAGAGGTAAGGAAAGGAGGACAAGCCGGTTCGTTCTGACTTTTCGGGAAATTATCGCTAAACGAATCGGCTCTGTCTTTCTTCTCTACCGCCATTCGAGCTTATCTCGATACGCCGTATCGAAACCTTTGGTTCTTCATTGCCTCTTTTGGAGAAATCACGTGGAATATGCTTGAACAAAAAAAGAGAACGCAATATCCGGGGAATAGTGCTTGGAAAGCGTATCTCTCGATATCTTTTTAACATGAAAAGCAATTTTGCACACGTCTCTCTACATTTTTATCACGTGGAATCACGAAAATCGCATTGCGTAAGCCGAAAATCATGCAGATATTCGCAATGGAGCTTTGAGTCGCAAAGAAAATTAAGGAGTTGTTTAAATAGCCGTTAGACGAAATTTACTTAACGGAATAATTTATTTATATTTCGACGCTATGCAGACTGTATAGATTCTTTCGAGATTCTCGAAAGCGAGGCGACACCGATTTCAATGATTCGTAAATTTTCAATCTGTCGATGCATTCATGTGCTTTGCATGTGCAAATATGTGGTATGTGTATCCTCTTTGAAAGAACTTAGGAATGTTTAACGAGATATCGACCCCTACCAACGGCGCGAACATGTGAATTCCTCTTGACAAACTAGCATCCTGAAGAGGGTGCCTGAAGTGCGAACTTTGTGTTAAAGTTATGTGCGCAAGAGAAAGAGCTGTAAAAAATTTTAACAAAAGGAAAATAAGACTTAGAACATTATTACATAAGCTCTACATATATATCTTTCTTATATAATTTTTGTTTCGTAAATACACGCACGTGTATGATTTTCTAGTTATTTTTATAAATCTTTATCACAAATGAAATACAGATTTAAGATTAAATTTATAACATCGTTGTAAAAAAAAAAAACCTTTATATATTCGTCTAAACATATAAATGATTTTCGAGACAGTGTTATGGCGCGTTTTCGAGAAGTCACACCGACCTCGGCTTCTAAAGCGACAGCTTTCGTGATATACCGCCAAAACAATAGTGTGCTTCTCCATAAATCTCTACAGTTAGCAACTCGTTATGTCCGCGTGTTAGCACTTCTCGGGTAATAGCTGGTAGCTCCGATGCAGTCCGGTGCAGTTTGTTTAACGAGCTTCTCGTCCCCTGCCAATCGCGCGAACGTGCCCACGAATTCGCTTCAATAAGGGGAGAACAATGTGTTCTAGAAGCCTATACAACGTCTATACAACGGAGTAATTGCATTCACGGTTCTTAACGGGCCGTGAATTCATCCAAGTGTAAATTCGCGGTAATGCAAAAAGAAAAAAGGAATACGTAAGTTTGCCCCTGTATGATACAAATCCGCCAAGCGTGTAACACTTTTTTAATAAAAATATTCAATTTCTATCAATAATGGATTCGCAGATAGCGATCCTGTATGTCAACTTTTTATTACTAATTATTATCAAATGTGTTTATGTATTAATTACTATATTTTTATTTTTTATTTATTCATAAAATTATAATTTTTCGCTCAATATTAAAAAAAAAAAAACATACATCACGATATACGCGTAACACATTTGATCGCTGAAATACACCGCGTTAGCTGACGACACGAGGATTTAAACGCGATCGAGTGCCAACGGGAGCTTTGTCAAAGCTCCAAGTAGCGCAAGGACATTCCGGAAGTTGGAGCGCACGAGCGAACGAGGTAGCACGTGTTGCACGTTCCGCTGAAATATTTTTCGGGATATTTCGAGGTACTCCGCTTTCGGCAGCGAATTCACACGGTTTTTTCGGTTACTCGCAGTTTACAACTGCGGTGATAATATGAATTTCGCGTGGCGCGTGTAACGCGATGGTCGGTCGCGATATTGCTATTTCAAAATCTCGTAAACCTCCTTTGTAGCACATATTGAAGACTTATTAAAAATATACGAGACACATCAATAAATCTCGAATTTTAGGACCTATAGTAAACGGTTATTAATTTAAGAAACATTTTGTGCTGTATACAATTCTTTAAGAGCACTAACAATTCGAAACATTATGGCATTCTGCACATTAACTGAAATCGTATTCAATGTATCGTTCTTTTATTATTTCTATAAAGTTTGTTAAAAAAATAACAAATTCTTTATTTTCGAAACATTTTACGTAATATATCTAAAATATTAAAACAACTATTTTGATTAACATTCATCTCATCAAAGTTCCAGGCGATTTGTAAAACGCGTTACATTGAGCAATATTGTTAAAAGCAAAAACTTCATCTGCTTTAAGCAACAATTCTGCTCCATTGAAGCGCGTTTAATTCTTTACGAAAACAAATGAAAGATGGAAAATTGCGTGAAACGCATGGGATTTATAAAAAAAAAATCCGAAAGAAAAAAGAAGAACGACGTTATGTCGATCGTGATTTTACAAAGAGTAGAAGAGGAAAAATCCGCGCGAATGGCCGAGAGGCGCAGCATGCGCTTTGTCTCTGAAAAAACGGTCCGAAAAAAATCGTCCAAAAGTCGGGCGAGGAATTAAAAACGCTGCGAAAGTGACGAAAAAGCGGCGCTTATGATTTTTTCATTCGTAAAGAGAATTTAACAAAAAAAGAGAAAAAAGAAAGAAAGAGAGGGGAGAGAGAGAGACAGACAGAGAAGTTCCATTTGGTATCATCGTGCAACGGACCATTATTCGAGCTTGTGCACGCTTGTCATCAAGCGGTTGACCTTATCACAAGGATTGGTGAACACAGGCTGATTCACCGAATTTTTGCCACGGCTGTTCTCGTGGATACTTGGCAGCGCACGAAAGCACGTGCCTCGAAGAATTATCGTTGAAGATATTATTGTAGCTATAATTCTTCTATAGCTAAGCTTCTGCTAGACTTTTGCCAGAGACATAATCTCTATAATGCAGTCTATAATGCAGTCTATAATGCAATGACCTATCGACTTGTCGGTATCTCAGGAATAAATGTTCTCTTGAATGGATATGCAACAACAATGACAGCACATTTACATCGACTCACAGCGATTAGTCCGAAGAACTTAACTTCGTAAACAGGAAAAATTCGATGAGCGGGAGATATTTTCAGCCGCGAATCGCGCGAACGAATAATTAGGTCCGCAGTTTGCGACCTACTTGGCAAAAATCGAGGCGAAAGAAAGAGGAACCCGAACAACAGCGTGGGAGATTCTCAAGGACTCGCGGATTGCCCGTTTCTCGGCGATGCGGCAGCGAGCATCGAAGCGACGAAGAGGCGATTCGACGACGACGGAGCACGAAACGGCAGCTGCGGAGTTTCTTGCTGCCGTCCGGAACAAGCTGTACCGTTATGAATAAAGGAGGTTGAGAGAGCCAGACGATCGCGAATGCCGTGTGTCGACGTCGCGTTTCCTCGTCCCCCACCTTCGGTAACGATTGCAGTTGCAGGAAATTTAATGGATCATTTGTTTCTAAAAATGAAAAATCATTCCGAGGAATGATGAGCATGGAAATTCTGACGATTTCTTTGTGAGAATTTTCAAAACTCTTATCTTCCTATCTCGAAAATTAAATATATAATGTTGCAGATATTAATTCGATTAATATATTGCTGCTTCATCGATGCACTCGATCTGCGTAATTTCTTATTGCCAAGATATTTAATGTTGAATCTTGGAAAATTGCTATATACATTGATAGTGACGTAATATAGGTTTTTGCATCGCAACATTGTGCGCCAACGAATTAATTTAACGGAAATGGGCGAAAACGAGGATGGAGGTAACCGCGGCGCGATCCAAGTCGTTGCTCCATTCATTTGGCGGCCCTTGTTAGAAAATTGCGGGTAGCCAAAGTGGAATAAAACGGTCTCGGAATTTCCATGCGACGGGCGGGAGCGCTGCAACTTTGGTGCAATGAACGACTCGGTATATACAAATGTCACGGATTACAAATGACCATGGCTTCGCAACGGCAGAAAGCCGCTGGCCGCGTAACCTCGATAATAACGATCTCGAATCACTTGTCACAGCTAATGAATTAATACAGCCGATCGCGCGAGTTTTGCAGCTATTAAATAATCGCTTTACCGCAACAATAATTTCAAACATTGCGCGCTCTATTTATGTACAGATCATTTAATGGCGCGTCCTCTCGCAAACCACAATGGGATGCATTATCAAGTAGATGCATGAGTACTAATTGTACAATAGATACTCCTTGACGCGACAATTAAAACAGTCAGCTGTCTCATGAATATCGCTACGAGCGAACGACTAGAAACTGAAATTCCAAGTTTAAGCTGTGGAATATATCCATTTTGTCATTGTTAAAGTCCGCTTGTCATAAAAAAAACTATGTACACACAAAAAAATATTCTACAGACGAGAAAAGCAATTATTTATTTTATTTTATTTTAAGTAATAATTTTCTTTAGCAAAAAATATTTTCTTAATAATAGTTAAAGGCATACTCGTCACGAGTCCAGAACGTTTTAAGTAAATGTGATGCTTATGATGCTTATGATGACAGAATTGCGGATATAAACTTATTAAATATTTAGAACAAGTATATTTACTCGTAGGTAGTACATATTTTTCTGTGTGTAATTATCTTTCGAAATGCTTGAGTATCAATCGCACAATAAATACTCCTTGATGTGACAATTAAAACAATCACCTGTTTCATAATCATCTTTATGCGATAACCGTCTGAGCTGCAGAACATATCCATTTTATCCATTATTAAAGTCTGCTTATCGTAAAAGAAAAATTACGTAATTATCTTACGAGATGAAAGAATGTAATAAGTCATTAATTTTTTTTTAATCGCATGTTACGAGGGAAGTTTACGATTTTTTAATATCAACGTATTTAATGGCGTAAGCAGCAGCAAGCGGCGGTGACATTGCCACCTCGAAATCTAGTTTCACGTTGCGCCAGCTCTCTCTCGCGTCCGCCCTTCCGTAACGACCGTTCCTTTTCCACGGCCACGGCGGCACCCAGCCTCGACCTCGCCCTCGTGAAAGACGGGCGGGCGCACAACACGCAGAGCGGCTAAATGGAATTAAGGCGAAATGGAGCAACGTAAAACTCGGCTCCCGTAACGCGCGGGGAAAGGTAAAACAGGAGAACCCTCGCTCGTCGGCGGTACGTGCGACGTTAACGAGTAACAGGGTAAACCATGTAGCGCGTATTGACCGTTTAACTTCTTCGAGACTGCATTCAATTAGCCGAGTTGTGTAACAAGCCTGCACTCATATACTCAATACTCGAAAAAGATCGAGTGGATTTTTCGCTTAAAAAAATCGACTTCAGACTCGTCACGAAATGCACATATTTGAAATGTTTGCCAGCAATTTTCAAACAGCTTGCATCATCGCGTGATAAGTTTACGACTAGGGAGAAGGCATTCTAGCGTATTTGTCATACAATGAGAAGCGGGAGATCGAAACGTCCTGCTGGCGATGCACCAAAGTGGCCAATTGGTGGTGCAACCGTTCGAATATTCGCAGGTCAACATTCTGTTCGCTGACTGGGCGAACTTCGAGCATGAGAAAGTTCCGTTATGAAGAGAGAGAGAGAGAGAGAGAGAGAGAGAGAATTTCGCCATATAGAACGCCAAGTAAATTTACGATTATTACGATCGAAACTGTGGGACAAATATTAGATTGCTCGAAAAATGGTTATATTTGGTGATAAAAGCATTTGGTGATTTGTGATAACAAGAATTCAATTTATAAAGCGTGTTGACAAAAGAGAGCATTAAGCTTTCTACGCACTCGAGCTACCGCCAGAAAAGAAGCATTTTATCAAGAACATTTATCGTTTAGTAAATTAATCGGCAAGCACGTAACACATTAAAATCGATTTCTGCTTCGTTTACCGGCGTTTGGCCGTTGGCGAGTCGCGTTGCGTTTAACGAATCTCTCGGTTAGGCTTCACGCGTTCAACAAGTTTAACATGTTAATTAGTATGAAGCATGCATCGTGGAACTCGGCAGCGGCACTATATACTCGGTAAGGCCTCCAACATAATGCAGCAGCGCTCCGCTTGAAACGCAAGCCGGAATCGTTCGCAATTGCGACACCGTTATCGCGCATCGCGAGACCGGCGCGGCGATATTTCTTCTCCGTCTCCAGCTGACGCAGCTCTCGGGCGCTCGGAATCCGCCGTCGTCGAAAGGCGCGAGTACCATCTGTCTGAAAAAGCGTACTCGCCGGAGTCGTCGGCCGATCGGCCACGAGGCGCTCTCGCGCAGTTTATCTAATTTCCTGCCGTGTACAACCGCCGGCGCGCACTCCCACGCGGGGCGTGTGGAAACGACGTAGATATCGGTCGTTCAGAATAATTAGATCCCAAGGCCGCACTCCGGCCGGCACAATGCCTCTCTCCCACTTGACGCGCCGCCGCGCCGCGGCTCCGCTTTCCGCCGTTTCGTCTCTCCGAGCAGCGCACTCGGATTCCCGCTTCGCCGCGCGGCTCATATGAATGGAAGGCGCGAGATGCACGTGCGCCCGATACGAGGTATCCCACTTACGCGAGGCAGATCGCGAGGAAGATAAAAGGTGAGCACGGTAGGGCCGTTTCTAGCTCCTCATTCATATAGAATACATCACGTACGATACTTTCATTCCCCCTGAGTTTTCGTAGTATATTCAACTTTATTCGATAAGTGCTTCTTACTTCGTTAATAGACTATCCAAACGTATTTATAATCGACTTGTCATAAATAAGTATGCAGAATTTGATATAGATTGCAATCAATTATGCCGAACTTTGTTTATTACGGCATATTAATACTAAAAAAAATTTGTTTTTATATACGTGCAATCCTCTAAATCTTAGAGGATTTTACTCTTACATCGACCTCAAAAGGATTCCTCTGAAATCAAGAAAACTACCATTTAGAATATGAGATTATAGGAAAAGTGACTTTGCAAGTAAAATACTTTTTTTTGGAGTGAAAATAAATAGGATTTATACCAATTTTTCATTTTTTCTTGCAAATTTGCAGATTACTCAAAAATTACTTAGAATCGATGAATCTTTTCGTAGAGCTCGGATATTCTAATAAGAATGCACTCGCAATGTATCACCGCGTAAAACAGCCCTACGCGAAAATGATCCTCCTTATGAATTCATTGCAATACAACACGCTAATGCGTAGCGATGCATATTACGGGCGTAATCGTGGGTTAGCGGCTGCGAGATGTGTTAGAGCGCGTAATTGACTTTCACCGCGAGGCGCGCGTAATCGCGAATCCGCGGCGCACGAAGATCCGTGCCAGCTACTGCAAGATTGCGAATGAGACGGGTGGGGAAGGAACGTTGCGCATCCGCGGATGTAAATATTTGAAGAGGGATTGTTTCAATGCAGACACACGGAGATCCCGATCTCCGCTATGAAATTTCCGGAATGCTACTTTATTTAAACGATAATTACGTAAATCTCTCGCGACGTTGATATTGCACACCGAGAAATACAGAGGGAACAGCGAGATGAGCCTGAACACGTTCACGGGACCGAGAAACGATCTCACGGTTGGATGAACGGCACGACGTTACGTCGCGAAAATCAGAATTGTTTCACGCGCAATCGAATTTCTATCGAGCAGCCACCTCATCGTAGATGTATCCCTCCTTTTACGTGTTTTTCACGCGTGATCTAAGCTTTCTGGCTGACACTGCACGCTTTCCTCCGCGTTCCCGAGGTATTCGAGGATTCGCCGACGGCACGCATGATGAAGCTAAGTCGGCGGAGTCGATAGCTTCTTCGCGAGTGCATTAATCACGCGGCGAGATCGAAGCGCGACCGCGAAGGGAGGAAGGACGTGAAGTAATCCTCCGGCACTCAGTATTCTAATATCCATTAGTCCTTCCGATATCCGGCTAATCCATCTCCCGCGGCCGTTTTCCCGATTTGCATACCTTCCTGGCTTTCTTTCTTTCGCGGCAGCGGCGGCGAGCTCGTTTGTCTCGCCGAGCTGCAAGAAAACCGTAAGGTTCGATCGTATATCACGACGACGAAGGAGAGGGCCCGGCAGCATTCTCCGGCATGCTCCGGGAATATGGAGATGCTACGATAACCCCGCATACCGAATTACCTGCGAGAAAGGTCTATATATCCAATGCGCGCTCCGTCGGGAAGCGCACGCCACTTCTCGAATCAATGTCATTTCACTCCGCTCCGTTTTACAGCAGTTTATTAGCATAAAACGATTGGATAGCTTAATACGTGACGTAGGATTGAGGAACGAGCAGTTAATCAGTCTCGTTATTAGCTTCCGTAATCTCGAATAATTTTCCATTCGCAAAAGTCCATCATCACCCTCTGGACTTCTTTCAATATACAAGATGACAATTAAGAAGCTGCTGAAATTAAACTGTAATGAATCTAAAGGATACATTTCCGAAGATTTTGAACAGGTAGTCATTTAATAAGAGGAATTTATTTAAAATTCTTCAGAGCAGTTATTAATCACAGTTATTAATATTAAAAAGTGTATTTAGCTTTCAAAATCGCCTCGATTATAACGCAAATGTAAATGGTTATCATTTCAAAAACATATCACTGAAATATGCAATCAGCCAAATTGTTGACTCTTTAAATATTTGTTTTTACAAGTTATAATATTACGAGTATAAATATATTCTGTGTTTACACTAATAAAAATTAGTTCCTGAGTAAAATTGAATAAAGTTCTCACACATATTTTTTTTATTTTTATAATAAAAATTAACGAATTTTGTCCACAAGAGTTTAACTTATTTTTTTGTCAATTCATTACGAAATAATAACTCTTTGGTATCAGCAATTTTTCGATTGTCACCCTATATATAATCCACTTTACATATCATTATTATTACTATCTTGTTGCAAGCACTTAATCGTTCGTTCATTAAAATGTAAAGTTGTAAATCTCTATTCCCGCACTTCTGACGTTAATCGGACGTTTTACGGCATATTTATCTGCGAAATGAAATAAAATAATGAATGGAACAGCAAACGCGCGTAATTAATCAAGAACGAGACCGTTTATCCAAATTGCGTTAAGGCACACCATTTCGATTTAAACCCAGAAGGAATCTAGCTCGGCGGTTGTCTGCGCCGAGTCGCTTCCACTTTCGCTGCGACTTTCTGAGAAGAAATTATATGCTGGCGCTCATAAACCACCGCCGTTGGGTATGCGCCGCCGCGTGGATTTAATTAAATATTTGCATTTGGTTTAATCCACATCCATCCCCCCGTTCTACCTTCGTTCCTGCCTTTCTCGCTACATCGCCAGCGATGCGTCGCAATTTAAGGGAAAAAAAAAAAAGATAGGAACCTAGAGAGTAATCGTTGCATATCTGCATTCTGATAATCATCTAGCGCGTATATTTAGTATTCGCGCACTCATCGGACTCTTTTCAAACTGAAAGGTCATAAGAAAAGTCACGAAAAAAAGGAGAAAACCTCTTTTCAACTTTTCTTCATAACATTTAATTAATAAATTTAAGTGACTTTCAGTAGACACAATGCAAGACATACGCGTTTTGAAGAATTATTAATTCCTGAAGGATAACAACATCCTTTTCCGAATTTTAAGATGAATGTAATGACGTGTTAAATATATTTCCTCAAAAAGTTATTGAAACGAGCAGCCAATTAAATTGTTAATTATTGGTAATTAAATTATTTTATAATAAACAGAATAATATATGAGTCCGAATGAATTTTATTAAATAATGAAATTCTTTCGTAACGAAAATTGCAATCGCGTGGTACGTATGTCCCGCGATTTTGTGTTAACGAGGTTTCATAAGTAGGGCAAAGGGTAGAGAAGCGCGCGTGTTTCAAGGCTCGCCGTATCGTGTTGTAACGGTCGACGAGCACACGTAGTCGCAAGTTAATACAGCCGATATACTGCGGGTGTATCGTAGGTGGGGTATGGACCCGTATAAAGGAAACCTCGTCGTGTCTGCTCTTTATGACTAATAATAAACTGTACCTATAGAGTAAGTCAGAAGCTCTGCGTTACCGCGGCCATCTCATAATTTTCCGTCAAGTTACCTGAAACAGACATGAAACAGCGATCGTTAGACGCAGATCGTTGCAAAGTGCAATAATTCACAGAAGTCGCCGTCGCGAAGAGCAAGAATCGCTGCCGCGTGTAAGTTTTACATGTAAAATTTACGTACGAAGTATCGTTATTGCGCGTGTATCGCGGGAATAAATTCGACGAAATGAGCGGACATGAATAGTGGGACGATTTCGCGCCAAGTGTTAACGGCCTAGCACTACGCAACAGTAATATGGCTATAAACGCCAATTTCGCGTTTTATTTAATCGCGCCCCGAGATTTTTACATCACGCGAAGAAATCTTTTACCCCCGCACATCGATAGAGCCGGCGGAGAAACGACGAGTTACGTGGATCAAGTCGATTCGCTTCGCTAAAGCTGGCAAATATCGACACGCGGCATTCCGTCCGTAAACGCGATTTCTCCGCAACTGACGCATATTATTCGCTGTATAAGCACAAAATAATACAATGCTCATGCGACTCCGAAAACCAATCAGCTGTAAACTCAATCCGAACAGCCCGTCGAACTCAATCGAGCGCAATCGTGACATGACAAATGATGTCGGATCTCGTTTAAAAGTTTCAAATATATACGCGTCAATTATTCCGTTCTAAAACATTTTACTACAATTTCATCTTAAAGTGCTTCTCCTTCAGCTGCTGGAATAAAGGAACATCTGCGTGCGCATTTTATGCCTGTCGAGAAGACGCATTTTTCACGTCAGCGACGCGAGAACGCATCTCGCTGCACTCGAGGCAACTTTCGTCGCGACAAAATTACAATTACGCCTTCCCCTCCCGTCCCGCTTTCTCTCTTCCCCTCTTCCCTCCCGAGAGACGGCGGATTCAATTGCCGTCCCAAAACCACCATCGCAAGAGCAGCACGTTAATTGCCGAGATTCGGAGGAAAATTTGCCGCGGCAGCAGATTGCCTATATAATCCTCATAATGGCCGTGTAAGACAAATGTTGCCGCCGACGATTCTTTAATATGATGCATGCGCGCCTCCAAATGACATTTAAATCTTGACGAATTGCACAAGTTCGCGACCGACATTAGTCTCGTCTCTATCGTCAAAATATCGTCGAAATATCGAACCTTTCGAACCCATGCACATTAAATGCGTAACACACGACTTTTTTTTTTCAAACAATGCATCGTTTGCTGGGAAGGAAATGTAATCATCGTAATGATAACGAAAGTATCATCAATTAACATTTATACAATTTGCGCTTATAAGTAATGCAGCAGATCTCTCTTTAGCGGATTTTTAAGTCAGGGAAATTTCATTGAAAGTCATATCGTCGCAATATTTAACATTTTATTTATAATTAAGCTTCAAATTAAATTTTCATCAACGTAAAGTTTCGCCAATTAACATTTTCTTTATTCCACTTTACTTTATCGGCGCTTTTGAACTCTCTCGATGCTAAATAATTTCGTGATTAGACATCAGCTTGCGTTTTTGCGCGAGAAGAGACGCGCTTCTATGATTCGTCATATTATTTATGAGAAACTTCTCGGCTGTGCGATAAATGTCACGTTAGTTATGAACGATCGAAAATGTCCCCGTCAGGATTGATTTGAATTAACGACAACCAAATTTCTATCGTGAAAGTTTAATGGCTGCGTCTTGTTTGTCGACTACAGTTCACTATCTCGACTGAATCGCACTCGGCCACCGTTTCTCCACCGGCGAAGTTAGTTTTCAAGCTATAGCCGAGTCGGAGAACCCGTTACAAGGTGGATGACCGAATTAAAGTTCGAGCAACTCGTGCCTCTGTATGCCACTACTGGGAAAACTCGTCGAGAAGCCGTCGAAGGAAATGGAGAAAAAGAACAAGTCTTGTATAACGTTTTTCGCACGCTCATAGATAAAACATTGCATAATATTAAATTATACGCTTTTATAAGCATGTAAATTACAAGAATCAAACAAACTATATTTTACCATAATGTATGATATCCGTCTAAAAAGACCTCGCAATTATAAAACAAGCTACAGAATAAGAAATAAAAGCTTCCAAAAAAGTATGTGGATGCTATTAAACATTTTTTTATTTATATAAACCATTTCTAATAATAAAATTCTTTTGCTTCACCGCAACGACTACAATCATTTTTAAAAACAGAAATCTTATATACAGTAATAAAAAAAGTACATCATTAGATAAAAGATTGTCAAGTAATTAGATAAAAGTTTCACACTATGTAAAAGTTTTAAAGTATAGAACTCTAAAAATAAAAGATCACAAAAATATATGATAGTTAATAATGTCTATATATTGTAAGTAAAATGTAAGTTAATTCTGAAAATCAAATAAAACTGTTTTACTATCTTATGTTAGTATCTAATAGCCGTCTATTCGACGATAAATTACGATCATTTCTAATTCAAGTCGTGCAAATCGATGAAGAAATAATAAAAACTTATCAGGTTTAATATAGCGGCGAAAATATATCGAGCCCAAAAATATGACTGCGACACATATTTTTATACATCGATGAATTCAAGCACAAAATTATGAATTTAGTTTGCAAAGACGATTCATAGTGCGGCAAATATATTTAGCCGAATAAACGTTATTATTAAGCAATTTATTGTTCTGGATGTAATAAAATAACAACTTTTTCAATATACTTTTCAACATTTTTAAGGAGAAATAATTTTCAAAAGTTTATTCTAGTGTCTATTTTCTTACTCAACTAAATTAGACGTCTATTTTAATGCATCGTTAAAATTCGTTTTTAAAAAGAGAAAAATTTTAACAAATTGGTAAATCATTAACCGAAATGTTAACTTAGAAGATGCCACGTTTCACAAATAGCTACGCCATTCTAAAGATATCGAAAAATCAATCGAGGATAGAAATAACCAGGTGAGTTTCTAAATTTTCAAAATTAACATTAGCTCGATAACTGCAATAAACGCAAATTTCATAATTCGCCCGTTCTCGGCGTCGAGAAGATTTCTCGACCAACGCGAGATATCTTCTCGACGCTGAGAACGGGCGAATCAAGTCGGTTTTGGAAGAGAAAATTCAAAGGGACACCGATGGGAGAGCTCGGCAGGTTATACGAAATGACAATGAAATTCAGAACGATCTCGAGGGCGCGCCATGCCGGAAGAAGAGCTCGGAGCAGACAGATCATAAAGCAACACGGAGTAGAAGCGAAGGAGTACGAAGGGGTGGCAGAAAGCGCGGAAAAGCAAAGAGGAGAGGTGGAACGAGGGACAGGGAGGTTTGGAAGGAGACGCCGGAAAATTTCCTACGACGTCTCGCAGATTTCGCCCCGCAGCGTTTCCCGGTCGTGTCCCGTGAATCGTAAAGCGGGTTACTCGTTTCGCGATGGGGAGACGAAGGTGGGAGGTGGGTTTGTCGACGTTTCCTCTTCTTTATACGGTACAAGGGGCTTACATCAGCCCTGACAAGTCGACCGAAGTTGTACTGCCCCGTACTAACTCATGCCCTTTTCCTACCAATAAGTGAGATCCTAAATTGTGCCATTTTAAATTATCATTTGACGTCAAAAATAAAAAGTCGATAATTTCCTTTTTTATCTGAATAGAGAGAGAGAGAGATTGACGCAATTAAAATAATCATAATTGAAATTAAATTGATTTAAAATAATTAGAACCGTTTTACATTAACTAGGAAATTAAAATTCATCGAATAGAGGATGAGAATAAACTATGCGATAAAATTGTACGCGAAAAGATTATTTCGTAAACACATTTCCCGCCACGAGTGCGCGTGAGAAATCCAGGCAATGGAAGGAAACGCTCGCGTGCAATCGGTGCATCGCTCCTTCGCATTCTACACGGCCCTGAACGTACCGAGCCAACGATTATCCGGATTGCACCGTATGCAATTCTCGAGTGCAGTGACCGACCTTGCGATCTTCAACCTGTCTTTCCGGCTTGACCGTAGGTTGCTGTCTAGAATATTTATTATAGTCGAACTGTTGGCCCGCGCGAATTGTTAAAATCAAAGTTCAGGCGGAGCAAAGATAAAGAAGAGCGCGATAAGTACAAACGCAAAGTTTTCATTAAAAAATTGAATGTATATTAAACAAATTATGAACTTTATAAAATTCACTGATATATAAATATTCTCTTTTCTATTAATAATTTTAAATTATTTTAACTTGTGTTTTTTGAATTCTTAATCTTCTATATTAATTCAATAAATACAATATACATTAGAACATACAACATAAAATTTTTATTGGGTACAAATCTGTCGTTAGCATCAAAAATTGCAATGAGACATTGCAATTTTTAAGTGAGAATTTTTAAGATCTTAAGCTTGTTCTTATATAATAATCTGTGATAATTCCTGACAGAATTCGACAGAAAATAAAAAATTATAATACATTTATATATCAAACACGGTACACAAAATCATAATCAGAATTTAGTCTGAAATTAAGGATTGTCTAAAATAGATTTTTAATCTATTAAATCTTTTTATTTTTAATCTATTTTAAAACTAAGATAAAAGATTTAACAGCACGTTCAAAATTACTGAAAAAATAATAAGTTATTTAAAAAATATTGTACGCTTTAAAAATATTTTTAAATTAAAAAAATATTTTTATAGATTTTAAAAATAATAAACAAAAATAATAAAATGTTAGTAATGTAAAATAAAAGAAAAAGAAAAATATAGTATATCTATATTTAATAAATCTCGAAAAATTGGAAAGTTTCGGTAATCAAATGTATTTCCCAAGACTCCATCGCAGATAATATAAACCAAAATCTCAAAAAACCCTCAGGGAAGTGGCCGTCGATATCGTGTTGGGAAATATTTGCCTAGGCTACGCACCAAGCTGTGCGCACCTGCGTGCACGTGTGGTTGCACGTGCATACAAACAGGGCGGTCGGGGGATGACAAACGGCCAGGAGGGGTTGGTGTGTCGTTTAATCCCGGCATTCCCTCGTTTGATGACGACGGTTCCGCGCACGTTCACAAAAGCCATCGTTAGTAACTTCGACCCTCGTCCTAAAACTTACCCCTCCGGGCCCGGACATCTCTTGCTCTTCGCTCGTAATTCCTCCCTCCCTTACTCCCTCAACTCTTCTTCCTGCTCCCCAAAGATAGAAGGATTGCATCCCAGAAAGGCAGGTAACGTATTGTTCCTATTAATTGTATAACGAGATGGGATTATGTGCGCGTTGAGAATTTACGACACGGAAAATTCCGCATTTTTCTGTCAAACAATTAATCGAAATTCTTTGGTCACACTCTTAACTAGATTTTCATCGAGGGTAAAAAGTAACACTGCAACATTTTTTAGAGCTAAAATTAATATTAAAATAATCATAAGAAAATTTGAAGTTTTTATTCAAATATTTTGCTAGTCACACACTTAATAATATTTACAATGAGATGGAACTGATTAAATTAATCCAAATATAAAATTATATAAATTATATAAAAAATCCCGCAAGAAAAAAAAGTCGTACGACCGAATCGACAATCTTCCACGATCTTGGGGCTCCAGTGGATGAATGAACATTACTTTCAGCTTTCAGATCGACAAGAATGCGTTGTACGCAAAAGTCGAGTAGATGCGAGCGAACGTGCGATTAGTCGAGATTCGATTAAGCGAGAGTAGCCATGATCGGAAAGTAATTAAGCCACGACAGTAGAGAATCGTCGTCGTGGCTCTCCGATCTTTGGCGGGCGATCCTAATGGTCGTTTAATGCCCCGGCACGAACAGCCAGAGAAAGGGGAGAACATTAATGTGTTCCTCGCACTAACGACAACGAGGACCACGAGGAACGGCGAAGGCGACGACGACTTCATGAGCATGACTCGACCTTGCTGATCACGAGGCCTATTATATATCTGCTGACACAGCCGGATACCTGATCGGTACTTAAATAAAAAAGAATGAACCCAAGTCAACATATTCGCAAATCTCAGCTCAAGTGTGGCTATAATTTCATTGGAATGGAATAGTTATTTATATTTCCAAGGTATTTTTAATTACGAACATTGATATAACAAACTTGAGATTTTAACTCTACCTAACTCTACATTTTTGAAGTTACAGTAATTAACAGACGCAAAGAAGAAATGCAAAAAAGTTAAATAATTAACAAAAGCATGTGTAATTTAAAAATTACACTGAGCAATCAAAGATTAAAATAACCTCTTTATCAAAATGCTTATAAATAATAATCTCTCTAATTGTAAGTTTCAACGACTATTAGTTTGCTCTCTCGTAGTAGCCAATATACACAGCCATACATATGTTTACTATTAAACGGCATCAAATTTGAAATACGATTTTGAACTGCCTTAGAAAGTACACAACTTCTCCAATTACGCTTAGTGCGGTTCCCTGTTAGTATATAATCGGTTTCCGCTTTCAGGAGATATGAAAATTATGACTGAAGACATACGACACTCTCTGTCGATTTAAAAATCATAAATGCGTCGAAAAAAAAAATTCCACCGATTTTTCGTCTGTTCGTTAAGACGAAAAGTATATTGCGGATCGGGGATAAGGGTTAAGTGGCTAGAAACTTTATAGCTTATCCTAGATCCGAACCGGACGGCCGGCTGACCGACCGGTTGGTGCGACACAATAGAACGGGCCCGATAAACCGAGCGTGGGATTTATCGGCGCCGTGCTTAGCCAGGAAATGGCGCCCCTACGGAAATATATAGGCGTGTATCCATTCGCCGTATAAGCGAACATCTTTCAACTGCCCGAGGATTTCGACATGTCCGTCCCCGATCGGGGATTAAATTGATGTCTCTTACAGAAAAAAAATTATCTAGAAAGATATACTAACCATATAAATAAGATAGTAAAGAAAAAGATTTTGATAATTGAAGATCATATCCAATAAATCGAGTAACAAGAATCGAAAAGCTACGGGGCGTAAAAAATTTACAAGCAAAACACTGATCGTAACGGAGGTAATGAAAGAAATCAACGGCATTTTCAAAAGCTTCAAGACATTAAAAGCGACGCGATTTACATAAAGTACGTTTCGTTCTTTATTTGCGATTCCTCTGTCGAGATCATTTCTCGACACATTTCTGTCTTCGCAAGATTGAACTCGATTCTCTCTTTCACCGTTTCCGCCATCTATCAAATTTTCCACGATTGGAATCTCAATGAACACCTATCGGAAAAAGCTTTCGCAGATATCCTTGCGTATCTCATCGACACATTATCATAATCGTCTTTTTATTAAGAAAGACACGAGGCTGACATTTTATCGCGGTACTTCTAATCAGCAATTATATTATTAATGTTGCCCATAAAAAATAGCAATAAAATATCCAAGATTTATTAGTGACATTAATAATCTTACAGTATCATAAAAAATATCGCTTCCGATAATTAGTAAATTGATAATCTTACACATCTCAGCTTATTGGAAGATATCATGTATCGCATCAAATCGTTATTGCTATTTTATTCACCGTTCAATAATTAAAACACAAATATAAATGTCATTAACAACATGTAAAGTTCTTTTATGTTGCAACTGGTATCATCGCGATCAGAGTACCCGCGAGACTCGAATCGCGGCGAGTGGAGTGCCATTGAAAGTCACCGTGCCGTTGCGGCGGCGGCGACGGCGGCTGTAGGTCGCGATGACTGGGTAATACTAAAAATAGTCGACGGGAACGATGCCGGGGCTATTATTAAATCGCGATCGATGCCGAGGCAGTCGTGGCGAGTTATTTCAGCGCGCGTCCCGCGAATCAGCGTGTAGGGGAGGGGGAGAAGCTGCGAGAGGAATGCCGCGAGCGCGGAACACGAGAGAGCTTTTCGAGCGGATTCTCAGCCGAGTCCGAGATAAGGGCGAACTGGCACGGCAAGTTGTCCTGTAGGGTCGATACGTCACGGAGCGCCGCGACTGTCACAGTATCGCTTGTCGCAGTATCGTTGAACTACGCTATCGGACGGGGAACTCGCGGATCTCGAGAAGTTCATCCGTCAGACAGATAATTCGTTCACGCGAAATATCAAGGCGGGTTACATAGCGGATACGGAAGCGGGGTAAGTTAGAGATGAAAACTGTACATGACATTCATACATATATGACATTTACATAATCCCTAGAAGATTCGTTCATGTAAGAATTCGTATTTTTAATGATGCATTGATTGAATTAAATATGAATAAACAGCCGTAACTTTAAGATTAAAAAAAACATTGCTTATATCATCTAGAGACGACGATAATGAGATGTTAATTTTTTTACTTTGCATCTTTGCATCTTTATCGATTAAAATTCAATGATAAATATACTCTTACAAACGCATTTCATTTAAAAGATTAGTACATCGTAAAAAAGCCACTTTATTCTTTTCATACGTTATTTTTTTCTGATTCCAGTTTCTCTCATTATTAAATGACTCATTATAAAGTTATTATTATTATTAATATTAATTTCTTCCCAGATTAGACATTAAAATGATAAAAGATGTTATATAAGATGGTACCTTGAAAAATGATTACAATCTCTCCATTTATAATCTCATTTTTTTAACAGAAAAGTCTTTTAAATATCAATATAATATTAATGATCGTAATTGTACGACATCGCTTTATCAGCATATATAAACTGGAAAATTGCAGCAACGGTTTATGTCCATTAGTAACTGATTGAAACATTAATTATCGTTAATAAAAAATATACAAGATAGCTTCCGATTAACCAAGTTATTTATCTTATGACTTCTTTATCTGTATTATGACTGCAGCAATGATCTAGAAACAAACAACTAAATTAGTTAAATTACGTCAGGCGCTAATAATGTCAAGCTGTATCAACAAATTAATGTGTAAAGAGCAAATCCTTCATAATACGATAAACCATAGTATGCGACAAAACGAAATCGCATGACGGTCACAATACCGGAATTTAATGGAGACACTGTTTGTACACTGTCGAAATGCGCTCGCAACAAAATTATGTATAAATTTTCCATTAAAGCGTCGTCAAACGCGCAATCGGGCGTAACGAGCGAATCTACTTTTTGCGGACTTTCCGCGATCGCTCTTTGCCAGCGGGGCTTTATCGACACTTTTAATTCGCGCGGAATAAAGCTTCGGTGATTTATCGGCGACTCTGCTCCCGCGAACGGATCGAAGGTCCGTCGGCACGGTATTTATATACATGCATGCGACTATCTCTCGATTTAACGCCTCGAGGCGACACACACACTTCTCCTGCCTGCACTTCGCAGAATTATATTAGGACCGAGCGTCTGATCATTCATCATATTAACCCGTGGACTTTTCTTTTTTTTCCGCCGAACCGGAATTACCACGGGACGAAGGGATCGACTTCGGATTGCGGTCTCGTTCTCTTTTTTTTTTTCTTTTTTTTCCATTCGCTCTCGACGAGAATTCCTCCTCTAATGAGAAAATAAATGTGACGATCTCGAAGACTGAATCATCTTCCTATCGCGGTTTCTGCGATTTTTCCATTACGTGTTGTAATTTCGAACAAACGTTCACTACGTTCCACGATATTTACGTCTACATACACGAGACGATGATAATGAGATGTTAATTTTCACTTTGCATCTTTATCTTTAGCGATTAATTCAACGCTCTTACGAATGCACTTCATTTAAAGGATTAGTACATCGCAAAAAAGCCACCTTATTCTTTTCATACGTTACTTCTTCAGATACATAGTTTCACTGATTATTCTGGCGGGTTCGCCCCGGGTTAATGATAAATTGATCATTCGCTCTTTCCTTTGAAATGATATATAACCGACCGTTCTCACTATCGGCGGGCATTCAAACGAGTTTCTCAACGCCTCGCGTTACGAGAACTCGGCAACGGAGGTTCGTGACTCGCTACAAATTAGCCACGGTGGCGTAGATCGGAGAAGAACCGCCGGTATTTCCGGAGGCGGATACCCAGTCGGCGGTTAACCGCCGCGCGTTTCAGAATAGTTACATCGTCGCGACTGACTCTCCCGACCCTTCCAAGAAAACTGCCCGGCGCGAGGAGACGTTTAATTTTTGGCCCCCGCCAATTTCAGGTCCACCGATCGGCGCAGGCATGAATCTCTTTCTCTCTCTCCCGGCACTCTCTCCCGCTGAGCCGATCATGCCATCCCTTGAATTCCCTCTCGCTGATCCCAACGCGTATATCATCCCTTCTCACTCCCCCCCCCCTCCCCGTATCTCGTGGAGACCCCGTCATCGATACGTGAATGGTCCGTGTTGTGTTTCGTTGTGCAGGATCACTTGATTCGATTAGTTTGCTTGTTCAAGTTTTCACACGAGACTTTAGATAGTTAAACCGTTGTGCGAACATTGTTTCATGAATGCAATATAAATGGAGCATAGATCGCTTTTTGTTAAACTTTATACTGTAAATATTAAAGCGAAAAAAAAGAGAGCGACAAAAATGCCGTTTTCCTTGTGCACAGTTTTTTTACATAATAAAATATCTGTTGTTTATTTACATGTATATTATTGAATAAAAGAATGAGTAATCTTTTAATATTTTATTTTTGTTTAACGACATATAAAATTATTTTTTCGCTATATAAGTTTGAGAGACATATACTATTTAGAGTTATATATCTTTCATTATACTATATCTTCCATTTTGGTACACGCTGCCGAAGTCTGGCAAGACCGAAATCAATTTTCTAAAATTTTTGAAAAGATTTAAATCACACTTATACAGCGAGACAACCCCTCAATTTTACATTATGACTCGATAGGTAGGTATTCCGACTTGGAAAACTCGAGGATCGTTCACCCTCGACCTTTGCCGATACCTAGTTGACCTTGAGATCGTCAGTAAAGATCTTGTGCTGGTCCAGACTTGGCGCAGCAACGGCTAAGAGGGCCCCTCCCCCTTTCTAAGGGCACATCGTTCACCAATTACAAATGAAGAGACCGCGAAAGAAAGAAAGAGAGAGCATTCGAATAAATCCGTAATCAGATATTAAAAAAACATTTCTGTTTTCATCAATAAAGATAATAAATTGAAACCGATAATAGAAAAGTAGGAAAGAAAGCGTTGTGTTTCAAAGAGACTTATTGTTAGATATTTAGAAAATAAGGCAGAAGATTATCACATTGTTCTATAATCTTAAAGGCCATTATACAATCTTAAGGCATGCAATAAATCGTTGACTATACGCAGTTTCTCGGAAGTGCGAGTATCCGAGTTCCTTCAAATGTGAGCTTATCTCAATATCGCTTAAAAAAACGGCCGTGAAATGGAAGACTGGCAGAGTTTTAAGACACGGTAAAACGCGGAGTGTTACGCGCGCGACTCTATCCGAATACATCGTAGTGTGGTGCGCGCACACGCCGCGGGTGCATTGACCGCAATTCCCGACATACCACCGGAGGGCGTTTAGCCACCGCCGCTCGCCGACGATTCGACAATGTTGCAGTGTGTTGCATTGTGCTACGTGCGCATAAACGATACCGTATCCGGGATCGTAATGCACCACCCAGAGAGGAGACTTAGTGCGCTTCGCGGCGACACACCGATAAAAACCCACTGATGACAGATTCACTTCGTCTCTTCACTTAATTCATCGTGTATGCATTTTGTCACGTGTACAAAAAAAGAAAAAAAAAAAAAATATTTATTTTGTTATATAAACAAGTTATGTAAACTAATTATTATCATATAAATAAATTCAAGCTTCTGCTTATTTCTCTGTGTCTCGCAGAATTTCTTTTTACATTTAAAGCTGCCGCACTGTTACAAAATAAATGCATTACGTGCAGATTTTCGCGTTTGAAATGCATCATCGGATATTTAACTACTTTAATGCTGCTCGGCTATACTGTCGAAACCGTAAACGAAACCGTAACTGTTTTTATCTCGCGAATCGGTTTATCGAGCGGCACTTCACGGACGACGAGGAGGAAAAGGGGTCCCGGGTGCAAACTGCGTTTCGCTGAATATCGGAAGCACGGTAACTGCACTTCCGTACAACCTCGCTATCCGCAGGAGTGCACGCACTCCACGGATGAGAGAGAGGAACAAACAAAATGCCATGAAATTTATTTCGCTTATTTTACCCCTCGAGATATTACCCCTTGAGACCAGCGCGGTAATCATCGTGTTTGTAATACATACAATGAAAAAACCGTGCATTATCTATTGGAGAACTTTGCTTGAGATGAAACGTAAGCCTTTTTACATCGGTTTCTAAATCTGTAGACAGTTCGGTATGATGAACGAGCGATAAACAGTGGTCGTTTGAACGGTCTCGAATGTCTGCAGTTCTAAGAAATATAATTAGTTAATATAGCAATTATCTTCAATTAATCTTCTTCAATATGGATGTCTCTTTTGGAACATGTCTCCTTTCCTACGTTTCGTTTACTCTTATTTTCTTCAATTATTTATTGTGTAGAACATTTTTTTTAAGAGACTCGGTTACGAACTTGTGCGCATATCGACTGCATCGAATTCATTCAAGCTTTATCTTACTAGAGATCGTTGAAAGGTAATAAATTATTCGCTCAGATACTCGTGTTTCCTCTCTCATTAATTCCTCGGATATATTTCTCAATCTTATTTGAACGGAGACGCCAATAATTAATTAGAATTCTCAAAGAGCTACTCGTGTGACTCTTGCGTACACTTCGATCATCCCTACCTCCTTTTTCCGAGCTCGACTGCCGCACCGCGGGACGAATTAACCGTAGAAAAGGCAGGCGCGCCTTCGACACGCTGACTGTGACCTTGTCCCAATTGTTTCCCGCTCGTGCTTTCGCAGCTCTACCTAGTCTAGTGCATAGCTTCAAGAGCTGCCTGCCTCGCCTGCCTCCTTGCCCGGAGTGCATAATGGGTGCATGTGCAACCGACGAACGGCGCGCTCGTTCATTCGACCGCGACATAACGTGTCGTAAGATCGAGATAAATGTCGATTACCGATAAATACGAATCATGATGCTCGAGTTGCATCAATAAGCGGAAAAACACAGTAACTACGTTGCAGAGGAAGAGAAATCTATTTTCTTTCATATGTATTGGGACTCTTTTGAATAATTTTCTGTTCTGTGATAAGATACGAGAGATTATTTAAAAGAGAAAACTTCCGTCCTCGCGTGTAAAAACTGAAAGGAGAGAAAATTTTAAAGCAAACAGTAAGAATAATTGCATGTTAAATACTAGATAATACAGAGAATGCAAAAAAAAAAAGAAAGAAAATGTGTAACATCGATATCAAATACCGTTGTCCGGATAAAAAATTAATGGAAAAGCACTGGGTTATGTAACCATCGAGTGCAATATGATTCTCACCCTGATGTTCCCTTCCTTCTACATTCTATGGAATATGTATGATATGCTAATGCGCCTTGTACCTAATCTAATTATACAATTGCATGGGAGCCTTATATATCCCCTTTCGCCGAGTTTGCCGATTTATCGTTCCTTTATACGTATAGGTAGTCGCACGTAAACGCGAACCGAAACGTTTCCCTTGTCTCAAAAGCTCTCCTCTCGGCCACCCACCCTAATAACGCGTGCTGTCTGATCGATGAAGCCTATCGGATCGTCGATTATCCTGCGGAGGTCCTTGACCCACCTCGAGGGTCACGCGGTTGAAAGTTGCGTCGATTATCGGGATTCCTTAATGGGGTGATTCTTTTTAGCTCCGGAAGTCTCCGTACCGGTGACAGCTCATCGTTTCTGGGTCAAACTTATTTTCTCTAATAGTTTTAATCAATAGATTAAAAAGGGACGTATATATCTTTCATCAAGATAGAACAATTTTAATTCTTTTTTAAGAAAACATCGCAGAATAGATTTTAAATATAATTAATGTTAATTTTAAGTCAATACACGATTGTCGATCGCTTGTAAATGAAAAGCAATTAATGCTCCAACATTCTAAACATTTTCCATCGTAGATCTAGAGAATCTATTTTTAATATTTTATATAATATTTTTTATCCTTCACATTTTTATATCACTAATTATCACTTTGTGTAATCAGCACAGCAATTCGAAATTTTAACATAAAACTAGCAACTGACGCAACTTATAGCGTGCGATTTACGCCACCATTGGGCGAAATGTAGAGAAACGCATTATTTTGCAAATATTATTTTACTGTTGCTGAAAATTTCACATGAACGGTCCGGTGTGCAGTATACGACGTAATGCCAATGGTGATATCCGGCTTCGGCCGCCGTTACCGTATTTTCGCGCGCACGGAACCGTGCGAGAGCCGTACGACGACGTTGGCCGTTTCCAAGAACGTATTATGGGTTTATCTTCTCCTTCTGCGCGAAGGAAAAAGCGCAGACCACGGTCGGACAGCTACGTCTTTCACGTTTACAAGCGGACGTGCGCGAGTCCCGGTATATTTCGTACAAAGGCGCCGACTCGCTAAGCAACAAAAATTCCGCAGTGGAATTGTAAAGTTGGATCATAAAGGGCGAACCACAATTTTTTAAAATTTACATTTGCAAAAATCTAAAAATCAAAAATTTAAAAATCTAGAAGTCTTGTAGAAGCTTTCCATAAATATTAATCATACTTGTATTTTTTAACATGACACGTATTCTAATTTAAGCTAACATTTCTGTTGCATTATTGGCCAAAATACATATTTTATCGTTACATTATACTTAACCCAAATATATTAGTTTATAATTTTATAGTATGTAAAATTTTCTTATTCAATTCTATTTATACTTTTTTGATTCTATCTACTCTTATATATTAGATGTAGCATACGTTTTTTTTCACATTTCCTTCGACACTAATAAAATTATTGCACTGAAAGTACGACGAAGTTCTAACAGAAAATATATGAATTATTACGTAATTTAATTTGTTCTTAGCACTAAAATGTTAAGTTCAAATGCACTTCAAATCACATTTAGTCAAACTAATTACATCAAATATATATAATTCCGAATTAAATAATTAAATAATTCAATTAGCCAATATCAGGAAAGATTTTCTAATATGATATTTCTATCTACTTTTTGAGTGACCTGATATTGGATGCAGACATTTTACGTAATCTCAGTTAGGAACTTCGACCGTATCTCTCAACATCGCACAAAGAATTCTATTGTTCAGCGATTGCCCAAGGTTGCATCTCTCTCTCTCTCTCTCTCTCTCTCTCTCTCTCTCTCCCGTGCCACGAAAGTTCGGTAAAACTCACGCCGAGAACTGCTGAGATAACACATTTAAGATACCTCGATATTTTCGCGGTGCAATGGAAAAACGAAAAGATAGAATCGTCGGGAGACTAACGTTTACGTTTGCATTACATTTGCTTACATAGGATAATTAAAAACGCGCTTCTTGAATTTCTGCATAGACTGAAAATTATTTTACGCCTCAATTGAATTATCATTTAAAAACTGTAACTTATAACATAAAGATACTTTTTTGAAATTTCTTTGACGTTTTTAAAGTCGTCTTTGATCATAAATGCGAAATATCTCGAGATCTTGAAAGGAGATTATCGAATTTTGAGATTAATGAAGCGACAAAATCGAAGAAGCGAGATGAAATCACAGAGCGCGGGGCAGAATAATGCATTATACGGGTTATGTAATTCCGATTTGCATTTGATTAGTGCACTTCCAGCACAATGGCGATGAGTGACGCCTATGGCAAATGTAGGGAGGAGTGCGGTGTACAAGCGCGCAATTCCTGCGGGACGAGGTGGACTGGTAGACGGCCTTATCCCCGAAACGAGAATGGCAAGGAATCGATCTTGTCCGCCTTCTGCCTCCTCGCGCTGCTGAAACGCTCTTTGTTTCCCGGCATCGCGAAGAAGAAGGCGTTTCCATCGAGTTTCCCACCGACGCGATGCACGCCGGCAGACACGTTTAATTACAAATGCATTTGTAATCTCAACGTAGGATGGTTTAACCAAAATTAACGTTAAACTTCAAGCCCTCCTTTTGTAACACCGAAACTGTACACAAGGAACTGTTGTTAACGCATAAAATTGATGAGCTATTAATACGTGAACGAAGTATAAAACTTTTGCATTTTCTACTAAGTGATTTTATAATAAAAATGAGAAAAATTGTTTATACGTACAATTTTAATTCTTGCATTAAATTCTTTTTTATTATAAACATTTCGAAAAGAAAAAACATTTGCGATATTGTTATAAAAATTTAAGCTAGATATTTTATAGCAGTCATTCATAACGGACGTTGACGATAATGCCAGTGATTAATTGAGCGATAGGCAGAATCGCAAAGAGGAAAGCGTACGCGAGAAAACTGTGACGAATTTGATGGATACACATGTCGCAAAACGGGGACATTAGTGATAACGCGCCGGGTGAAAGAGATCGGTGTCGATCGCCAATCGATGATCGCTTGTCGACGATACGGTGTGAACGAACGATGTCGATCGCGTTACCGATCGATACTTGCCTAACCGCGCGCGTACCCTTCCAGCAGCTATTGATAACCGTCGCCTGTCGGCTAATTAATTCGCCGAGTAACGTAATTACTCGAGGTTCGAACGCGCGCGCGCGTGCGCACACACACACACACACACACACACACACACACACACACACACACACACACACACACACATACAGACAGCGATGCCGAGATATAATATACAAGTTGTCCCAAGACACTCCATCGTCGCCGTATCTTTTCTCTGAGGACTCAACGACCGATTTCGATCTCATATTTCAACTAATTTATATTTCCTCGAGTATGTTATTTTTCCTCTTTGCGTATGCACCGAATTCGTTTGTGGCTTCAAAGTAAAGTATCGCAGTTAAAAGTACTAATTAGTATTGCAGCGGTTCGCCTAACGCAACACTCGTTACGCTACTATTCTGGAAACCGAGTCGCTCTTAAATTACTCAAGCAAATCGTGTGGGAAAGGTTACGGTAATCTGGGACACCCAATGTGCACGGTCGCGCATATGTATATGAGTATGCATTATACAGTCGATACGGGGCGTCTCGCGCAACGGGTGCTCACGGATTTACGCCCGAGCGAGGATGATCTTGTTAATTCACCGGCAGATTAATGCATTCGGCGCAGAGGGTTAAGCACTGCGTCGCGCGACGAGCTACTGATTTATCGGCGACCTAATTGAGGATTAATGACGCATTTTTCGCGCGTTACCGTAAACGGATGAATTATGAAGCGGCGGATGGCCGTTGCACGACACGTTCTGATCCTCACGACACGATCCCCGCGTATTAATGTACGTTATCTTTCAAAGTATAATATCCGGTTCTAAGCGTGCGCGTGTTAGCGTTCAATACCAAACTTGCCGCAAGATGGAATATCAAAGGGCGAGATAATGCACAATAATCGCATTAACGCGATTTTTGAAATATCAATAATTGGGCTCACATATTGAATCACGTAATCCCTCTTAAAATCTCATCTATTGTTCTGCTTAACTGTGACGGATATAATTATTAAATCGAAACAACGATCATTTACGGTAATTCAGTATATGTAACATCAGTAAATAGATCGGAACGTAAATTCCAGACTTACATAATTAAGTATTTTTAAATATGTATATTCAAGGAGTCAAAAACAATCCATAATAAAACTCATTCTAATACTCGATCTCATTAAATTTTAATAATATCTTGTTTTAGCACCGCTGTAACTAAATTATTTATATAAAATTTAAAAGGTAACAAAATCAATTCCACGTATTTTTAAACGTTCGTAACATCTATATCGCGATAGGAATCGCAAATAATTATACACGTGCAAATGCCAGTGTTCGCAAAAAATATATAATTGAGCAACTTGAAGTTGCGCCGAATATTTGTATAAAATCTGTTATAAATTAATTTCGACCAATATATGTGCATATCCGAATGGTCCATTAATTAAGTTTGGAATTTATATTTCAAAACATTTACTCGCTGAGTTACTGTATGTATGTGTAAATAATTATTACCTCAATTTAATAACTATACCTATTGCCTCCAAGCAAAACAAATAAAAATGTTGATGACGTTAGAACAGATTAAATTTCGTTTCAAGATAAACTTTCATTATAATTCTTCGCAGCTAAAAAGACGTCAAACTAATTCAATGAAAATATCTCTGCTTGATATGATTGCACGATATATAAAAGAAGTAACACAAAATATTTAACAAATACCATCTACTGTTAAAATTACTGAACAAATCTCTCTGTACAACCATAATACGTGAAAGTCAAACATATGAAAGTATAATTCGCGACGAATATACGATGTGACATAAATTTTGCTACAAAACACAATAGATGTCAAATGATCCAATACATAAAAAAACATTCTATACGACAATGCAAACGCGCAATCGACATAAAACGAACGAAATAGTGAACTCGCGCTTCGATCTTGAGATCGGACGTGTTCGACCTTTACTGGATTATCGCAACTACATGGCCGTGAGGCTCGTCATGGTAACACGATCGATACACGCCGACGCTGAGCACTAGTCAAGCCAACGTCGTCGTCTTGATCATCGTCACCGACGCGTGTATATCGAGTTTATCGGCCGGGGACCTAGATCCCTGATAAACCTGTCCACGGGAAAATCGAGGTCGACCGAGAAACGACGCTGCTGGGCGAGAAGTAAAATTCGTCGCACATTTTTCACGTGGCGGAAATGAAACTTGACAATTAGTCAACTTAGAATTGTGATGCAATCTATATCAAACATAGTCGAAGTGAGACGTTAAAGTAAAATTATGAAATTGTCATTCATTATTCTTTGACCTTATAGTTGATTATTCAATATACTTACAAATTATTAAAATGTTTCAATATTATAATTTTAAATATGTATATATATATATATATATATATATATATATACATACACATATCTTGCGTAATAAAAAGATCAATACAGTGAATACTGACCTTTGCGTCGGTTTAACCATTGTCCAAATTTTACAACTCCAAACGTCCTTTCACAAATAGACATCTCCATTTTTATTCATTTCCATTTTTATCTACATTTTTATTGCATCGCACCACTGCGTTACACTGATATAAATTTCACTCAATACTGCATACTGTGATATTTGCGAAAGGACAAATATTCGCACTGTGTGTCCACTACATATTTGAATATACACAAATCGTCGAGAGCATTGTGGCTGCTTCCTGGATGAATGACATTTGTTTATGCGAGTATTATCAGGCGTGGAATATAATACAGCGAGAAAGAGAGAGAGAGAGAGAGAGAGAGAGAGAGAGAGAGAGAGAGAGAATTCCAGGATTCCTTCAACAGAAATTCGGAATATCATCGGCAAACGACGTAATCGCTTCTAATCAATGTACACATCGTCGCGCGCATCTCACTCCATGGCACGTAGATTATCTGAAATTCCTATTACTCAATTAAATTACAACGAGCTAAAGCGATCGCATACATATGCACAACTCGTACATCGAATTCTACGTTCACTGTATTAACTCCGTTGCGTAAAGATAGATAAACATTAATGCCAAGTCTTTCAGATTCTTTCCGTTAGCATATAATAGCACTATCACGAATGGCATTACATAAAATTAAAACTTTTTCAGATATTATCGCAAAAGAGCATCTTGTTTTGCAATTTTCGAATTTTATCGGTTTATATAAAATGTCATTCTTTCATTCAGTATTTTTCACAATTATCAGTTTCCAATAATATCGTCAATCAGTAGCGCTCCGTATTATTATCGACATAAATTTATGTAGCACAAGTATATTAATTAATTAAAATTACGTTAAAAATGTATAGTGAATTTTCACATATTTATTTATCGTTCGCATGATTTTATCGTCACTATGATTTATTTTTTGATTATAATTAATGTGAAAAACAAAAATTAACATACACGAATCCTAGAATTGTATTAAACACAACATAAACAAATGTGAAATGAGCGTACGAAATAAAAAGCAAGATTCTTAAAGGATTTAACATAGTATTAAAAACAGTAAACGTACAGAAATTTTATGTGCAACAGCATTCTACGGTGAAGTAGTTAAAGCATCACGAAATGATACTCTGATTTTATATACACGTATGCTCGTTTCATTATACACTTTTATGTAATCTAGCGTAGCTCGTAAGCGTATGTAATGTCCCCATTGTCACGAGGATGTTACGGGACAGGATCGTAACACGTCGGCGAATTAACTGCCGCATGAATATTAAAAACAATGGCGACAGGACGCTACGTATTGCCCGTTACCGCGGGGGCGGGAATTCCCGAGGGAACAATGCCAGTGACTAGATTAGACCGCCGGTTGTTCGGACATAATGTAATCGCTCCTAATCTAAGGCGAGACACGAGGTTTCAAGGCACGATAAGGAAACTGTTGCAGGTCGCATTTCTCGCGCGCGAGACTGTTTTATTTACCTGTCTGTCGATCTGTCCGAGGTCCGCGCGAAACTTTTCTCAGTTCACGGCTGCATCCGTGAAGTGGCAATTTTTCAACCCTTATCCCGCGCGATCGTTCCGAGCCGATTAACTAAGAAAGCGTGTCGGCCACGCTTCGTGAAAGCTACCAAGTTAACACGGATACGTCGATAATCACGATCTCTCGGACGACGATCATGAACCCGCACACGGTCACGATCGTTAACTTGCACGCGATCACCAGTCCGCGTTATTAACACGCTTGCAAAATAAGAAGCAATTTCCCCGCGCGCATTGATTAAGACATGCGAAGAGGAAGTGGAGGGGGTGAGGCACGGGACGTATGGTGGAATTAATTGCGCAGAACTTGGGCGGGATGATGCTGCTCGATGCAAGTCACCTGCATGTAGAGTAGCATTAATCAACGTATTAGCAATAACAAAAGCACCACGCAATCGCGAGAAGATCGTAAAAATATATGTGGATAATCACCGCGATTAATGAACACCAATCGTTATGGCACGGCGGCCGTAAATTTAACAATAATCTAAATGTAGATTAATTTGTGTTTAATGTTGTCGTATATTAAGTCGTATAATAGTGATGTAAAAAACAATAATGAATGAAAATAATTTATAAATGACCGAGCTAACTATTTATTGACAAAGCGAGGACGTATTGACTGACAAGATATTCTACGTTAAGCGACATTTCCTGCTTTAGGAAGAGTTATTCCGAGCAAGATGTAAAAATATGTTACTCAATATCACTTTGCACATATCTATATTAAATTTGAGATTTGCTTCAACCAAAGTTGAAAATAATTATTATTTAAGGTTTTTAATGGAATTATCATACACGCGCGGGTGCACATAAAAATTTTTAATTTTAGAATGATTTTTTAAAGTTTCTTTTTGCCATGTAATTCACGTAATTTCTACCTTCATCTAACCAGGTAGCGACTAAAATTGCTGGAAATACGAGAAATGGAGACTGCAATATCATATAAAATCCAGATCATTTCAGGTGTTAAAAGAAGGATATTACGGAGTAACGAAAGCGTAGAATGCTTTTCCCACGAATAAAATCGAAGAAAAGGAGAATGTCCTCGAGAATCGCGAAAATAAATCTGAAAAACAGAGCGAGAAAAGAAAGAAAATAGCTGGAGCACGATGGAGAAGGGAGAAGGTTTCAAGCTGGCAATTTTGTTACCAACCCACAAACAACCATGGAAAACGCAAGGGTGTGAGAGTGCGGGAGTAGGAGAAGGACTAGTGATATAAATATTTAGGAGCGGTGTGCACGCAGTGTTTAAATATTAAACACCCGCTTGTCCCGTGTCGGCCGTTGTAGGCGGCCGTTTCTTCTCTCTTTGACTACCGTTTCCCGACGAAAGAAAACCGCTACTGCGGAGAGGCGCTTTAAGATCTGCCCTAGATGATAGTAGTATTAACCTTCGAAACGCGCACCCTGAATCCAACGCGGTAATTTTTCATCTCGCCGAAATAGTTGTACGGTCGAATCGCAATACCCATGAAATTTTACATGAATATTATGGAGTATTATGGGGATTTAAATTTCTAATATCTATGCTCCACACACATACCTATATATTTTTTTGAAATCTAAGCTTTGTAAAACAATTTTGTTGGGAACATTATTTTGAAGATCTCAATAAACTAACAAATACTCTGTTACACCAGTGTAAATCTGACGGAGTTTAATTAGCAATAAAAAACCTACTAAAAGATTACAAATGTTTATTTAATCCTAACGATGCCCCAATTCTGCCAGTAAAGAGCAGTGGTGATCCTAGTCAGGATATAGTGGAATTAAAATCGGCATCACAAGCAGCGAGAAAGAGAAAGAGATATATATATATATATATATATATATATATATATATATATATATAGAGAGAGAGAGAGAGAGAGAGAGAGGAGAGAAGAGAGGATTAAATCAGAACTACGTAAAGTGTAAAGCCTTAAACTAGGCTGTGATGGAATCTCGCGACTACTTCAGTCTTCGTGCTTTGGAACTTCGACGAAAGCTTGTAAACATCGTTAGCCGACGATCGCCTCACCTGTGCTTGTATATAATTAGATCTTGCGGAAACTCCATCGGGGATCGCCTCGTGGCCATGGCCAACAAGGAATTGTGAGACTTCAGGCGATGCTTTTAATTGCGGTCTTTTCCAACTTCGTCTTTAATTACAGCGAAACATATCGACAAACTTCATTTATTCATGCTTTATGATTTAAAAAGGAGCAAAGCGCAATAAAAATCTTTTTTAAGAATGATTTGAAAAATCTTTGATTATGTTAAACAATGTCCTTTTTTAAACAATAATAAAACATGCTTTTCTTATTCTTTATTATTGGTCAAACCTGTTTCCTATTTCATTAATTTTTAATTTTATTGAAGTTTTAATAGATGGCCTTAAAATATCAAATTCTATTATTATGTTTAATACTATCACTATTCTTAATTTTCTTTAAACTTTCAAATAAAGTGAAAAAAGCATTAAATAAATCAAGGTAACAAGAAACGAATATTTGACGAACCTGCGTAATAATTTCACAAGATAATTTCGTAAACGAGTAGTATATTGCGAATTTATTTTCGACAAGAAACGCGATAAGCTGTACTAACAGAAATAGCCTAAATAAATCTCATTAATGTTCTTCAAAATATTTTGGAGTCTGTAAAGTATTATAATTTATGTCTAAATCGTAATGATCGTAAAAAAAATCTACTCTCAAGAAAAGGAAGAAAAAGAGCTATTAGAAGTAATCTGCGCAGAGATCTTTAGAATAATGCCTGCAATTTAGATTTGTGACATGAAAACCAAGATATCCGATAAATTCGCTAATGAACGCCAGAACGAATAAGGAAAAAATTGTTTATGTTTACCACGATCTTTCAATCTAATCGCCAAGCGGACTTCTGATCTATCGAGATAACTAGAGGATTGCTTTGCGTTTAAGATTTTGCCGATAGCGATTGAATCGCGAGCGATTAACCCTCATGATTGTAAGAGTTAGTCAACGATCGATGCGCGCAACTATAAAATAATGAAGTATTATTTCTACAAAGTGCTATTGCATGTGACGTTAATACTGAATAATAGATTTCGAAATGTTTCACGGTATTAAAACTGAAACTACGGAAACTATGACACCCATTCGTACACTGACTTATATCAAATTCTTGCAGAAACTGCAATATTAATCTCTGATCTATTTTCGAAACCTAGATATAGCTTTTTTTTAACGTATACAACAAATTCTGTATTTAAAATTACTTTTCAGAGTCCGACATTATTTTTGCCAGATATTTTAATTTAAGTCACAATTGTAAACGAAAAGAACTCGGAATGATCGCGTGTAGTTAAGAAGCTTGAATTTCTGAGTAACGGCGACTGTTCGCAAATTCAACGTCGTGCTGTCGGTTCAATAATTCGACAGAAGTCACGTTGTTCCACGAAACATTACAATGATCCGGCAAGATTAAAACGAAACGTCCGTCTCATCGCCGGGCGTTCGAGACAAAGCGTGGCTCTCGGAATATTTCTTTCTCGTTCGCGGAGTATTCATTAAAAACGGGAACGCGGAGAGAGTTTTGACAAGCTCACGGAGTTTCAGAGAGTTTCCTCCCCCATGCTCGTTCTTCGAACACTGCCTGCGATCCTTCCGCCTTTCGCGTCGTCTCGCTCGCGTGAGAGAACAGGACGTCGAAGTATATTACATGCCATCGGAGTTTGCGCTCGGATTTCCCGATCAATCGAGCACGGCGCGCTTTGTCAACCGACCTGCGCTGCACGCACTCCAAGATCGACTCTAATGAAAATTAGCGCCACGAGCCACTAATTGATTTAGATTATTGTTAACAATCATCTCGGGGGCCGCGTGTGTCGTCTAAGTGAAATTTCAAAATTTGAAATTATTGCGAAGGAAGAAACGATTCGCACGACAAAATATCGACGAGATCTCATTCGTCTCCTTGCTATTCCCTACATTCTTGGTAAATAGTTAAAATTGTTATCGTCGCTAAATGGGAAGTTACAGAATTCTCTACCCGCGTCTTTCAGCAGAAGACCCCGTCATGTCGCAAGTATTCGCTCTACAGCGACGATAAAGTCAATTAAAATTAATAAGGTATTTCGCGTAACGGGGGAAAGCTTGCGCGGGTCTATCTATCTATTTGCTCAAGTGTATTTTCAAAACTTCAGGAGAGTTCGATCGTTCTCGAAAGAGAGCGATTGCGCTCGAAACATTCCCAGCGATGCGATCTCGACGTCGTTAAAAACTTTACGTTACTTCCTCATCCCTTCTACTCCAATTGGTTTTCCGATACGTCTGGAAAACGGTTAATAGTGCACTGCCGTTGACGATATCGCATTTCTTATCAATTTTTCTCCATCTATTGAGTCTCATTTCTCTTCCGATTCGTTGTTCTCGCTTTTTCGCAGAGTGGCGTGTCTCGATGCGCGGCCAAGTGCAACGGAGTCTTCGGCATCGTTACAGCGGAGAGAAACAGGAAAGGTCGACGGGTCGAGAAACTTTTTCCAGATTGCGGGAGGACTCGGCTCTCACGTCGACACGTCGATTCCCGAAGATACCAGTTTTGAAATGGACAGAAGAAAAGTGCCCCGAGATTTTTAACGCACTCAAGAGAAGCTGCTGAGAACTTTATTTACATACGCTCGCTTACAGATTCAGCCTTGAGATTCGTTCGGATTTATTGCTGCGATCATTTTGCCTCGTCGTTGAGTAAATCACTCTCGCGCGTCGCGAATATACTTTTCTAAATTCCACCTTCGTCGTCCGCCGAGGAATGTAAACTCTTCCACAAACTCGGCACTACTCAACGGGATTTAAATGAATGTTGTTACGTAGTATCTTATTATTATATCAACTGTTTAACTTACGACTTTTGTCTCGAGGCATTTTCCTCTCTTGCTGCTGAATAAATTTTTACCCTTTGTAAACAATAACTTTCGCAACGTCTGATTAATATTGTACGTTGCTTTATAATAGCAGATAATTCAAATTGTTCACGGTATTTTATTCTTTTAATAATTAACTGTATTATGCTAATTATATTTTCATTAACGCTACGAAATAAACGCATTAGCCGATAACGTAAGAATTAAACGTCGCGGAATGATTAGCGGCAAAGCGATCGACAATCACTGTAATAGTCGTTTAAGTGTCGCGCATTCGTCGGCCACTAATCTTCCGCAAATTAATAGCGACAATGATAACAGCGTTGGCGCATGACGACTGGGAGCGCGCGTGCGCGCGCTTATCGTAGTTGCAAATGAGCGTTCGCGAGTGTATACTCGCCTGGTCGACGAAACCAGTATCGCTGCGAAAACAGCAAACGGTACAGTGCAACGATATTGCGGCCGTATTAACGCCGATTCGCAGTTTACTCTGCTCGAACCCAACCGGAGACTGCGTGTCCGCATTAGCGCGGGCGAGACTACTAATGCAGTTGTATCTCCTTCGAGTCGCGAAGAGATCTCGACACACAGATACTCCGCTCCATTTCCGTTATTGACTCTATCTAGAATAGAGTTGCATACAATAGCATTTTTACAACGACGATCTTCGGACAATTTTCGCAAAAACAAATGTGTGTATAATAAAAATGCCATAACATTTTACGTTTTTCAAGACTAAGATGTCATTTTTTGATCGAGTTATTATTTTAATTAAATTTTTCGTAATTTATATATGGACAAAATTAAAACTAAAAAGCTCGTTTTTATTTTCATATTATATAAAAATATGCACATTACTAATCAGTTTGCTTAATATAACGTTTCTTAAATTTACCAAGATTTATGTCAAGTTAAAAATTATATAAAACATTTATGTAACAATTTTTAAATTATAGAATACATACATTTTCAAATTTTCTCCACATTAAAAGTTATAAAGTCGTCAAATATCTATTTTCGCGGCATCAAATTATAACGCCGATCGTCGTTACACATCCGCAATGATCCGCCAGAGATCTAGATTAGCAAAGGCGCGATTTAATCCCAAGGATCATAATGCTAAATCCTCTCGGGTCGATGTGGTTTCGCTGCGCAGCCACTTTTCGTCGAGAAACTATGCGAATGCTGATAAATATTTATCAGCAGGGAAGTAACTCGAGAAGCGATTCGCCTCGTAATCGCCTTTTGCTTACCAATAATACGCAACCTAAGCAAACAGATAGAGAAAGAACGGCACATTCCAACAAACATACAAATAAATTATTGGAAGAAGTGAGGATTTATCGAGATTTAAAAAATACCATAATGTTAAAGAAAATTTCACGCAACATTCATCAGAAACACTCGTAATAGAAAACGTGTAACAATTTGCGTCGTATTTCGCGGATTCTAGCCGAATAAGGAATTTCTGAAGAGGTTCCCTTGAACCCTTCTTCCGAAATGTTGCATGTAAACGAACCTCAACCAGCGTCGCTTCCCTACCTTCCCTTGTCTCGTGTATTCGGCGCGGTCGCGGACACATGTCCCGTGGGGACGAGAAGTGCAGTAATCCAGGCCGGAGCCGATGAATATTCACGTGTCGCTTTACGGTGCAACGAGTCATTTGAATTTATACGTACGGTCGCTCGCCGGTTATTCTTCGTCGCGATAGCTAGCTCTGTCTCCGAGTGTGACTCACACGTAATGCCGAAATTCGGTTGTTCGCATAATTTCAAGTCTCATCGCACTCGGCACGTGGAGTCAAAGGCTCAAAGTCCCTCTTTGAAGAAAATACAGGAGAAAATGAATTACGATTCGTAACGAATGATAAATACGAGGATTTTTCCTAATAGGAAAATAGAAAGTAGATGAAAGCTTCTAAAAGAAATGGAATATTTATGATCTTTATGATCATAATATTTATGATCTCGATATTTATGATCTTTTATCGTCTGTTTCGAGAAACAAGTAAAAGTATGCTGCACATAAAAGAAGAATACTTGCGTCATTTTTTAAAAAATTTATATATATAATTAATATTAACATTTATCCATTAACAAACTGGCTTATTTAATTGATATTGTAGCTCATCATTATTCTTCTAGCGTAAAATGATTAAAGTCTTTGTTTTAGAAAGACTTTTAGATTTCCATTTCTACTTTTCCATTTCGAAAGTCAGTTGATTCTTCTCGCGAGCGCAAGAAAATTGAATAAAAACTATCTCTCCATTCATGAACGCCGTCTTTTGACGTAATACGATCGAGCGATCACAGGGCGAATGCGTCGGGATAACACGTCGATCGCGAGCCGTCACGCGGCCGAATGAAAACGAAACGACGATCGATCGCATCCCGGTACGGCGGTGTGCCCATCGGAATGAAGCGAGTCGAGAAGAGGGCGGAAACGAGCGGAGAATACGCGTACGAGGGCCAGGTCGCCCGCAGTTGCACTCGGTTCGTTATTACTCAGCGGATGGATTTACGGGCCATCACGCTCGTTTCGTCACAATCGGCGCTCGTAAATAAACGCTGCCCGCGTTTTTTAAGACACGAAGCATACGAGTAAGTTTCTACCCTCCGTGCACACTATTCAAGCTGAGAGTCTTTCGTTGTTCTCTGATCACTTGGATTTATATGACAAAACGACAGTTGCGCCGTCGATGAAAGATTACGCGAAACAGACGCTTATTTTTATGGCTATATATAAAATAACAAAATAATAGGAGAAATTATCATTTCAACACGGAGAGAATTTTCTCTTAAAATTTAGCCTAAAAATCATGGTAATCATGGGATAACTAATATTTCGAAGATTTTATATTAATTCTCTCTGATTTATTCTATCACAATAAAATATAAAATCTGCTTGGTAATTTTTATTATGTAGTATATAAAAATTTATTATGTAGTTTATAAAATTTATGTTGTATATCTCACAAATTCCTATCATTTTCGGTAATATTTAGTAGGTTTTTTATTTTTATGTTGTTGTGTAGTTATCCCACTCTTATTACCAAACATGTTAAAATTTGTAATGAATTTTACGATAAAATATAACGAAAAATTCTCTCCGTGTAGTATGCCATCCTGTACACTGTTAAACTCCTAGTGTCAAATTATACTCATTTTTAACTTTTCCATAAATCGCCACTGCTCCTACTCAATATTTCATTAATTTTAACTAAAAGGAAGGTAAAATTTTGACTAACATGGAAGTTAAATTTGATAAATTAACAACATCGTGAGTAAGCCTTACTCACGATGTCGCTAATTTTATCTCATTGTTTTAGTCAAATTAACCGAATATTGAATAGGAGCAGTGACAATCCATAGTTTATAGATTATAATAGTATACTTAGGAAACACAAAGATACAATCATCTCAACGCGTGCGAGCAATAAATAAACCTATCCGAATAAATCGTGCATCTAGCTGCATTTCCTGGCGGTGACTTTCGCGTATATTTCTGGCTCGTTCCCCGAATTTGCGATAAATAACGAACGCGACACGGCGAGTCGTCGGTGTGCACGCGCGTGTCATCTTTTGCCACGAATTTCGGGCGGGTGAAATAGATTTCACTAGCGGCGGCGGGAAAGAATTCATGACCGGGCAGTGAGTTTAGCGCTTTTAGCCCCCGCGATCGTCGGCGAGTGACGGCGACGATTTACGGGTTCGGTGACGCAAATAATTACGGCCCGTCCCCAAGCACGACTCGATCCGTATTCGTGCAAATGCATCATCGATACAACATAGAGCCCGCGGTCACAGCTATAGCCGCGACAGACCACCTGTGCTCACCAATCGGCATGAGAGTTATCGTTCCCGTTCATCGATTCATCACTGGATTATCGCCGAGCGATCTGTAATTAACCCGCTGTTATCGATGCTAAAATATTCTCACGAGCTATGCAGCGTTCCCATAAACATTCCTTCGAATTAATTAAAGTTTATCCAATTCTGTTTCTTCCTAACTCCTTCGGCTTGCAGTAAAAGATGAAAGATCAACTGAACTTTACCCTATAGGAATTAATTCTTAAATAGGCCCGAAATAGGAATTAATTCGTATAGAAGAGGACTAAACAGTCGTCATAGAAATGCACATCTTGTTCGTCAAAGCGCAGGAAGTGGTGATGCGTGCGTTATCAAGAGGGATCCGGAGGGAGAGAACGAATTAAAGAAGAAAAAAAGAGCTCGCTTGCTCGTTCGCTTGTCCCGCATTGTTTCATCGAGAACGCATTTCGTTACGCCGCGTCGACCACACGTCGTTCAACGGGCGCGTTTATCGGCGCGGTTATCGCCGATTGTTGTTGCTAATATCGGCCGGCAGGCGCGAGCGCGCGTGTGGATAAATTCCTGGTCTAGCTACTGCGGACGGATCGACACCAAGCCCCGAATTTCCCCGTTGCACAGCCTCCGCAAGCATGCATACAAAAGCGGTGACGGCTGCTGCAGCTGACATGTCCTTCCGCTCCCGGCAAACGACCACCACGATTGAAGTTCCCGAGGAATTAATCCGCCGAATTTTCGGTTTTGCGTACACCATAGGAAACCTCACCTCATGTCGAAAGTAAGTAAAGTTTGATAATAATCGTCCTATTGGAAATGTGCACGTGCAAATAAAGCTTTTGTACGGATTTAAATTTTCTCTCCTCTTTTCCTGACGTAAAATCAAGCTATGATTTCATTTGACGTAACTAGTTTACTGAAACTTTATTATCATTCTATGATTACGTAATCAAATAATATTAATTATATTAATTATAATATATTTTCTTATCTCTATACTCATTTTATTTTAAAATGTTTTTAACAAGTGAAATTTACTAAAATTATTTAAAATGTATGTCATGATAATGTAATTTCAAGGATATATACGATATAAATAATTGTCATTCAAATAACAAAAAGTCAACAAAGTTTTATATTAGAGTTCTTGAATTTTAGGTATGCCACTGTGTGCAATAAGTAATCGTATTACACAGACACGTGAAAAGCAGGTAGAAAAGAGAATCAATTCTATCGGCATTCTATCACTTAATTTAGTGACGCGAATTTTTAATTGACGTGCATCGATCAATATAAAGAATTGTGGTGAATTTTTGAAGAATAAACATAAAGAGAGATAGAGAGAAAGGAACAGCGAGAAAATCGCGCGAATAATTAAGCAAAATTGAAATGGCAATTCGCGGTTTACCGCGATCGACTCGGTTCATGCAACTTTAAAAACTAGGTCGACGGTTCGTTAACGAGTCGATTAATCCTACGCGTGTAATGAGAATTTCACCGCAACACCAGAAGAAAAAATTATCAATATCAATTTTACACGTGAACTTAATATAGATATAATTCATACCAAAACAAACAATCGCGCGCAGACTGTAAACAAACAGTAAATAAATGAGCATCGTTATTAAATCTAAATATATTGATGTTCTCTTTTGAAGTAAAAGAATAACAAAAAATTTATTTTTATGAATATGATGCATACAATAAGAATTTTATAATGGCAAGAAAAGAAAAGCAAAGATATTAATTTCACGTGTGGAATTAATATACATATAATAGACGATAAAAGCAATGGAATATTACGATAGTAAACCACGACAGTAATAAATAAATGTAAAGTAATAAGTAAATAGTAAATAAGCAATAAAAGAAGAGGAATAAACATATCGGCTTTTCCAAGCGACGTGGCGGAATCGCGAAAAAAAAGGAATTCCTCTCACGGACAGTTATCGATGACGGTGCCGAGCGACGAGAAAGTTTCGATAAAGAGTAGCGGCTTGCGAAATCACGCTGGCTCTCGATATTGAATATTCATGCAAGGCGGGATCGCTCGCTCCGCCTCGCAATCTACTGTCTCCTTCATTCGCTCGCCGTCGGCGGCCTCCCTCTCTCTCGCGCTTGAAATCGTCGGGCTTCTACGCGAAATCCTAAGGTCGCTCCGATACTCGGTACCACTGATTCGCGCGACGTGGTGAACGTGTTTATCGAGGATTTCTGACGAAATGGGATACGTTCCCGACATTCGCGCGCGATTATCGAACGCGACAGTGCGAATATTTGTATAAAATCTGTATAGCATATCCTCTTTTGATGTAATAATAACTAACGATAAAAAACGTTCTTGTATTTTTTATATGTTATCTATCAATACAATATTAATACAGTATTACTAATAATTACATAAAGTATTATATTACCATCAAATGATAGTATATTGTGTCATCTCACTTTTGCAAAATATATTCTTCATGTTTCCTATTATTATTTCTGTTATCTATAATATTAATTGCTGATTCTATTTAAATAATACCGTACTGTATCAAAAATGTCTCATTTTTATTCTAAATGGTAACTATATTTTCTATGTTATATCTATATTATTTTTTTATTTTTATAACATTAATTAACGATAATTTCCAAGTGCTATCGATGATAGTATAAATTTCAAAGACATTTCAATCTCATCTCTAAATGCTGTAATTTTTGAAGATTCGTTGAACGTTTGGACATGTGGTGAGCGAGTCAGCACGTGCGTTCGTTTAAGAAGGCTCAATAAAAAGAATCCGTCGATTTACAGTCCCACCGACTTATTGCCAGAGTTTTCTCTAACAATTTCGCGCAGTGGATCGAGAAAATGGAAAAAGACGCCGCCTGTCGCGCAAGAAAACTTGGTAGTCTTTCATCAGCGAAATTCCGGAAGTCCTGGATAAATTCTTAGCCGACAAAGGAAGACGCCAGGCTAGCGAGATTGCATCCAATAGTCCAAATTAGTGAAAATAATACAGAGATTCCAATACATTTGCGCCAGAACTCTCAGCGTCTCATTGAAAAACACAATCTCAACGAGACTCGCGAAAATCAAATTAATTTCGTGAAAAGTATTATTTAATTCTCCATATCAAGAATATTTCAATCGATTAGCGCCCGTCGATGGCGTTCATCGGTCGAAAAGTACACACGCGCAGCCGGATCTGCGCTTTTATATGCAGCAATAAACCTGTTTATTTGCCTTAAATAAAATACGTTCATTTGCGTTACGTCGAGCGTTCCACAGAGAAGATTATGCCGACCGTGCTATACATCCAAAATAAATTACGTCAGAATAAATTATACCGAATTACAGCGGATTTTGCGTACGGTGGTCGTAACATGCGTGGTGCATTAATCGATCGAAAGCACAAAATACCCGTCTACCCACTCGCGGATTAACACAGAGAACGAGATTTATTTAACGCGTAACCGCGAACGGGAGCGTCTACTACTTGTTGTGTTCACGGGCGAGCGAAATACATGACGGAGAGAAGCGCGAAGCACTTATGGCTTTCGTGACAGCGCGCCTTGAAGCGCGATGAAGGAAAAGCGACGAAACATGAATAAATGCATCCTCGCCCGGCTGTCGCTCCTCCGTGCCGCGACAGGGAAAAGAAGAGAGGAGTCGTGCATCGAGAGAAATGACATCTCTCCGTACGCGTGCGTACGTCACGCTCGGCGACGACGGCGAAAACTTTGTTTCCCAGGGAGAATACACGGAGGAACGCGGGCGCGAAGCGGTACCTCGGTCCATTCGATGCCAGGAATTCCCGGCGCGGCGATCCGGACTGCCGAGCTCGCCGAAAAATACATAGTTGGAAGAAACGGTCGTTGCGCTTACGCGAGAAAGCCCCGCTATCCACCGTCGGTGGCCATGAATTTTGATGGATCTTTTTCCCCCCGCGGAGCTTTCGGCCGGAACGACGCTGATTTGCATTATGCAATTTACGCGCGCGCGCGCATAGTTTTGAGGTATATGTATACGTGGCTGCACTTGCGAAAGAAGGCATCTCTCTTTTTCTCTGTCCTTATATATTTTTTTTATCGTCGCATCGATTCACGGCCTCTCCCGCGCGATATAGTTGTGCATAATGCAATCATTCGCGTCCCAAACATGTGTTGCTTTAAATGGTAAATGTGCTTTTAAATGCAAATTCGAGACAGGAATAAATATAAAGTTCTTTCTGGAATAATACATTTCTCTCTCAAAAAGAGAATAATTTTTACTACATGTTAATAAATATGCATCTGACGAATAAGGATGCAATTCGAGCTTCACAATATTAAATATAAATATGTATAGTATTATGAAACATTAATTTTATATGACTTTACACTTCATCTCAGGTAGCTAGTTTGTCAACTGAAAACGTTTATCTCAACCGCTGCATGTGTTTACTCGCACATTCGCAATTGGCACTGGTACAATCAAACCGTGAAAGCCCAAGGAAAGTGTCCTCATTGCTAACCAAACGAAATTCTAATGTAAACGAGTCTATTTGTATTCTCTCCATTATCGCGCGATAATGGCCGCGTAGCACTTTCGAAATTTCTTTTGTAACGACAATAGACAAATGTTAATAGTTACACCTCCACCCCACTACAATGATTTGAGAAAAACAATTAAGAGAGTGTGCTCGACCCAAGTAAAATGTTCAGATAATTTTCTACGGACATATCGTGTCCCGAATTTAATGAAAAATTCAAAATCACTTTGCGAATATGCTTCTAAAGTATCCAGTACAGTGCATTAGCACTGTATGAATAACGATCTAATTGTGCAAATGCGAGACGTTAACGAATATATTGTATAATTTCATATTCACAGGCATATGACGCAAGTTATTTCGCTTCGACGAACGTTCCTTAATCTCTCTTTCTCTCTCTCTCTCTCTCTCTCTCTCTCTCTCTCTCTCTCTCCCTCCCTCGGGCAAAAGGATTAACGGCTAATTACCGCCTCGCGTGTAAGAGCGTGCGCAGCACGGATATTTTCACGCTCCGGAGAACACGGCGGCGATCCTGATTTTGTGCAGTAAAACACGAGAGGCGGACGGCGAACTATCTGCGCGACGCGGAATATATGCACGCGCATATACAAGGTAAACGAAAGATTCCTACCTGGTGTGGCTGCAGGGTGTCGGGGACGGGCTCCGAGGCTATTAGCCAGCTGTGCTTACAGGGCGCATAAGCGCAACCTCCACCTCCGAGCTACGCCGGCTTTGTCTCTGCATCCTGGAGAAAAATAGCAAGATGAGTTTCACGTTCGTCAAGTTGCGTGTATGTACAACATATGGCTTACAACTTATTTAATTAAACGCCAAACATGATAAATTTATTTCTAAGCAAGAGCAAATGTCTCTTTCTGTGAGATTTCTCGCCTCACCGAAATGTAGATTAATAGATTTTTATGGACTACTTAATGCTACAAAGAAGAGCAGGAAGTGATTAAAGGATTAATAGAGGGTTGCGCGAGAGTGAATGTTAGACGCGGTATAATAGTGGCCAGGTGGTACTCTAGATTTATATCGTTCGAAAGTTTATATTGGATTTCATATTTAATGCAACGTACACCGCCGACGTCGCCACGTTGCGTCATGCCGCGGCACCGCCTCCGAGATAAATTATTTATGTCGTGGTGCTTTGTCTTCGTCTGCTTCCGAAGGGTGGCGACGAGGTACGACGCTGTTGGGGAAAAACGGATGATCGGTGTAGAAACCGTGATAAAGCCCCGCTGTGAGCGAAAATCGCGCCGATCTTTACGAGCATTCGCGGACGGGGGAGGACACAGACACGCAGAATATTTCTTTGTCAAAGGAGGACGTTGAACCTTAATTCACCTTTTTATCGTACTATACCAGTCATTATATCATCAAAGAGAATCACTGTAATATTATATATCGAGTTGCGATGAGCTTTTAACAGCAACAGTTCTGATTTCAAGAAAACGCAACAATTATCTAAGAATTAACAACAAATAAAGTTTCGCATCTGAATAAAACATTTGTAACTTAAAAACTTAGAAAACTTCTCGTAGATCAATAAATCGATATTTCTTACACTGTTATCAAAATAAATAAAATTCTGCACATTTATGTGGAACATCGGGACGCGTATTGCTTGTATGGGAATTTGTCGAAAACGATGAAGCGCATGGCGAAGAAACATAATACACTCAAGATGCATACGTGACGGGAATTTTGGCTTACCGGTTACTTATTGGCCAGAATGGCGCTTACGAAACCATTAATAACGCACAAGAGGGTAATTTCCCACCCCGAGAGAAGGACATTGGCCCTTATTGCCGCGCTCGCTGGGCGGCGGGACACAATGAAGGGCCATCAATTACCTCTCGGGCCCTTCGCGATCGAATGAAGCTATTAAGACGGACCGAGCGGTACCGGTGTCAAGCTCGTAATCCCCGTTACAGCTTTTCTCGTGGATGCTACTCTTCCGTACGCCAATGCGGAACGACTTAATAGTTCTCCGATGATAAGGATCCCACACAGCCACTCGCCGACTTTTTGTCACCGATATCCTTCAAACGATAAAAATCGGTTCGCGAAGAGAGCCCCGTGTATTAATTAGACGATGGATATTACTTTAATTAAGCTCGCATCAATTGTCTTCAGAACCTGCGTTCTATGAACACGAGCGAGTAAATGAAAAACTAGTAAAAGAATATTCTTATATTAACTAATGACCATATTCATAGTCAGGCCTTTTATTTAAGACCTCCTTAAGTTCATCTCTAGATACTCTGTACCCAATGAGATTATCCGTCTAAAAAAAATCATTTAAAGATAAATTTAAGGAGGCCTTAAGTACAAGGTCTGACTATGAATGCGAGCATAAAATCTGTTCACCAAACAAAAGTATTACTCTTTTTACTCAATTTTACACAACGACAGAAGCGAAAACGTACAATGGTGAGAAATATAGACATTTCACGCGCCGAAAACTCTTCCGATTGAGGTTTCGCAGGAAGCGGGAGCGATGATTAGCGAAAAGATCGGCGCGTGGCGGCGGCGTATCGATTTATTTGCGCTCGAACGAGGAGGAGACGGCGACGGCGGATTTATAGGATTATCGATTGCAAACTTGTCAGCGTCAGTCCGTTACCGTACCATTTTGAACTACTCGAGCCGGGCAAACCGTTCCGTTTACATTTTTCCAAAGCGCCCGACACACAATCGCCGGCGTGGCATCATTCCCTCCATTGTTCGCGCACAAGTTCGCGCGCTCGCTCGCCGGCACCGCACTCGCAATTTGTATCTGCCGCTCCGTCCCGACCTGCTGTGTTATTAACCAAAAGCAGACCGCGCGAGATACATCCACGGAGCTGCCTACGGCTCGATAAATCTTATTACAAAAACGCACGCTGGAGATATGGCTCGAGCTGTAATGGGCGCAAATAAGTACGTTCTTTCTGCAAACATCGTTGCTGTCCGCGACTGGCAGCACAGGCGGTCGTTACGGCACAAATAACCGATCAAACTCCGTTTTATGTGATTCGTATAAATATGTTGGCAGAAGTTCGCCAAATTGCCCGCAAAACTACAACATAATGCCTTACTAAATCGATTACGATGAAGACAAAATATTCTTTTATTCATTACTAATATTCTGAAATTTTTTATGTTTCTGAAATAATTCTCTAATAATGCTTGTATTTTATTCTTTCTCTATTGAGGAAATTTGATTAATAAAATTAACAGAATCTTCGTTATTTTGAAAAAGAGGAATAATAAAGTGTATAGTTATAACAATTAATTATTCAATCGTAAAATAATGGCACTCGATTCTGTTAATAATATAAATTGCGAATAAAGAATATATAGTAGAGTCCTTTCGGCAATTGGACGATTTCTGCTGTAAGTAAATACAGAGAGCGATTTTCCAATTATCAACATGTCCGATAAAATAAAGAGAGCAAATATCAATTGAATTTTGCTTTTTCTTCTTTCGCATCAGCAATTTTTAATGTAACAAAGAACAAATAATAATCTACAGAAACCCGTATTTCTTCTTATCATGCTGTTATGTACATTTACAAATGCTCTCCGCCTCTCCTAACGCAAATAAAACTAATAAATAATATACAAATATGTTATGTTCAGCATGCGTATTATACAAAGTCTCAAAGTCGATTTCCTTGAAAATAAAAGCCCCGAGCAAAAAAAGAATGTTGTCACTCTTTTCACTCGCTTTAATATGATAGATTACTCTCCGGTTGTACGAGGAATTACCTCATCCTACTCTATTTACTAGCTGGCAAGCAGTCTCATCGCAATTACGTGAATTAACTGACGATCGTGACTCAGATCGCCGTTCGGAGAAAATAGATTACGTCTGAGTGATTCAATTAAATCAAGTATGCAAGCTTAAGAAGATGAACTCGACTGCAGTCGCACTTTGTGTCGACGACGAGTGAAAAAGTCGTTTTCCCACGCTCAGCGACGAGAAATGAAGAAGTCGTTCTCTATTCGCTCGATTCGCTTTTCATGTTATTTTCTAGCGCGACCGCACCATTCGCAACGCTATCCCCAAATAAATTTAAATGTCCTCGGAACTTGCTCCCGCTGACTCAGGCTTCTCGCATATATGGCCCGCGAAAAGTGCGGCGAAATCTTCTCCATTCCGACGATGAGGACTTTTCTAAATTCGCGCATTTAAAAAATCACTCTTCGCTGGAAAAAAACTATCAGCGAAAAATGAAATTTCACTATTTTATACAAACGTTCGTACGATGCACAAAAGGAATATTAAGAGCATTCCCTTTTACATTTTTCCGTGAAACAAAAAAAGAAATAAATTAAAATTATTTGAAAAATTAGTTATTCCTGAGTTCTTTCATTGCTGTAATTAGACGTCTTGCGCTTCGTTAAATTCCTTGTTAAAATATATATGAACGCATGAATTTAATGTATACGAGTACGCACATGGTGGATAAGCGGAAGTAACGAGAAAGTGAGATGAAATACTGCAAGGGAGAGCTTGGTGGAAAAGGGTTGGCGGAGTGAGAAATGGCGGAGTGGGTGGACGAAGAGAGTTTGTTGGAACGGTCGCGACCGCTTTTAGCCACCTATTTCCAGCCCGTTCTTTCGCCGCGCTCGATTAATTACTAAAGTTCAGTGCGAAAACATCGGTCCGTTTATTCGCGAACTTATTAGTAGTCTATTACTTACTTACGACTGTTCCAATATTGGAAATCAAAATCGTCTGAGTTGCAATTAAATTCAATGAAATAAAATTAAGAGCTAGCAGGTCTAAATATTTTAGAGATTTAGAGATTAGACGGGTTTAGGCAACAAATTGATGAATAAATATTGATTATAAAGTTCCTAAAATAGTACAAAAATATACTATTTGCTAATAATAGTAATATTTTCTTTAATAAAATATAATCTTTACAATAAAAAACCTAGCTGTGAAAGAAGTAAATTTAAATTATTTTCACAATTGTTTCAGCAATTAACAATTTGCAGATACATCGTCGTTGTTATCGTCATTGCCAGAACCAATCAAGCCTCAGGAACTCACGATAATTGACGTACTCCTTTGAGGGATTTTCAAGGAAATGCATCTGTATAAATTAACCGGTCATATTATGCTCTTTAACGAGCGATGGGAAGCGCAGACTTTGAGAATCTCAAATCGATAATAATAAACCAGAAAAGACAAGAAAAGCTCGTCTATTTTTGCTAATTGATTCCATTACGATATTCATAATTATACCCAGCTCCGCGTTGTACCAGCAGGATTTATGATACTCCGTCCGATGTATGACTGGGCTAAATTGCAAACTTTGGCATTTCTAACCATTCAGGTAAATCCCAGTCCTTCGAGAACAGACATCGCGAACAACAAGAGACTATGATCTCGCAAATCCACGGATACAATTTCTTAATAGAGACACGTCCGCATCTTTCCGCGCTCCGCGCGTTTCTTCACTTCCACTAGCTTGCTTCACGTATGCGAATGCGATAATCGTTGCCTATTATGCGTAACATTAGCGGCATATCCTCGGCCGTGGAAAACGCGATGCTTTCGAAACGCGCGTCATTAACGCGTTACACGATAAACACGGCGCGCGCTCGTTGCCCACGAACTTGGAGAACGTCGAACGCATGATATCACTCGACCTCGCATCTGCCTGCGCCGCTCTATTCCCGACTCCCGCACGCCCATGCGGTTAGGTAATACTTAATGGGTTATATACGCGGGTAAATACACGCGCTGACCTCGTTACCGTCGTCGCCGGCGCGAAGCACCATGTGAAAAAGAACCAATCTAAAGAGAAATAATTCAATTGTGGTTTTATCCACCGAATCACGACTGCGTAACTTTCTGCAATGAACTGATACATAGCCTTCGAAGATATTGTATAAAAAAAGGCGATATCGATATTTCGGATTATCGATAATTACTTTTCCTTTTAAGCTAGATAAAGTATCATTGAAACACCATCCTAACTTGCTAAGAAGATAGAAAACGCGAAAGAGTAATTCTTTAAGAGAACGAAAGAGTACCGATTTGTTCCAGGTCGAAACGATAAATTTTCAAATTTTCGTCGTATTGTCGCGGCTGTGAGCGGAGTGATAAAACATCATCGAATTTATCGGCGTCAAGAGAGAACGCCGGGATCCGGTGGCCGGCGTTAATTACTTCGCGGCTCGAACGCAAATTAGTTGCCCGTTACAGCCGTAGCGCGCCACGGGTACATTTATTTCAGGCGTGAGATTCGTTATCGATTTGTTTCCGCTACGACTGGAGATTCTCGATTACCGTCAATACAACAATACACACATGCTACCCCGTCGTAATTCGCAAATATGCATAAACATTCAATAAAATTTGTATGTGGAATTAAATTCAACTTGCTTCGGCAGTTTTTAACATTAGCAAAATTAAAAAGAGAGCTCAGTTTTTGTATCCTCTGTTCTATCTATCATTAGATCTATACCAAAAGTTTATTGTGCTTCCGTCAAACTCTTGTATTAAATCTTATTAAATCTTGTATTAAATCTTTTATTAATAAAAATCTATTATTAAATCTATTAATAAATATAAATTTATTATTAAATCTTGTATTAAATCGTAGTAAAAGTTAAAAAACCAAAACTTTTAAAAGATCGAAAAATTTCTCTATATTATCCGTGGCGATCGTGGCGCAGAGAGATACGCGGTGCTCTTAAAAGCCAAAAATTCGAGTTCAAATCTATCCGTACCAAATTTATCTAAAATCGATAGTTGATATTCAATCGCCACCTTTCGGAAGAAAAGAGGCAACAATCCATTGAGAGTATTTAATATTCATTCCTCTCTAAAGAACTCAGATCGGCATTTAAATTGTAGGGTCTATATATCTGATTCATAAATATATGCAAAAGAGTTACAATATTTGAAATCAAGCAAAACGATTGGATGATGGAAGTTAAAGCTCCGTTCTTTTTAAAGTGAAAAATATGAAAAAAGATCGCCCTACTGGATAGTCTAATGCTCATTTTCACCAACATCGTTAAATTCGATTTAAACCTGACGATGTAAAAAGATACATGTGGACACCGCTAAAGGTTAGAAATAATTTATTTATTTGTTATTAATATACAATAAATCTATTTAATATGCACATTGCTGTAATGTATATTATCCAAAATTTACTATCAGTACTAAAAATATTCTCGTTACATATATTATACATTTCCAGTATTCCATAGTAAATGTAGTTTATTTATACAATGTATTGCTTATGTACCTTTTTTTTTAGAAAAATTATAATATGGATGTATACAAAATTACATCTTATCTTCATCGGAAGATGAAGATTTTAGAAAACTCAGATAATTTAAGGAACGAAAGAATTATTTTGTAGAGCTGGATGAAATAGAATCATTGGTGAAAACGGGCATAAGACGATAATGCGACTGTAATTTTTTTTTGTTTAAATTTTGTTTTCAACTTGGTTTATAAAGAATGTTTTTCACTAGTTTAATATTTAATTATAAGCTAAAAAACACTTGTAATGTCAAAAACTAACAACAATACTGAGGTTCTCATTTATAATTGTTTTATAATAGCATGATACCTTCATAAAAGTGATACATTGTTTGCGCGATAAGTTAAACTGTAACGGTTTTCGAGCGTTAACAAACGCATGAATTACGAATGTTTGTCCGCGTTTACGACAAATCGTGATACTGTTCCCCTCCACGCTTTTGTACTTCGTAAATAAATTCACCTGCGAGAGAGTATTACGGTGGCTTGAATATCTGAATATTCCCGCAAACTTCTCCACTTTTCGCGGAAGATATCCCGCGGCGTCCCCTGTTCTTTTAATTAAAAAGTTTCGCGCTAGAGATGGAAGTCCAGAGGCAAGATTCCTGTTGATCGTCCATTAAACAAACTTATCGAATGAAATTGCAATGTAATCCTGGTTACAAAGAGCCGCGGCCTGTTAATCCCGTACATTGGTAACATTCGTAAGGTGGATTCATTTGTATTCATAATATCTACAGAAAAAGACTACGCATTTATTATCTACCTTCTGTTCTCTCTCTGTTACTATTTCTCCTTTTTTACGTAGATTAAATTTCCTTTTCGAAACTAGGATTTACTTTGCCGACTTGTTATTTCATAAGAGAAGTTTTTATAAAAACAATTAGATTTAAAACAATATACAGATAAAAAATTTTTACTGAAGAAGAGACAGCGTTGTAATAATTTATATAGAACCGTATTAATTATGGAATCGTATAAATTATCATCTGAGACTAATAATTGCTCCTCCATATGAAATCACATTTCATGCCTCTCTCTCTCTTTCTGGATTACTTCAATTAATAAAAAACTGGATTATTTAAATTAATAAACAGGCATAAATAATTTCTATTAGTAACTATTAAATTTTGATTGTTTCAAGAGATTAACTGCAATTAATCTATATAAAATAATAAAAAATATACATTTTTTTTTCTCTTTGAATCTATCGATCTATCAGCAATGAAGAAACTGATGATCAAGTGTGAGCAAAGAAAAAAAAGAGAAAGAGGGGATAAGAAATAAGTTGAAGATACACCACAGCGGCGTGAGAAAGAAGATTGGATCGGTCCCGATCTTCCTTTAACGACGAAGGAAAGTTAAGTGAGACTACTGGCGAAAAGATGAGAGGAGGTAGAACCAGACGAGGGGAGGAGACGGTTGCAGCAAACCCTCGGGCGAAGTCACGGGGAGGATAACGGAGAATATTTCCCTCTCGAAAATCGCGTACGGCGTTCCACAGCTCGTTATAAGTTGCTCGTCTTCCGCCTTCTCCTCGCCTATGTCACGACCATCGCCATAAGGCGATTCTTTCAGATTTTACGAACAAATCTCGCGAAAGGTCACAATGCGCGACTGCGATTTATTATTAGCGTCGCACTCTGACGATTCCGTGCTCTCACATTCGCATAATAAACTGTTTCGATCGATTATATACTCAAGCAAATCGAATCCGACGCTTCTCGAGTTAACAAGCGAATCCAATTCGATATGAAGATGCGACGTCGCGCGGAGAAGTAACGCTGAAAATCCACGTGCATTCGTGGAGCAAAGATTTGATTTCGAAACTCTCGGCGTCGGCGGATCAGCGACTTCGAAAGTATCGAGAGAAGCAACGCCGCTTTCGAGAGCCGCTGGAGAGACAAAACGAGACGAGAGGAACCTCGTCCCACGGTTCCACGTACCTGACCTGACGTCACCAGTTATTTATGCACCGCCGAGTAACGGCTGCTCACCGATTTCGCCGTCCGCCTAAGAATACACACATATACGCACTCTTTCTCCTTCTCGCCTTCTTTCACGCGACGCCTCTCTGTTCTCTATCCATGCGACTGGCACAGAGCGCAAGAGACAGTGTGACTGACTCGATCGACTCTCGTCTCACGGATACTTTGTATTCGACTGTATCAAGGGAAAGCCCACGCAACTTCGGAAGTTCGTGAGAACGGGAATGGCACTGTACGCGAAGTCATCAGAATTGCGATACGTAACAATTGATCCAATCGAATCCCATAATTACATGTAGTCGACAAAGTAGTTTCTCATTCGCAGATGAAATAAAAGTAATCCCGAACTCTTAAGTGTCCTTTGCAAATAAAAAGATATGAGATTCAATATCTCTGTCTATTACCTGTTCAGTATCACATACATTATATCAATGCATAACTCTTTTTCTAACACCTATTGACCTCACGTCTATTATACTTTAATGTTGTATTCTCATGCTTATGTCTCGGCTGTAAACTGTTTCTCACAAATGCACGTGTCTCCGAGTGTCAATTTTCTTCGAAATATGACGAATAGACTAACATTAAACAGTTTTTTTCGTAATCGAATAATTTTAAAACTTTGCTAGACCTTTAAATTATTTGAAACAGTTTGAATCTAAATTCAAAAAAATTAACGAAACATTTACAGTTTAACAATTAAACGATGTGTAGAGAAGATGAAAATTAGTTTATTTCTACTCGCGAGGGATACTGATTTCAAAATAGTTCTTCAAATATTGCAAATCGATTAAACATTCGAATGACGCAAATTGTTGAGCCGCGAAACTCGAACGTTAATAGTTCGAACTGTTCAACCCCACGCAATTCATTCAAATCCATATTGAGCTCTAATTGAAATCTCGTGTGAGAATAGCGCACGCTTAATCGTTCTGTTATCATCGAATAACCGGTTGACTTCGATTAGATATTATCGTGAAAACGCTAGAAACAATCGCCCAGGGATTAATTTCGTTGCCTCGCTAACCGATAACGAGCGTCATTTCCTAGCCAAGGTCAATGTCGCAATGCTTTTCCCGTACTTTTGTAAAATGTTTTTTTTTACTCCGCAATTATGTATGTCACCACATTTAAAAATGCAAATTTATCGAATTATTAAATCGTTTCGGTGCTCTTCCTAAATGAGTCGGTATCAACTATTTCCTGTTTTCATTATCATTATCACTGTCCAATGTTTAATTTTCGTTTTAGAAGACAATAAAAGATTCCACATAGCTACTTATAGATAAATGTATCCTGTAAAATTACCGGAAGAAATTTCTATATCAATATTTCTATAAAAATTGAAGAAAAATAACAAAAATATTCAAAGAAAATAAACTATTATCTATATAATTCGTAACATCCTATAATTCGTAACATCCTGTTTGTATTATTACAAAATGTATTTATAGCTCGCTGAATTAAATATACGTCAAATATCTTCGATGAGACATCTAATATCAACGATCAAGCATTCTAATCATCAATGTATGTAGACATTCGAAGCTGTATATACCGCTGTTATCTCTAAACCTCGAAATACTATAAAAATTCCCCTGATGCAGATAAATCGGGACGTGCGTTGCATACCAGCACAAGCATAGCGTCACGCGATACATCAATGACGAGAATTATTAACGCTTACGTGTGCAAGGCGGCACGCGATGCCAGGAAATCGGCGCGTGTTAAATCAACGCGAGCTGGCTGATGCTTTAGCGAGTTCCGGGCGTAGCATCGTAGTCGCTAAAACTTTTCCCATATATTATCGGTATTAATGTCAAAATTTTGTTTCTTTAGATTTTAAAACACTTAAACTTCATTCTTTCCATCTCTTTTAATCTCTCTTTACTCCCTTTTCAATCTCTTAATTAAAAAAATGTACTTAAATCACTGTGATCGCTTTCTCCATTTCCCAATATCCTCTTTTTCTTCGAGATATAATTCCATGTACAAAGTGTAACGAAAATGTACGGCAAAGGAAAAATGAAGTGGCTCTTGAATCGCGAGAAGCTCGCGATGAACGAGGAAATCCGCACAATTTATGCACGTCGGCAGATAAAACTAAATTAATGCGCGCACGGCCACCTGCAGTCTGCAGGATAATAATCAACCATCAGCCATGTCGGAAAAGATTATCGTAAATTCCATCATTTGCCCGAGTCGTCGAACGTCGTTTTCGTTCTCTCTTTCATTCTCTTTTTCTCGCATACTTTCTCTCCTTTTCTCTCATACTTTCTCTCTCTCTCTCTCTCTCTCTCTCTCTCTCTTTCTCTCAAGTCTGCCGGCATCGATTCGCCGCCGATATCGAGTTCCGGGATTTAGTCGTGCGAGAATGGACTCCGGAATTTTCATGTAATGTAAAACGCGTACCCCCAGTTCGTATGAATTCCGCCACTGTCTCCTCCTATTTCCCTCGACCCTTTCCCACCTCTCTCTCTCCCTTCTCTCCCTCTACGTCTCTTTCTCTTTCTCTTTCTAGCCAGTTTTCCAGGCTCGAGCTCACGGCTGCGGCGTTTCCCTTTGTTTTTCTATCCTCCTTCCGCTTTTCGTGTCTCTCTTTTCCCGTTCCGCCGCACCGGCCGCATTCACGGCGCGTCGCAACGGCACCGTTTTCCCGCGGATAAAAGCGCGACGGCGATTACGAGGAATGAGAACCGCGCGAATTCACGCGACCGCGATTTACGGACCTTCTGTGGCCCGTGTGTCGAGGATCGAATACTCTATACACCGCGATTTCTCGTGCTTTTTAAACAGGCGGTTTAGAAAAAAAAAAAAAGCATAACGTTGATCGTTTTTCGCTCGCAAAATCAGACGTAAACTGAAAGCGTTTATGTTCTTAAAAGAAGGAACAAGGAACTTACGTGTAATTTGTTGAAATCATGTTGCAATTCCTAATACACTCATTGCATTCTCACTAAACCATTTTAAACCTAGCTACATAAAGCGTTTAACGTTAACAAAACTTCAACTAGACGCACATAAGATTCGCAGCTCGCGAGACCATGAAACGCGCGACATATCTGGCGGAATAACGAGCAAGGCAGCTTCGTTATTCCATTGCGGTCGGTTTTGCGGTCGGTTTCGCTACTATGTACAGTTGGTAGTCACAAGCCGGGAGCTCAACGCATGGCGCCCGTTACAAATCGGCATTATTTCGAGAGCTGGCTGGCGGCCAGCGGTCCCGCATTCCCTCAGATTGGTATTTTAATAAGCCCGTCCCAGGATACGTTCTCATCTCACGGGACAAGAACGAGAGAACTCTCATTCGATTGAGAAAGTACGGGAGAGACCGAAAAAGTACTTGGGGAGAAATCTCTGGCGAATAATTTGATTTATTTGCGTCAATGTGACGTTCGTATTCGCAACCACGTCACTCGAGTCAAAGCGGCTGAATATTTCTGAATTATTAATAATAAGCTCCGCAGTCTCTATAGTTATTAAAGACGGTTTCGCGATATGACATTTTTCACGTAAAATTAAGTCAAAAGTGCGATAACAATACTTATTCTTTTTTCTGGAACATCACAGATGTGAGACAAAAGTTAAGAATTCAACATCTCGTCCGCTCCCATCAGCGTTACGATCGCGACATTTTCACGCCTCGTATATCTTCATAATTCTCATTTAGTATTCAATTATCCCGCGACCAAGAATATCTTTGGAATCTCAATATAATAACATCTGCAGAATTTAATTTTGACGAAGAATAAAGACGTTGTTCTCTATTCAGCAATCATTCATAAAGCTCACGCGCGCGAGTCAAAAACTTTAATATTGTCGGGCAAGGGATCACAAGGCACCCTTCAATAACCATGTTCTCGAGATAACCGCGTGTGCTCAATTGGCTCCGCCAATTCGTTCTGCATCGGGACAACGAAATCTCTGGCGTCGCGCGCTGCGTATCGGCCGATCGATATCTCACTCCCTTCCGATCTCCGGGACCACTCTCGGGAGCGATATTCTTTCTTGCGTCTCGAGCATCTTCCAAATCGTCGTATACGCCCTTTCTGATCTCACCGGCGTCGATAGAAGGCTCTTGCCGGGGCATCCTCGCACGTTCTCCCTTCGTCCCACCGGAGATTAATATTATTCCTGCCGCGTGCGCGCATGGGTTCATCCCGCGTCCGCCCAACGCGCGTATCTATGTCGTATCTCGCTAGGATTTTCCCGTAGGAGCATCCTTAAGACGACAAGAAGCGCAGCTGCTGGGCTCGCCAAGCTCGGCGTCCCCGAAGCTGCACGATCTCGCACGTCCCGATGGGAACGCTTAAAACTTGTCCGGGACTCATCCCACGAATAGCTCGTAAATCCGCCACGTGCGTGCGAGAGTTCTTACATCGGTTAACGATCGACGTTACTCGCGCGTTGTCGGCTGCTCGATTTCTCATCAACCCAGGAAATAAAGAAGACCCCTTCCCCTCTTCCTCCTTTCCCCCCCGGCTACGAGCTCCGAATCGATCGTCAACGTAATTTTTGGACGCGTTCGGCGTCTATCCGCGATAAAAGCTTGATCGGGTTCGTGGAAAACTACGGGTGCTGTAATCACTGTCAGGGATAATGGTAGCCCCCGGCGTAATACCCACGTCGAAAATTTCCGCCGCTCGCCGCGGCTAATAACGTATGAAATGAGCGCTCCATTACCCGGAACACACTTTCTCGACGAGCGTTTATTAATATTGGAAAATCCGTATCTCGACGATCGCGGCGGCCGATAGTAAATTCCGAAACCGCCCGTTACAACACAGGGAGACCCGATACCCGAGGATCGGTGCGCCGCTCTCGCTCCCGGATGTGGCGAGCTATCGTGTTCCATGCTCCATTTTCTTCCGAGTCGTTGAATAAAGTTAAACGTACGAAGCACCATCGATGAAACGTCATGGCGAAGTCGTCGTTCCAGCGGCGAGATATATTTACTGAATTCGAGAAATGATGAGAGAGATATCTATTTTTATACAATCGTTCTCCGACAAGCTGACTATCGACTAGAGTGAATGTCGATAGAAATAAAAAAAATGTTCTGCAATTTGTAATATCTTGGATAGTGGAATTACATCGCAGTGTGATAGTGGAATTACATCGCATAGTGATTTGGAAATGGATGCATTAATTTCAAGATGAAATACTATTCTGTTCTAATCTGTTTCAAGAAAGTAGATTGTCAAGATGTTCTATTCATCAATTTATTGTCTTAAATTCTTATTTAATGTATACGTACTCTTATGTAGATATTGCATATATTTGATATAATTTTAATACACAATGTAATATAATTTTAATCCAATAAAATAAAAAACAATATGTCACTCACCGATACGACACGCTGTGACAGAAGTGTGACTGCGTTGAAAATTATGTTAAATTACAAGATAAAAATATATGCAAATAGTAGCAACGCGCAGAATAATTAAGAAAAGTAAATCTAGAAAAATAATTGCTGCCTGTGCGTAAAGTAATTGTAAATAATTAATTCCATAGAAAATAAATAAAATAAGAAAATAATTTATTCATCTCATGGTTGTCGTCCGATGCTCTCCCGGACCTTTTCTTCCTCTCAGATTCACTAATTGCACGTGTATACGACACACATTCGTGAAAACACAATTATAATCGTATACTGATCACCGGAATAGAATCGCACGGTACTTTATGCAGCGTTGCCGACGTTGATAGCACGCAACGCACACCTGTCTATTATATTGCAAACAAAATTCACTGAAAACGCGATTGCAAAAGCAAAAAACGCAAAAAAAAAAATTTATGAATCATTTGACATCAGCGGACATCTGGTAAATTAGTATAACAAACGAAATCTCGAACGGCGAAAAATGTCAACAAGTGCGATGTATTAATATCGCACTTAAGCTACGCAATGAATATTAAAATGTAAGCTTAATTATAATAGTACTTGTTAATTAAACATATAACATCGCGTCGCTCAATTCGGAATCGCTTTATACACGATGCCAGTTTTATGCATTAAACGGAATAAATCGCGCGGAATACTTGACTCGATAAACAGCCAATGCATTTACGCGGCTTAATAGACATTAATTGTGATATCGTAAAAAATAATCGCATTTCGATAGATAACGGCGTGCGGAGCGGCTCGCGGCCGTTACCCACCGGCTCGAGTCTCGCCGCGACGCCGCGCTGGCCTTGCGTATGCACGAGCGCGCTACCAAACAAACGGCAAAGCTGCTCGCCAGTCCAGTCTCGCCGACACAAATATTTAACGTATTATGAAATAAAACTGCGCTGAATGCTCTCTTTTTTCCATTTCAAACTAGTTAATAACACACGCTCGATACGACACGGCTTCTCGTGACTCGTATGATCCGATCCGCTAACTCGTGTGTTATTATTTCATTTTGCCACTCGCGAAACAGCAAAATATGTTACAAATGTAAACCGAAAGATCCAAGCGCGATATATTAAAATTCAAATGCCGTTGAACGCGGCGCGTTCGTCATCGCCCGCGTAAGTATCGCGAAAAATGGTTTATGATTTTTTAAATCTTCCAGTTTTGAATTGCTAAATCACGCGAAATATCTACTTCGTTTCAAAAACGTTCATGAATTCGTAATACTCAACTACGGCCTGAAATAGTTACGGCCTAATACTCAGTTACTTTAATAATCGTGTATAACGATGGCATTTGTTATCTTCAAACACTTGTCGCAACCACATTTCAAGGAACAATACATGACATACGGAGCGGCTTGCGCCACTACTTGCCGGCTCCGAGTCTCGCTGCGAGAATGGTAGCGCGACGACCTTGCGTAAACAGGCACGCCGTATACCGCAATAACAAACGCCAAGGCCGCGCGCCAGCAGAACTGTTATCGACTTCGAGATATTTAACGTTTCATAAAATAAAATCACGCCGAATATTCTGTTCTTTGCATTTTGATAAATGAGCTATTGCGCTTCGTCTTGCAGTCTGATTACCATCGTGTAAAATAACGATTGATTCCATCCGATTGAAGGAGCGCTTCCGAATGGAAATATTGCTACTCGAATCTCAATTAAAAGAATTTGATATGTACATAATTATTATAAATGTATATTAATAGCGAATATTAATTGCAAGGCGAATTATTTAATGTTTTTTTGTAATAATAATTTGTACCAATTGATCAATTAATTAAAAAGATAATTAAATTAGTATTTAAAGATAGCATTCTCTTTTAAAAAAAGATTAAAAAATCTATCTTTAGATTAAGTTTTTATATGTATGTAACTGTTCTCTCAAATCTCTGTAAAAATATTATAAGATTAAAAAATTATATTACATGTATAAAGTTTTGTTAAAAATCAATTAGTTCAAAAAATAAAACTCAGACGATGGCTCAAGAGAAAGTTTATTCTAATTCTTCCTTGAATCATAATTTCAAATATGACGTAAATAGTATCAAATTGATTCTCAAACTTTTATTAAAATGTACCATGCCTCAAGATGGGTTTTACTCTTCTTTGACAGAAACGCGACTATAAATACGTGTGTAAACAGTCGAGGATTTTTGGAAATGTTTGCGTTATCAAACTGACTCTTTTACGAGACGTGACACATTTTCCTTTACAATCTTTCCTCTCTGCGATATTCAAACTAGGCGAATATTATTTCAAGCGAAATAATAATTCATATATTTTATTTCGATATAAATCGGAAGTTACGATCGATAAATGAAGCTGACTTAAAACGATCACTAGCTTCATTATTCACGCGTACTTTCACGCGGACAGATCGCCTAAAGGTAACAAATTTAATTACATTTTCCTAGTAATTACTGAAAATAATACTGCGCTATAAAACAACGCTGCACTTTTCGTTCGTTCATGTAAAATGAAGAGGGAGAGAGAGAGAGAAAGAGAAAACTGAAAAATGAAAACAGAATGTAGCACGGCGCGCAATAGGAGGCTGAAAATTATTATCCCGTTATAATACCCTTGATTACGGTTCGATTAGCGAAACCATTTATGCGCTATTCATAAAACTCGCACCCGCGCGAAAAGCGTGGAAATCAAGCGATAGAGAAAGAGGGTGAACGGGGGGAGGGGGAGATAGGGGGGAGGGGGATAGGGGGCAAAGCAAGGAAATACGTAAAAGGACAGGATCGAATTGACGTGCCGACCGTAATGGAATTGCCTGGGCAATGTCGGCACGATTTTCCGCGCGATTCCACTCCGTGATTCGCATTCTCTCAGTCCCGTAATATTCGCGCGTGCGTGCGCGCTCTCGTGTGTACGTCGGACATTCGTTATCGGTTATTATTCTCGCTTAAAAATACGAAATACAAATCGAGCAATATTCAGTTTTGTTTCGACGCGATATTCCGCGTGAATTCAACTCGGCCAACGTTAAAACGCAACGCGAATTAGCCGCGCTTTAGAGAGCTGCATTTCGCTTTTCGGTTATTACTCGTGCCGCGAGTTTTAACGTACTCGCGCTCGCGACGTTAAATTTATCGAGAACTGAAGCTGCACGGTAAAGTTATACATTATTTCCGATTGTCGAGTACGTGTTTGCCGATGTATGTACGTATACGTGTTTATATATGAAAACGATTCTCTTGCAACACACATTTGCTCGTAAACAGACCGTAAGTTTCGGGCGAAATTGACTTTCACGACCGTAAAAGCCGAAACGATAAAACAGGACCGTAATGGGCAAGTCCGAGTCATCCTTAGCGGTGAATTACAAGCGAGTCGCGTATTTTCGAGCGTGTGAGTTTCCTTATTTCGCTTTTATCTGGCATCAGTCCGGCGATAACGGTATTCCTCCATGATAGTAAAAGATCACGAGAAACGCCGGAGAGCGTAATTTCGACTGCGAGAAACTTTTCACTTTGCGCGGCGGATGGAGACGAGAAAGTTTCGCGGTCTCTGTGTCAATGACTCCGATGTCTATTGGGACGAGCACGTTCTCAAGCTAATGCGATCTTAAGCCTACATCCAGACCTAATTAATTCGCCGTACATCTGGCTGCACGATCTCATCCATGGAAAACAAGGTAATTAGGTTAATCTTCATAACGAGCACTTGAGAATGAAACAGAGAGCAGTGCCCTTACGTTTCAATCGCTGATATCAATTTATCATTTAAATAAGCATTTAGATTAATGTAAGTTTAAAAAAATATCTACATATAATATTCTATACACTGTAACACAATTGCAAGAATTGTTTAACAAATTTTAATTTTTTGCGAAATAAATAAAGAATGAATCAAAAATGAAACCGCAAGATATTAAGTTAAAGAAAGAAAAAGTTTTTTTAAAAAAATATTGCATCTGTAGAATAGCAAGCGTATGAAATTTATGATTACATGTACCTACACATATCAGTGATAAAAACGCACATACACATAATATGTCCAATTTTGGTGAAAATAATATTCACGGTTTATAAAATATCATCTGTAATTAAATATACCCATAATAACAAAAAAAAAAACCAGTATCACGATAGAGCTAATTTTCTCAGAATATCCGGATTTGCCTCGCATGATTCACACGTGCAATTAAAAATAAATATATATTTTAAGATTATAACGTTTCCGCAATGCGTTATTCTCGGAGTTTATATGGATCCATTCTCTCGTGCCGCGTCACGTTCTTAACCGCAGAGTCAGCTATACGCCGACCGTGGTCGTCAATGTAGATGACAAACCGTCCGTCAAACCGCATAGACTACCGGAACCCGGTCGGTCGGTCGCCGGTCTGGTGATCTATGCCGGAGTCACTTCTTGCATCCGGTCCATCGGACGGAATAATCATCCGCTGTATTTCCCCGCTTGGCATCGCGATTAATTAGCCCGCGCTGCCGATGTGGCCCGTTCAATATGATTTACAACCGTTTTATCGCTCTGACACTTTTGCACCGATCTGTCCGTTGCGTTTCATTACATGTTTCATCCTTCATGTATAATCTCCTTTCGAAATTAAATGATAAATGTCAACAATTAAAATAGTAGAGTAGTTTTAACAATCTATACATGCACTGAAAAAAAGTTCTGAAAGATAAAAACGGACGAATCAGAAAAATCTTATAGAATTGATCAAATATTCTGTTTATCATAAGTTATAAAGTATTGAGCTCTATTACAATAACCAGAATTCCTATTATAATAACCAGAATATTTAATCAATCAATTTTTCTGATTCGTCCGTTTTTAACCAGAATTTTTTTTCAGTATGTAATTTTATATTATTCGCATTTTTAAGATTATTGCAATTTTAGAGCTCTTGTTATGTATTATTTCTTTTCACTCGCTCGTTTTTCCGATTATTCAGGGTGCTTAAAGGCAATTTATCAGCAAACACAAATAGAAATAACAATCAGCACAATGATCGGCAATCACCGAGTGCACTCACGTCGCATCCGATTCCATCTAACCGACAAAACACCGGTCCGGTTTTCAGTGCGCGGGCCTCGTGTCCTCGTTCTCGGCGACCTGCTGCTGCTTGTGGGTCAGTAGGTCAGATCGCCGGTGCACGCTCCTGTCTCGGCAAGGTGAAGATATCGATCGCACGCGCGCGTGCTGACCCAGTAAGGATGCAACCGTTGCGCGACGACGGCAGCAACGGCACGCAGGTGCGCCGAGGAAGAGGCGATTGCGACTTATTACGAGCGCACGTTACGTCGATAATCGTAAATCATCTCCGCGTCGTCCGACGACAGCCCGTTTCCGCCATGAATCGAGAATACGATCGAGACCAATCATATCCTGCTCGTTACTTTCGAACGACAAGCAAACAAGCTTAAGCATTTTATACGAGTTGTGAATTACGATGTGAAAAATATCTGTAACTTTGAAACATAGTATTTAGAATTGAAATAAATGTGTACAGATTTAAACACGAAATTTGTCTCAGATTACACCCTAAAATATGGCAGCGTAAAAAAATGTAATTGCATTGTGTACATTATTTTATTGAACAAACTCTGATATTCATGTATCGATAATAGGCTTTTCACTAAATGCGCTCTTTAAGTAACTTAAATCAAATCTAAGAAAAAAATTAAGAGATATAAAATATCTCTAGAAATCGAAAGCAGGATCCTCGGATTAAAGCGCCTAAGAATTTATAGGTGATAAAAGAAATATATAATAAATAATAAATTTTTGTATTGTTAAATATTGTTAAATCCGTTGAAATTTGAATTAAAGTTGAAAAATGTGGAATTCATTCTATACACTAGTCGAATCTGACAGTTGAATCTTGATCTGATTCCACGAAGTCAAAAATTTTTATATGCGGTCCCGCTATCAGACTCAATTTAGTGGTTTTCCAGGAGCTGATACGCGCTTCGAAATAAATGTCTCGTATGTAGGTCAATAGGACACCGGTTCATGCTGTGCCGGGGAAAGAGTGGTGTGACGCATGATCAAAAAGACATACACACATACATAGCACCATTACCGAACACGTTTATGGAACAAGGTTGCAAGCATGTGCTCGGAAGCTCGTGCGAAACTGTTACGGATCAATGCCGGGATGTTTTCGTCGAGCGAAAATCTCTCGATTACAGGCTCTACGTAGGATACTTGGCAACTTCAATAAAACTTTTATTCCAAGCTTAATTATACTGCCGAGTTATTGATCTTACATGAAAAATTGAAGATTAGAGAGCAAACAACCAATTCCCTGCAGAAATTTTCCTACATACTTTATTCAAGCAGCCCCGTTCGTAAGATTTCTTACTTGCGAATCATCATGTATTTCTCGAGTGCTGCATCGTTTCGCGATAAAAAGAACGTTACTGCGTTGGCGTCCTCGTACATCCTTGCCTCGTAAGCCGGCGAAGTAATGGGAGAGAAAGGCAAGCTCGAGGTGGTTCCGGGTGCGGAATCGAGTGCGAAGTAACGGACGTTAATGAGAGGAGGTTATAGCCGAGGGAGCGGAAGGTGCTGTAAGTGGCAAACTGTTGCGGACCTGTCACGGATGGAAGGCGGACGAAGATTGGTCGACGAGTCGGAGAGAGAAACGACCAAGCGGCGAGAGTGTATGCGATAACGAGATATACTATACATATTATAGAGACCTGAAAATTTGAAAGGAATGTATCCTTCAAAATTTCTAGGCTGATCTTTCGTTATGATTTTTTACAAAAAGATAAAGTTGAGCATTTACGACGTGATAAGAAATTATCACATTCAGAAAAATGTCATAATGTAGTCTGCTTCCAAAAAAAAAATTAGTTTTCGAAAAGCCTTCTAAAAAAATTCTGATATGAATAGATCTTGAAAATGAAAATTCTTTAAAATTAAAAAATCTATTTTTATTGTTACTATACGCTCGCGTCTTTTGGATACGATTCGATATCAGAAAAATCACATAAACTGCACGAGGTACACTTCACAACTGTCGCTGCTTCGTAGAAATTGTAAATTCGAAGTCACGTTTTCTCAAAGCGCGATGCATACAAGAACCGAGATATGAAGACCTGACGCAAACCGTTACGGATTTGTCATTGACTGCTGAAGAAGAGACAAGAATCGAAGCGACGATGAGTCGTCTCTTTGCGCGCAATAATGACCAGCATTAAATTCAAACGAGTTCCTCCCTTGACTCCATAACTTATCTCGAGAGCGGCGACTGCCGGCGATCCGTACAGGAAGGAACGAAGAAGGAAGAGAGAAACTGTGAGAACTGAAAAGGATAAGCGGGGAGAGATCCGTGTGCTTCCCGGGAAACGTTGCCTCTTAATTGGTATCTATTCTACCGAGAATTCGTCCAAGACTCGGTCAGAACATCAATTGCGGATATTCTGATCGAGTCTTGACATATTAAACGATTATTGCGATATGATATATATATATAAACTGTGACACACTGATCTATTTCTGATTGATACGATATTGATCGATAAAGCGCCACTAATCGTATTTATGATGCTATACACATTAGATAGAAAAAATTAATTAATTCTTTTCACTCCTTGATAAAATTGATTTAAAGTCATAAAAAAAGCCTTAATATTTCTTGCATTACTATTAAAGCAATTATGCTATTAAGCGGTATTTTTTCTACGTTTGTAATCTATCTTTTAACATTTTTATAAATAAACTTGTATGAGTAAAATATGTATTAAGAGAATTATTAATAGTATAAATAATTAATACAATTGTAGCACTTTCAAAACTTAAAATTTATTAGGCAAATTTATTTTTTCAGTCGAATGCATCGTATTTAATTATTACGCGTTTATTGTAATTAAAGACACAAAGTTATATTTTAATTGAGTCATTTAATAACATGTAATTTATTTTGTATTTTAATCTGTTAGTTATTTTTAATCTTTTATATTATCAAATACACTTATATTATCAAACACACAAATAGTTCTAAACCGTTATTATCTGCGCGTTGCGTTTGATTGGTTTATCAATTCTAAGTTTCGAAAATGCTAAAGTATTGATAAACTTCAGTATATTTTTTAAGAAATTCATAAAATTATGCTGCACAAATTGTAGCAACGTTCTGTTAAAAAACAGAAAAACCGATTGTACATATATATTTTTTTAATTGAATCTGATATTGTATCATTATTAATTAGGTTCTCACAGAATTAATTAGAATTTACGAAGCATTAACGGGTTAGGTTCGCCATAATGTATACAGCTATGACAAGAAGTTTCCTTATATGCGATGAAGATACACGAACGTATCTAGAGGCGATGTATACTTCCGATAGAGATTAGAGAGACATAATCTCATGGAGATAAGTGCTCGTATAAGTACACGTATCACCGTCTGCTCCTCAGTAGCACGTGCTATACAACTGCATATACCGAGGTAATTCAATGTAACATAAGGCGATGTCCCCGGGCTGAAATCGCACGAGGCAAGGATGAAATAAGCGACACGACGGAGACACCAGATCTATTTGTGGGAATGTACCCGATCTATATTGTAGTATCGGCGATTTCGTATCGGCAAGTCATCTTGCCGTATAATCGGATTCCCGATTCGCTCGATCGCACGGTAGTATGAAATTACCTCGATACAGTAGAAAATATTTCGCTTGGTTGTATGAAAATCTTCAAACATAAAACAAATTCAAACGCTAAATGTAATTTTTATCAATGTAAATATTAAAGAAAATACTTTATGGAGAATTTCCTTTGGAGATTATTTGACTTAGTTTTTCAGACTCTTCTTATATATAATTAATTACGATTAATTCGTATATACATAAATAACTATCGTTATTCAAAAACTGAATACTCATTGAGGAAAAATCGATTTCACATCGTTCAAAAAAATCTATAGTCAAAAATCCAATAGTCTCGAGATATATATGGAAAAAAATGATAAAAATAAGTGCTCTTTTCGAGACGGTGAATACGTGAAGGAAGACGCGACAATCGCAAGATCCCATACGGTCGGTACTTTCAATGGTGCGGCTTCAAACCGCGTCCTCGCGAAAAGTGCCGGGCTGATTTATAAGGGTTTCGGTTTACAAGCGGCGACGCTTCCATTTCCGCGTCGGGACCCACCGACGACCGAATCGCAGTGCACGACCGGGGAAAGGTTTCGTTCGCCTATGCCGCCGTTCAATTTCCGCGCGACGTTTCAATTTCTGCCGGCCGACGCGCGCCCTTTCGTTCCATTCAATTCCGCGGAGCGCCCTTCATCTCTCGGGCCCCGCGATACATATCGCCGATGCCAGATTCCACTATTTTCGATCCGGTGATGGATTAACCCCTCCTATCCAAAACTATCACGCTGTCTACGATTGTTGTATACGCTCTCGTCGGAAGCTTAGACTTCCGGTAGCGATGAAGAAGAATGATTTATGGCGGAACCATATCGTCCTGTCTCTCCCTTTCTCTGTCTGAAGAAACGCTCACGTAAATGGACTTTATACAAGCGTTTCTCCTTTCGAGGTATTGAATTTCCTGAAGCAACACCAGATTTTCAGGGGGGGGGTCTAAAAGAGCGAAGTAAACTCAACGAGATTCTTCGCGGTAGAGATAACTCGGAAAATTGCAAGGTGTACTAGTCATTCCGTATTGTGCATCGCATAATTTACTCGTAACAAATATCTATAAGAACGTACGCTCTCTTTAACGTTTTATTAAATAGTGAAATCTATGTAATAATAATAACCAGTGTTATTATACTCATTATTATACTAAATGTACATATCGAGATACATGCAAAGTTATATAAGTCCAATTTTCGACATTATTTCTAATTAGAGATTGAAAACAATAAATAATGTCGTTATACATAACTTTTTAGTGTTATATTAAACATATGTGATACTGTGGTATTGTTATAATACGATTTGTAACATTTTATACCTAATGTTTCGGTATATTATAATACTACCATATTACATTAACTAATCTTGTCAAATCGATATTGCAAAATCAATCACATTTCTAGTGTTTCTTTAATGTTTCACAGGAGATATTATTAGAGAAAGAAAGATAAATTTGGAATTTTGTATCATTTGGCTGTAAAAAAGTGAAGTGAATAAATGTATTCAAATTTGAAATTTTATATAATTAATATAACTCTATTATTAATTTATATACATTAATCTCTTTTTTGTACATATATGAAGCATACTAGAAATCAAACATATAAATTGATTTGATATTATTAGCATTCATTAATATAACAGTAATAATATCGGTGTATATAACTGATATTGTCGAAAATTAATGAAAATCTCTATTATATACCAATATTTAATGCTCTCAAATGTTTGATAACCAATACAAGTAATAAAAAAGAGATTATAACGAGATATAATTGGGCGTATATGTAATTTTAATTCAGTAAAATTCTTTCGGTGTTTCTTTCACAAGTTCTCTCTCACTAACGATTAAAGAAGGACGCATCGTGCGGATGCAGATGCACCAGATAAAATACGTTGAGAAAAACAAAAAAAAAAAAAGAACAAAATGGAAAGGAAGAAGAAGAGCGGAAAAGACGGAAGAGCGGGAGACGAGTTTTAAAATGCCGTTATGTCGTAACTCGTCGCAACGACGATCGCACAGTGATAACGCGACGCTCGAGTTAACACAAAGGCCTCTTCCCGGTTTTACCATCGTGCCACTTCTCTTCGTTAATAATAATGCCGTCCGGATGGAAGGCATGTAGAAGGCCTTGAACGAACGATATTCCATGACTTGTCGAACCATATTTAATTGCTCTCGCGTATCTAACGACGTATTTTTAACTATTAGATAAGTAGTGTTATTTTTGTAGTCTATTATCGACACTTACGAATGTAACATCCTTGTTATGCCTACCATAAAATTGCTTTCACGCGTAAACGATTTTTTAACCTACTTTAGGGGTACGTGAAACCGGCTCTGCGAAATCTTGTGGGCTATGCGTGCAACCGTAAAGGCAATTACACGCGTCGACAATGATAACGCCCGGCTATAACCCATACGGGTAACTATATCGCGTGGTCGGGCATATATACGATGACAATAGACTACCGCATTCGCTCGTATAACGTTTATGTCATACGAGGCGACCGAGAAGCAAGCTCTCCAGTGGCAAACAAGAATAGTGCATCGAGACGCTGATTTACGATCGTAATCGTAATTACGACCGTAGAAACGGCTTTCATACGAAAAAAAAAAAAGGAGGGGGGAAAAACGCTTCTCTCGTTGGCGTCTTATTGAATCCAATTGTGTGCTTATTAATCGTCGTTCAACGATCGGAATCCACGGGGTGATCAATTGCGAATGTGCAGAATAAGATTAACCGCTGGCGTGGACGCAAAATAAAACGCTGTGAATTACGCGAGTATCAGAGTAAATTCTTCGGCAATCGAAATGGAAACTTGAAGGATTGCGCAGTCAGAGAAAAATACAAAATTTATACACTTACTTGCTCATCGCAGTACCATGCGTCGAACGATCACCGTTGTACAGGCTATACCATAACATGTGGGGCACAAGATTGAATTTATGACCTGGAAGCAAAAGAGGAAGTTCATTAAAGACGCAATCCTTTTAAAAAAAAAAAAAAAAGATGAGTTACGACGACATTAAGAAGTTTTTATTAAAAACCATAACTTTCGCGTACATGACTGTATTTCCCGAAATTCGAACGCACTGTTATGAATCGGAAGTCAACAGCGCGGCGTGAAACAAATACGTATGTCAGGTGACGTGCGTACATGCGCACGCAATTCCGAACGTAGTTGAAGTGCACGAACCGAGAGCCGAGGCGCATGCGAACGCTAAAATAATTGCCGCAACTGCTGAACTTGGTTGATGGATTAAGCGGCAATTTGTAATGCCAAGTGATCCATCAAAACTTCGCGAAAGGTTAATCCCGGTTTAAAGACACGCGAACGATCGCGCTTTCACATGTTCGAGTAATGATAATCGTTCGTACTGATAATTATATTAGGTTGCGAGTATTTTCACCTTTAATATGCTAAAACTGCAATTAACGTATTTCGTTGTGTACTACGAGCGATATCCGGATATTATTGCCGGATATAATTTCATTAAACAGCGATATGTGATTCTCGATTCATTAATAAATAATTATGATAATTTGATATTATTTGAACAAAACAATTGAATTACATATGGTTGAAAACAATCCGATCTCTTATTCGGTTCAAGCCATGGCAGCGTATTAAAACCATTACACACTTCGACTCGAAAGCGAAAGACCGGCGTTTTCCGTCGAGGTTTCAAAATTTCGTGGCTCGGATGCGAATGAGCAGCGGCTGTTCCGGTAAGCAACAATGGCACGGCGCCGTAATGAACGCCGGAATATTCATGAAGCGAGGACGCGTCGGCGAACGACGCGAAAAAATTCAACGCGAAGAGTTGCAATCGCACTTCACGAGAAACGTGCGCCGAATCGAGCGACGAATGCATTTACCGTCGACAATCCGCGAGTGCATTTATTTTTTCCTACCGCGTTTTTTTTCCCCCGTCCGATATCGAAAAGTTCGTTGTGCATATGGAGAAACAAATCTTTTAACGCATTCAAAAACATACGCATCTATACGCAAAACAAAACAGTTTAAGAGGAGAAAGAAAACTCTCACATTCTAAAATATTTTCATTTTGTGACAAACTGAATCTCCCACTTGTAACATAAAAAAACAAATAAAGATTCATCGTTATTATAAAATTGATATATATATATATATATATCTTTTGATATATATATATCTATTGATATATATATATATATATATATATATGAGAAATAACACACTTTTTCCAATTAACTTGTCAGCTGTGAGCTTGCGACGCAATGTGAACGTAGAAAACGTCGCGGTCTCTTTTTTTTCCTCTCTGCGGAGGAAAGGTTTAAGAAGTGAAACGGCAATTTTCGTTCTTTCGCGGAAATGCGTAACGGTAAGTCGTGTCGTCGCGCTCGTTCCAGACATTCCTGTCTCTCCTCGGCTTCTTACTCTCGAATTCCACTCGCGCTTATGCATCGATGCCAGTACCATTAGCCAACAGCATGCAACACAGCATCCGGAAAGGAGCGATTCGTTCGCTCGTTCGTTCGCTCACTCACTCGCTCGCTCGCTCGTTCGTTCTTCGTTCCCATCGAATTCATTATGATCAAGACAGTCTCGCTGCGCGTACGGTCCGTATATAATCGGCTCATTATCCTCAAGGCAGTCTACTTCGCAGACTATCTTCATTATAACGAATTGTAATGCGTACCAGCTTGAACAAAGGATAAACACAGTCGACTAATCTACCAGACTTAGACGCTTCTTGCTGTCGTAATAGATGTTTACATCTACGTTACATGTGAGAGACAGAAAGCGATATACGCTCTCGAAAAGTAACTGTCTCGCGCGCATGATACAGAATGCGGTATGTGGCGTAATTAAATCAATTAGTCGCATATATAATTGTGATATTATTACGGTTATATACAAAGAGACAGAGGCTTCAGACGATTGGCGAGATATTCAGTTAATCGTGAAATGCCATTTTCGACCATAAATAATATAATTATTATCCATATTTCATGAGGATTCTGGTTCATTTGCTTCTCGCAAATGTTCCGAAAATATAACAAAGTAAAATAGGAATTTAAAGAAATATTGACTAAATTAAAAAATAGAAAAACGTGAGTTTCTTTCAAAAATTATTTTAAACGTTTTTCGAAAATGTTGTATCTTCACGCTCTTTGTTCGAAAAGAGAGCCTTCTTTCTTTCGCGATTTGCGCGCGACAAGGTCGCTGCCTCCGAGAGTCGGAAAATTGTGTACACGCGGGAAGAAGGGAGGAGGGGAGAAATGTGGCATACCCGTCTCTAATCCCTCACGCCGGGCATCTCGGTATCTGCTTGCGTTAGTGTACTTATGCCCGAGAGTGGAAACCGAGGTAAACGAGCGAGACTCTCGAGTCGCGACTCTGAGAACCGGTTTCTCCGGGTTTCAGAACAAGTAATTTCGTTACGAGCTATTCTATGCTTCTCTCTCTCTCTCTCTCTCTCTCTCTCTCTCTCTCTCTCTCTCTCTCTCTCTCTCTCTCTCTCTCTCTCTCTCTCCCTCCTTCTATCTCTCCTTCTCTCTTCAACGTTTATTAGGATAGAAAGAAAAGGAAAGGGAGAAAAGAAGAGAAAGCAAGGAGGAGAAGAAAGAGAAGAAGGAGAAAGTTCGGTGACATTCTAGGACGATCTTCGTAGCGAATTGCCTAAATCATTTAGGGAATATAATCAAATCGATGCCAATTGACAATCTGTAATACCGATTTTCATTTTCGACCGATCGCAATAATAATAACGGAATTGAGCTTCCACGATAGGATTTATTTTTAATTCGAGATCGCGAATCTCTATCGTCTGTGAAGACGATTTTCTCTCTGGAATGTAGAGAGCTAAGTCTTTCAATACGAGCACCAAATGCGAACAATTGATAAAAGTAATAATTCTGGATTTAATAGCTTGCAAATGTGTACAATAGATGCGATAATCGTGTGCAAATATTAACGCGCACATTCATTACGTGAATTGTGGGCCGCTGCGTTTTCCGATAAATACGAAATTGTCGCACTATTAGATAATAGATACTAGATTGTCGGACGTAACATTCGTAACACGCTGTACTCAAACGTTATAGGAATCGATCCATCAATCGCTCGTATCCGACTCGTAATAACCGTCATAGGGTACGCAGTAATAGACTTTGGTCTATTATTAAATTACCGATACGCGTATAGGCGTGGCGCCCTGATGTGGCATTGCTCTCTTATAACTCCCAGCCAGTTCTGTCTCTCTTTCTCTCTCGTTAGAGAATCGCCCGTGAGACGTTGCTGCGAGATGGTACGCGAAGGAGAAAGCGAAAGCGAAAGCGAGCGGCGTGGAGACAGAGCGCGGTAACTGTTGCACACGAGATCGTAGAAGACTGCATTCATCTCGCGAGGCTCTTGTCGAGTGTAATACGTATATGCGTGCGAAACGACAATACACACCCGTGTCATTGTCTATCCAGTTTAGTCGTGTAAGATCAATTTAAAAATTATGTAACGATCAATTTATACAATCGATCGATATGCGTCATTAAGTCTATTCAATTTTAATATATAATACTTCTTCCTGTACATAAAATAAATAAATATAGAATAAAGAAAAACTTTATAAAATAATATAGTAGCCATTGAAAAAAAGATTTAAGCACGTGGATAATACCGTTATCTCTTTAAGTACTGAAAATTGTAGTGAGCGTACACCGATTGGAAGTTCTTACACATCTTGATCAAAATAGACGTGAAATTATCTACATCATATCGAAATTATATTAGATAAAATCGGTAAAACCTGATTATGAGCTATACCGTAGAGCATAGTGAATAATTTTCTAATATTTGATAGAAATAATTCCATTATATGCAAAGCTTATTCTGTTACTCCGAGTTTTCTTCGTAACTTGTGAATTTAAATCGATTATATTACATATGTCTATGATATGATACGTAAATAATACCAAACTTGTTATAATGTTTATTTTAAAACCTATTACTTAATTAGCAGAATTTGAAAATATTCAAGACAAGTACAAGAACATTTAAAGCTGAAATTAAGAAATTACAACAAAACACAGTGTTCAAATAACTTTGCCGAGTAAGAAAATCGCTTCTTTTAATTCGCTAAAGAAGAAATCATTCCGAGACAATCTATTATCAGAATTGAGAAGTAAATCGCATTTTGAATTAAAAGTACGCTCACTGATTCATTTCCACTCGCCTTAACTTTCTACTGACCCTTCTGGTCGCCAGGAAGCAATTACTTTTAATCGAATAATACGCCTGATTACTTTCTCTACAGCGAGCGAGTTGTTAACTTCGAATCGACTCATCTTTCGATTCTATTCAGACGCTGACGCTGTAATAATTTATTATCGAGAATAACTTGACTTTCCTGTAAATGCGATGCGTCTCTTTCATTCATAGGACTCCTTCTTTTCTGTCACAGTTATGATTATGTTGTTATCATAATGGATTTCTTGAGATAACAGACATCTCATAATATCAAAGATAATAATCTTAATATATTTTACAATAAACCGTTTTGACAAAAAATACGTTACGCAAAATTTGCATAGAAATTCGCATAGAATGAAAATCTATTAAAATATATAAATACCTGAGAAATGTGAAAGATTGTAAAAATAGCTTTTTATCGAAGAGTTCAAGTCAAATATCACTTAAATAATATAAACTATATTCATAAACAATCAAATCTAAGTGAACAGCATTTCTTGCAAACATCAGATTCGAAACACTGCATATAATTCAGAGTATTGTTTTCTGTCATTTAACAGCTATTCGTGCGTCGATTGCAACGACTAACTCCGCATAATCGCCGACATCGCCGATAACACGTGACAAGCTCATAAATTGGGATCCGATACTTCGCAGCGTTTGCAGCAATCATTCGTCGGAACGGCGCGGCGCATTAACATCGCGCGCGAACAAATAGGAGCAAAGGGACCGCCGCGCGATTAATTACGCCGATTAAATGGCGTAATTAAGAGCCGTGGCATTAATCGAACGGAGGGTTATATATGGGTCAAAGGAGAACGTAAACTCGTCCCATGTCAAAGGCACGTCGCATATCTCGCTGCCGCGCGCGAGTCCGGATAACCGCGCGCAAATTTGTAGCCGTTACCGATTAATAATCGTCCTTTGTTCGCGCGCGCGCTCGCTTTTCGCATCGCGTAAATTCAGCCAAAGTAAATTTACACCGAACGCGCCCGAGGATTTATTAAAGTTCTCCCGGAGCCACGCTGCGCGATCTACATACGATCCTTGAATATTTTCCCCTCCTTCGTAAGAAGTTTTAGCAACAAGTTCTTCACGACGGCGGTTATACTCGGCAGTTTACTTAATTAAGAATACAAATAGTCGAGTAGTCACCTTAATCGAGGTTTTTAAGTTCAAGTATTTAAATGACTGGGTGCATCTATTTATTCAAATACGAAGTGTATTTTTAGCCAAGTTTAAATTAACCGCGTAACTAAAGCTCGCTAAAAGTTTTATGAAATAATCGGGCAGATTGTCATTAATCGTGCAACTCGTTAGCCAACGAACCTTTTGGCAAATTAAAGAATTAATATTTATACCGCGGGAAATCGCTGGCTTTCGCAAGTACGCTGACCTTCTCGTTGATCGTGCTGGAAATTGCAGTAGCGAACCAACCAGTTTGCTTGCCTGCCTGCCTACCTTCTCGGTTTATCTCGACTGAGGATCGTCCCTGACCTCGGTGGCAGGTGCGACAGGTTTCCCGCACGATCGAGACACTCTGTCTTCTCTATTCAAACATGACACAAATTTCTTCCGGCGAGCGCGCGCGCGAAGCGATTATCCCTTCGTGAAGGATTACCGCAAGTGTATCGATCGAATGCGTGAATGCTCTTAGCGTGACACGCGAGAAATCCAGTTGGTCGTTTGAGCGAGAATTTCTTTCAAAAATCCTTAAAAATGACTGCTCATTAGTCTCCTAAGCTGTCTTATTAATATAATTATTATTTATTATTTTATTATTATTTATCAGATTATCGCGATATTTACGACGCTGAAGGCGCATGTGACTAGTTAATCTCTAGTAATTCAACAGAATTGCTCCATTTTATATTAATTTATATTCTTATCCTTATATACATATGATATAAAGATAATAATAGAAATGTAAGAGTGTAAAGACTTGTTTCGATTTATTTAGATATTATTGGAATGATGTTCTATTCGAATGACAATTGGATTTAACAATGGAATATCCGGATTAAAACAATTGTAATAACAGATCAGCCCGTTTCCATTCACGCGATGAATGTCATCTTAATTCTAGAAGCGCGGCATTGTTCGTGGGAACGAGAGCGAGACGGATTTGTGACGAAAACTGTGCTAATGGTGAGAATTTTGCGGCGGCGGCGGCGGCGGCGGGAATCAGAGTTGAGATTGGCTGCGGAAAAGCAAATGTTTACCCTTGCATTAAATTATACATCTCTCTCCTTGTACTTTTGGTGCGTACTCATAAACGAGATGTGTATGCGTTGCATATGCATGTATATCGTTTGCCGATCCGTTTCGTCGAGAAGTTGACGCGGGCGGAACTTCGCCAAGTTTCCAAAGTTAGAGGAATAGCTGCCGGGCGATTCGTCGAAATCAAAGACACAGGCGAAATCGAGCCATCCACCGACCTCCTGTGTGGCAATTACGCATTCAATCGGTTAACTTGCTGGAACTTGTTCGTACTCGACTCAAAATAATGTTCACCTCACACGCCGCTAATTAGGTTCATCATCTAAATGGTGTTGTAAAGAAACAGATGGAAATGGTTCCGAGTATCAGAATCTTGCTGACACCGTGAAGAACCGCGATGGGCCATCGCGGTAGGAAGAGCCGCTGGCCAATTAAACTGGTCACGCGACGACAGTCGGCAAACGTCTTCTTGATACCGTTAACCCTATCGCAAGATCCGCTTCCGGCAATGTATCCTTCCAACGCCATTCTACCTTCGCCACGGCTTTCTCTCCCGGCAGCGTCTCCTCCCCTTCCTCGTCTCCCACTTCGCCCCTTCTCGTTCCTCCTGGAACGGAGTTCATTACCCACCGGCGGGATCGACGCTGGTATACGCCTTTAAATCTACAGTTAGGTACCTGCCTGCCGGGAACGCTAATTAGGGCTTTCGTACGCGAGCCACTCGTTACCGTAAAGCGTCGAAGAGCCCCGTCCGCTCCCGCTATACGTGTCGATGATTCTCTTACTTTCGGTGGCAAATCGCAAACGAGCGAAACCGCTTCCCCTTCTGTTCTCAGATTGGTTGACGTTGTCGTTTTTAGACAAATTCTGGAAATCTGTCTAGATCGTTTAAAGGCACATCAAAGCATGAGTAATTCGAGAACAAACATCAGAACGCTCGGGCAAGATTTAGAATTCTAATTCTCGTTTTTTAATATTATTTTCAAATGTCTGCAAATTTTTACGATATTTCTTCATTCTCATTTATATTTGCAATATTGTAATTAAAACATTAGACACACTTCACTTCATCTGCCAATATGAAAACTTTAAAGCATCGAAACAAATATCGTTATTATATATTAATAACATTAAAATGTTTATAATTTATATTACGAAAAATCTAATAATGGCATTAAATTATCTGTATTTATTCGATTTTCTGTTACGCTACGGCAATAATAAAATTTATATAATGTAAAATGATTTCGATAATAAATTGAAAAAAGATTATAATAATATTAAATCTTATATTTGTTTTATAAACGATAAGTATTCTAGTTTTTGTCTTTTATCTTAATTGCATGTAAAGATTTAATTCTGGTTGAATCTAAAATTGGCGTGCGAGACATCGTCATTGGCAAACGAAGCAATGACGTTATGTTGTAGCATTTGTAATGTACATACACTGCCTGATTCGTCAAACTTCGAGGTCAAGATAGTGAGAATCTTGAAGTCGGATAGAATTTATTTGTTTCATCGAGTAACCATTCCGAGTAAATTGTATTTGCTTAGTGACGCTCTTCTATCGGTGAAACGACCAAGAATGAACTTCGACCAAAAATAAGTATCAATAAATAAGCATTCTCGAGATAATGCGGTACGTGATAGAATTACCTCGGCATACATTTCATAACTATATCTTAAAAATTAGAATATTATCATTTTAATTACTGCACATATTATAAATATATTAGAGAAGAGTATTTATTAATTTTAATGTAATTTATTAACAATTTGTCATTATTATATTTTTTATATAGAATCAAATCTTAGAAAATTTTTATCTTACTCTATGGAAATAAACTTTAAGAGATAAGTATATAGCAAAAATATATTTCTATTTAGAAGTTATATAATGATGTTTTTAAACTGGCCGTTAACTTCCTCTTTCTCTCAAGCACGTCTATTTACCACACAATATTTTTGCGAGTTTTATCTCCCAATTCGAATTTTAAACTGTAACAATCGAATATCAGTGTTAAACCTTTCTCTCTTTTTCTTAAGGTATTAAGAATAATAAAATAGAATATTAAGAAAGCAATCATGCATGACATTTTTTTCCATATAAAAATCGAACAAAAGCATTTTCCTCATAAAATCGGCACGCCTTTTGCAGTTGCTTTTAGTCATTCATAAATCTATGGAGTCGAGCATTATTATACGGCTCGTTTATGTCGTCCGATAAGAGGGACACAGATTTTGTCCCAATTCCGCGGTGGAAAACCGACAAAATCGATAACGTAACGACGTACTTTATGTCCAACTAATAAAAGAGGGTCGATCAAAGCGGTTGAAGAGTTGAGGCCAATAGAAAAAATCGCATCGCAAGTATCCTTTGCTCGTAGGATAAATCATAATTGACGGATTCGTGTATCTATATCCGGCATATTAAAAATTGTGAGGTAGTGCCTGATAAAGTAACAAAAAGAAGAAAAGATAATATTGAGTTTATAAAAGATAATTCGTAATTTAGGACGCTATATTTTTATAACAGCAACGATCTATATTAAATAAACTTTCAATATCTTCGATGTCCTGAAATCATACTTTATAAAAACTTTAACTGGATGAAAAAGAGAAGTCATGAATTTGAAAAAAGTGTAGCTATAAGCGACAAAAACAAAATTGTTTTCTGGCGGATTAGTAAACCAAATTAAAGCAAATACATAAGTTTTTCATTTAAAATTCGATATACTCATCGTTGCTACAATTTATCTGACAAATTGTTTAACTTTCTGTGGAAAATGTTGATGTTATCCTACATATTACATTTCAGCGATTGCGCCTGCAATTTAGCAGAAACATATATGCATACACATACATACATACATACATACATGTATTACAATATACATGCAATCTGATATTTTTCTCAATGCAAGCATTCATAAAACAAAAGGCAAAAAACAATGTGAGCAGTGTTTGATAACGACGAGAATAGGAAAGTTCGATTGTAGTTGGCAATTAACGATTGTTTGTAATATATCGGCACTATATTATGCGCACGGGCGGCAACGTGATGTAATTAATTGTTACTTTACGCGCGCATGCGGTGTAACATGCCATTAATTATTGCGTTAACTTCGCGTACATTATAAGCAGAAGCAACCCGAGCGGAGGAGCATTATGGATCCAATTTGGTACTAATAAGATGAAAATAATGATAATTAAATTTCACGAGAGCTTATTACACGCGATAACTAGTTGCCGTAAGTTAAAAATCTGACGAACTTAATTTTTAGTTTTCTAAGCATATTGAAGCTCTGCGTCGAATGCTGAGTATGGTGAAAAAAATTTGCTATTTTCAGGACTGAACGTAACTTCTCAACCGTTAAGCCGACCAAGTTGAAATTTTTATGACGCTTCCTCTTCCAGCGATTCTTCCGTGGAAGGAAAAACGATAAAATCAAGAGGAAGCGAAAGGGGAAAGATAAGAAGAAGAGAGAGAGAGATGAAAAGTGCACGAACTAGAAGAAATCGAATTAATCTTCCCATTAGCAGTCTCGATTGCCTCACTTCCTGCTGTACTTCTTCGTGCGATACTATCGTTCGACCATGTCAAGTTGGAAGTCTGACAATTCATCACGCTTCGTATCGACGTCGCCGACGTAAACGTGAAAAATTGTGCTAATTACAACGAGTTAATTACAAAGCTGCGGTTTCTAATGTAACGGCTATAAAATTGTTACCTAATGTATTTGTAACAAATATTTCGCGCACAGTCGCGAGAAAATTGACCCCTCACTTGATGCTCATTTTATAAATCGATCAGATTTAACCGATCATGTAGCTAAGGAAAGTAGATGAAAAGCAATTGAATTCTGCGTACGCAAAAATGACGAAGAAATTCGCGTGTTATCGTAAATTATGCGTTATTATAAACGCGGTGCAGTTATTCCTATCACGAGGATAGCTATAAATAAACTGCGCCCAGCTTTTATCCGCGCGAGATGGCCTTGGCTAGCCTCGGTATTCTCGCTCGCCCTCATCTCCTCTCTGTCTCTCTTTCTTTCTCTCTCACTCTCTCCAGCGCTTTGAGTGACGGATACGTTCGCAAGCAAATTAGCTGCGGAGCACGTAGCGACGAGATCGATTTCGGCGAAGGGTAAGGATCGTCCGTGCGCCGAATCCGAATCGTGGATCGAGTCGAATCGAGCGAACGATTACGACGACGACGATAACGACGGCGGTAAATAATTCATAGGTGCTAGCGAGCAGTTAAGGAGAGGCGTGCACGCGCCTCGAGTTCTCACCGTTATCGATCTCGCGACCGGCTTACGGCAACAATGTGTACACGACGAGACACGCACACCACGTCCTCGATGCGAAAAGTCTGCGGCGCCGCCTTATTCGCCCCCAGCGGGCGAACCAAGTGCTCGCGAAAAATCGTTTTGCACCTGCCCCGCCGATGAACTTCTGCCGCTCGTCGAACGATAAATTTATCGCCGCGCGGAAAACAATTCACTTTCGTAATCCGCTTCCAGTACTTTTTGAAAATACTTCTCGCACAAACGTGAAGTCAAGCTGCCACTCGATGATACCGATCGGATCGATACTTTCAATTTAAGGACTCGCTTGGCGCGACCGAGACGATATACCACGTACGGGGAATACGCGCGAAATTGAATCGACGATTTCGGGAGTGCTAAGTCAAAGATATTGGACTGCTGCAGATTGATAAGAAATTCCTTTCTCGAATCCTTGATACCATTGCGATTGGTATAATATGTCCCCAACGTCTTATTCCTTGATATAATCGGATATGATATCTCACGTGGAATAGATAAATAATTGAATAAACAGCAAATTGTCAACGTAAATCATTTAAAATAACTGGACTTATACATAAGTCAATTTTTTTCAAAAATATCAAATTCTTTTATGTCCATTTCTACTAATATGGGTCAACTTAAATCTCGATTTAACTTGCTTTGTATCTTTTCCCAATTCTTAGACCGGCTTCACACTTTAGCAGAAAAGCAGGAGCAAATCAGAACTCTCACTCATAGTAGATAGTATGTATTGGTATTACATACTGCTTACTATGAGTGAGAGCTCTGATTGGGTTTCTGCTTTTCTGCTAAGGTGTGAAGCCGGCCTTAGAACTAGAGAAAGCTAAAAAGTAAGTTAAACCGAGATTAAAGTTAATCTATATTAATAGAAATAGATATTAATCGCCTAAGAAAATCCGTTAGATTCCAAATTTCTGGGAAGGCGACGCGAGTGATAAAAAGAAAGGACGAAAGAGCACAAATTATCCCTAACGTCGCGGTTGAAAGAATACCATCGTAGAGACCTGCCAGAATAGCCCGGATGCCAGGGCATGGGATAGCGAACGCCTGCGAGAGAGCTCGGGTACAGTTTATTGCTATGGCTTCGCAATTTTCCGCCGTCTCCCTCCTCGACCGCCCCTATTTCCCATCCTCGGGGTCTGGCTCGCCGCTTCTTTATGCAGCGGCGCTTCCTCGCGGAAGCATTTCTTCTCGGCCTCTTACGTATGTATATATCTATATATCTCTACTCGCGCGCTCGTCGATCGATAACTGTGTGCCCGACAATTCACAGGCCACGTAAAGAGACGATCGCTAAGTTTCCGCGACGTTGATCGACCGCAAAAGCCAGTTCGCGAGGATGCCATGCGGTTAATCTTCCGCGTGTATCCTTTGTGCCTGCGATAAAGTCCGAAATCTTGCGCAAAGCTCCCTGCCGAATTCTGTTTAGAGGCGGACAGCGTTTTACAACAGTCGCGAATGCACTACATGTATATATGTATATATATATATATATATATAATGTGTACTGAATGCATATATAAATTCGTGCAATTTCGTTTAGCAACCTCTACCGATTTACTGCAAAGGTAGGGTCAAAGGTAAAACATCAAATACCCTACAATGCACACGTACTTGTACTTGAAGAAATATCCTGGCGTTTGTGTATCCACTCCAATGCGGTTTTCCATGGAAAAGCCATTTCAAGATAGCCAAACGAGAGACGCGATTGCCTTTCTTTAACCCTTTCCCAGTAGAATCCGAGTTGTAAGTTACCGGGAAGGATCGCGCCGGGCCGATGCATCCCCGCTGCTTTATTACGGCTTATTTGTTATTCCCCGTTCGCTAAAAGCACGCTATTTCATCGTACTCGCCATGGCACGCCGCGCCGCGCCGCGCCGCGCCGCCGGGATACATTACGCGCTTCAAGCTCGTAAACCACGAGCGCAACACGATGACGTAATATTGTAATACTCTTCGGTCGAAGCGTATGTGTGCGCGTTTCCGAAGCTGGAAATTTTCCAAAGCACGGCCTTCACGCATTCCGCACATTATTTATTAACGGACAAATAGGTAATAAAAGCCCATCGTCATTATTTAATTAATGTTCCGTTGAATCGGTAGAAATATTATGAATGCAAAGACAAATAAAGCGGTTGAAAGAAGACTTAAATTTAGATTAAAGAAGATAAAAGTACGCATGCAAAATATATCTTTCGGAACCATCTCCATAAATATCACTTGAAGCTAATTGTGAACATTTACTCAATTCTCTGTTTCCATCTAATTATGTTTCTAGGAAAGTCCGAAAATTGATTAAATCTCAGCTTATTTTGCCGAACGTTAATGGAAACAGTTTCTAATATTAAATTAAAAGCTCGCAAGCTTCTCAGGAACAACTGCTGAGAAATTTAACTTTACAAGCAATTTTCGTAATCTACTAATGTTATGCGCGAAGAGTATTGAGAGCAAGAGTATTCAGATGCTTATAAAAAATTAATGAATGCGCAGAATATCGCGACTTGACCTCCACTTCCCGTTATCTAACAGACGACCGAAGGAGTCGTCGACAACGATACGGACCGGTTATCTATTTCCAGAACATCCGTCACGCCGGCGAATTACCGTCCGCCGTGATTTTCATCCCGCGGCGCGTACAAGATTCCGGCAGCGCCTTTCGCTGAGAGAGACACGTCTTCCGGCACAATGAGGTCGCGCGGATCCCTCTTACCGCGATCCGGTAAATTCGCAGTCTATTTAAATCGCTCTCGAGCGTATGCAAGTCCCGCGCAGGAGAATTTACGTAGTCGGTGCCCCGATGGGCACGTTAATAATTTGTCGGTGTGCTTCCACCGCTTCTCCCTCTCCCTCCCAATCGGTCGAGCCGCGCCGCATTTGGAAAATATGGTCTCGCCGAGTTCCACGTTCCACGTGTTTCTCTGAGTGCGCATGCACGTGTACACACTCGTACACACGGATGCACGATATACGATGAAACGCGCGAGACCGTTGCATGCTAGACGCGTGGCAACAGCGACTTCGAAACGCGCACTGCGATTTACGCTATCGAGGAATTATTAATTTACTATGCGGCCGTGCCACCATTTCCGTTTCGCTGGCTACGTTATTTGATTTCTCGTCCTTTTTTTTTCTTTCTTCTTTGTCCGTGTTATTTTTTCATCCATTTCACTCGTCGGTCTTGTTTTATTCGTTGTTTGTCATATTTCACTCGTACTTGTTTTTTCGTTATTTTCTGATAACCAACGCACGCAACACGGCCGACGATAATGACTTGCTCTCGCAATATCCCGCTATTTCATCGTCAGTTCGTAACGCGGAAGAGTTATGTCGTAATGCATAAATACGGCGTAAATCTCGCCGTGCCGGTTTTCACGTTTTCAACACGGCCGACGATAAATTGCTTGCTCCGCATATCCCGCTAATAAAAACTGCGATCGAGATTTCTAAGGGAGGAAAGAAGGAAATGAAGAGATAGAGAGAGAAAGAAACGTGGCCCTTTCCTCCTTGAACGCACTCTTTCGAAGCAAAATATAGCTAAACTCCGGCTCGTTTCCCTCATATATTCTACAAGTATTGATTTATCATCTTAAACCGCCTTCTCTTAAATAAAATATATAACGCTAAATAAGAGATTTCATAAAAAATATAATTTTTCTATTTGATTAAAATTATAAAATATCTAAAATGTTCTAAAATTTTGAATGTTTTTTGTTATTTCATATTGGAAAATTTATATACAATAAAAAATTAAATGTTCTCATGATATCTCAAGTTCAATTATTATTAAGACATTATCCATTTTAATAAATGTGTAATTATTTAAAGAATTAAGTGCAATTAGCATTAACTCATTAACAATAATAATAAGTAATAATAATAAGCGTATTTTTTCCAACAAAATTCATCGAAAATTAATTTCTCTTTTAGAATAAATTCTAGAAACACAGAAAGAAAAAAGTAGATAATATTATCTGATTACTAATATACTAATTCATGTAATATATCGTATACCTATTGTAACAAAATATGCCTCTGCAATTTTCTGCTCGTAGTTGAAAATGGGAAAATTGTTGTACAGATTACAAACTCTTTTGCAGACCCTAGGAATCGCGCTTAAAGTACCTAATGGGTAAAACGACCCTGCCCACCGACGTTATTACGTGCAGCGCACGTTGTAACCAGCTTACACAATCTACCGTAGCAGCCGCCGCCGAGCACGATGGCGCTTAGACATCGATTTCCCGTCAGAAACTTACTTACTGCTCGTCGCCGTCGTCGTCGTTCAGGTCGTCGTCGACGGAACCACCTTGCAAGAAAATCACCGTAAACAAAGACGCTCGCAATGGATCCGATATTCTGGGGCGGAGAAACGACGTTTCTGACGAGTTACGAAGTTCTTTCCTTCCGAATACGAACGTATATTATATGAAAACGCGGACGACAGATCAAAATATCGATAAGAAACCATCGATATCTCATAAACTCTCAGTTGAAAGAGTTCTAGACAAGTGAAAAGTCAGAAAGTTTCAAAATGTATTTTTCAATCGATTCAAAATACTTGGTACATTCTCAGCGATATTGTACTTCTCACAATTCCCGACTAATAATGAGATCAAAATTCCCCGACGTTCAGACATATTATTATACATAAATCGCACTTAATAAATATTACTATTAAGACTTAGTCGAGCAGCAAGTGAACAGGCGATTTTATGGCACGATTGCGTTCCCTGTTTACGGCCGTGTAATCGGTCGCGATCTTTTTCTACCGGACCGCTGTCCAAAGGCTCGTGATAATTGCTCGCTTTAAACCGACTATTTATGGAACCGCGAAATAATCAATTATCTCACATGACCGTGCGTGTTTTTTTTTTCGACACAGATGCTTATATTAATCGATTACTTTATGATGTTTTCGGAAACTTGTTGACAAGCCGCAGAAAGTAATTTCTTTCCGTGCAAAACAACCGTGACGAAAGATATGCAGATTCATGAGAAATCAATTGGTACAAAAAATACATGCGCGATATATAAATTTCAGAAAATATACAAATAAAATATTTTAACCCAAATATAATCTTTCTTATTCTCATTAATGTTAGTCCTAAAAGTTTACTCTTAAAATTTTTTCAATTTTCCACGAAAACTATATTTTTAAGAGTAATGATTAAATCGATAAGCGTTAAATAACTGACTAAACTCATAAATAATACAAAATAAAGTTTGACATTAAAATCAAGCGAAACGTTAGTTCTATCTCCTATAACTTCTCAATATCGTGTTTCGTGCTTAATTGTCGTAGATGCTAATTGGTACAGGCAGCCATACGGAAATCGCTTCTGTCGGCGAGCCCGAGAGCATGCGCTATGTTTATGCATTAGTGCATAGCATAGTTCGTTGTGTTAAGCGAAACTCCCACTCCGCATTCCGCTTGCCCACATCCCCACGAATCCCCTCTTCTTTCACGGATCTGCTCCAGCTGCTACGTAGAACTCCGGTAGCCGAAAACCGATTTATAACTTACACAAGTTTAATCGAAAATAATCGTTACTCGCCTTTTATAAATTTACTTATATAACATAATTATCAATTTGTAATTTTTCGTAAAAATATATATGCGTATACATAAAATTGGATATTGTACATTAATTACAACAAATATGAGTTTCTAGGAAGACAAGGATATATTTGAGGTATATACTCGAGATTACCCGAATACATACTTGTGTTAATTAATTGCAATTATAAATAATGTACACATAAAACAGGAGCCGGGAAGCGAATATTCGTGCAATAAGCTGCCTCGTTCAAGATACCTTGCGCAAATACGATAGATTACATCGATTCACGTGAGAGCACACGATCATCGATCAGGGTGTCTGTTTGCGGCATTAAGTCGACAGTGACATCGTCATTTCGGGCCCCCCCGGTTTAGATGCTCTTATTTAATCTCACAATGGATTTCCCTCGCGCGCCAGGCGCCTCATGGACGAGTTGCCTCCGCACGGTCTCCCGCGGATATTAATTAGCGTCGCGATCCTGTTCTCGACGGCGCGGCGCAACAAAAAGCCTCGATGCTCGTCAGGACGCGGTAACGAGCGGAGCGATTACAAAATAGTACTACAAAAGCAAACACCGTGTGTACAATGTATGGATACGAAAATAACGTAGAGAGCGAATCGTTACCGTTTACTGCGAGTGTAATTTAAGGCCTTGACGCGCAACAACAGGATTAAACCACAAGAAGGGGGTCTCGAGTAACTTAAGTCTACATCTATAATGCGGATCCCCGTCTCTCCTTGCTCCTCGTCCCTCCACATCCTTCTCTCGTCCGTTTCCATTCCCATTCGTGCAATAGTCGCGCTCACTTAGCAAAGTCTAAAGCTCCCGAAGCCGAAATGGCTAATTAGTTACGGTAATTGGTTCGCGTTCGACAGTTCATGGACTTTACGAGCTCAAAGCTCACGAGCCTCCAAGTATATGCCGAGCCCTAATCAAGCGGATTTAATTATCGTGCCAAGCTCGAACATCGAAAATGGGCGTACTAAAAAAATTCTCGCTGATTACTTTCGAAGAGAATATACTATACGACATTAAATGAAACTTAAACTTTTCGTTTCGTTTACAAAATGACATCGAGAATTCGAGAATTTTTCAAAAAAGCATTACCAAAAGTAGTGGGATTACGTTCGCCAAATGATATATCCCTAAATTATGCATTAACGAGCATACTGAAGGATACACGTGTAAATAAATATCTATATGAGAATCAGATTTCTCGCCAAAGGCATAAAGAAGATCAGATGAAACTCAGTAGTAGTAAAAAAAAGTGACAAGCGAGCATGGAGCTGTAATCTTTTGTAATCCTTTGTGGTTCTTTATAAATCTTTAATTTCGTATAAATTCATTTTCACAGTCTGTCTACTGTCTCCCTACCGATTATTTATTATTCTACATTTATATAAAATATATTCATCATATATTACCATTTTAAATCTTTCTCTTGGCTTGTTAAAACTGCATTTTTAAAATGTGACATTTACAGCGATACCTCTCGTGAATCGTCTTTGCGATTAATACGGAATTAAAAAAGTAACATTATACACAGGTTCGAACACGCGAAATAGCACACGAACGAATTCGCGGCTTATCACCGTACCGTTTTATGCGCCTAGTCGTCCGGAGAGATCCGACAAGAAATATATTCAATCGTGACGATTTATTCCGCGCGGCACAACGCAGCGAGGCGCTCCGTACGTGGTGTATCTCAATATTTCCCTTTCAACAAAACCGGGAAATATATCGGAACTTTTTCAATTCGATTCAACGAGCTTAGCAGACAAACTTGCGCGGCGGCGAAGGGGGCGGACCGGGGGCGCTGCATATCTCGTGAAATAAATAAAATGGGACTCGCCCGCATGCGGTCGCGGAATGAATGCAAAAAGTGTATCCACCACGTTCCCACCATCCGTAAATGCAGCTGTTATCGTTAATCATTGCACCGTGCACTCCGACCAATCGTTCGCGCTTTATCCTCCCGTGAATTACGATGCTTCACACGTATGATACTTTCATTGCTCGTGCGATAACGTGTGTAATAATCTCGTTTTCATACCGAGATGTGAATCTGATCCTGATTTTAAGATAAAATGTTTGAGTAAATGTTAACACGGTCAAAAGCAAAATATATCTTTTTTGTTCCATACATTCTATTTTACTCCATTATTTTATTTTATCTTTATCACATTTTATTTTATCTTTTATCCATTACGGTCTAAAAAGTACCGAAACGATAGATAGATTGCACCGGTTCGATTGGATTGACACAATAAACTTTTATAAAATTTTGTTCATTTTTTTGTTTCCGCTCAATGTAATTTTGCTAATCCCCTTATTGTGAGGAAAAAATTTATTATCAGTATAGTAACTAGAATTTGTTTTATAATAACTATAATATCTGTAATCTAACTTTTCCTTCGCGATCAACATTACAATAACATCATAAATTCATCAATAGAAATGCATTTTTATTTTTGTAGTTTCGACTTACTTTTTAGAATTTTAACAGTCAAACATAGAGCTAATCTCGCGAATAATTACGCTTTATTGTAAAACAAAATAAATCATTTTCAACTGAACGCTATAATCGTAATTTAGTTCTTAACTAAAAACAATATAATTGTAAAAAGAATTCCCAGAAAACGCCGGTCATTCTGAATCTCTGAACTCTTATAATAGAAATGACTCCCTCGATTCTGTATCCCTATTGGCCGATTGCTTCTAAATTCCAATCGACGCCGTTCTCTAACTGTGAATAATATCACGGTAAACTTAAAGCGCATTATTGTCTCCCACGAGAGTCAGAAGTCCCAATCAGCGCCAATACCAATGCCGGCCATTGTAAACTCGATCGGTCGCGTAACTATGCCGTAAATTACAAAACAAGTTCTGTACGTATTACGTTATTATGTGTTAACGATATTTGTCGGTATTCTCATTTACCAAACAACATAACAGCAATAAGTTGTAGTATATATTTCTACATGCAATCGACTCGTTAAGAGACATTTAACTCTTTAAAAGATCAATAAGAAAATATTTTCTCTTCATTATATAATTTCTTCGCTTATCTTCACATTATATAATAATTTCGATAACTTAACAACCCGAAATCACAGATACAGCTATCATCTGACAAAAAAAAAAAAAGTTAAGCTCGGTTTATTTCGCGCTGTCAACATAACCGGAGTTAAAGAGATAAGATAACTTGGTTGGGGTTGTGATGAGGATGAAGAGGCGTTCAACGACCATACTCTGTTTTGGCGGTTAGGGTGCAGTCGGGGAAGTGCAGTCCGGATCGATGGTCGGTCGTCTCACTTTTACAATTTCTCGCACTCCCTTGCTCTCTCGCCGTCTACCTCCACTGTCCCGTCTGTTTCGCTCTCGCTTTACCCGCCTTTCCCGTCGCAGTCGCTGCCCTCTCTTTCTCTCTCTTTCTCATTTTCTATCTCGTGCGCGCGCGCGCGCAAGTGCATTCACCCCGCGCGTGCATCTCCTCCCGCGTGGTACCAGTTTCAACCAAAATGACGCATCGCACACGCAGGAGGCAACGCATGCACGCACGCACGCACTTGTCCCCCTCTTTCATTCTACGTCGCCCCACGGTGATGACTGTTTTACCCCTAGGACGAGTATTTGCGAGTTTTTTTTTTAACGCAAAACGCGCTTATACACGACGCCCAAGAGCGAGAAATCTCTTTTTTATAAACGATTTATTAAGACGTTTCAGCAGCCCTAGCCAGATGTGTTCCTCCGTTCATAGATACCGGAGGACAAAGTAAGAAAAACGGCATGACTGGCTCAACAGTGAAATGGATAGATATCGACAGTGAAACAACAAAGACATTAAGATATATCACGTTGCAACCGGCCGAGAAAAATTGCAATCTTGCTCGATTTCGTACGACGCGGTTGTAATACAGATAATACGGACGCTAAAAGTTACGTGCACGTCACGTTTTCGTTTAAGTCCGGAGGACTTAATAACCGAGAGCCGAGCGGCGAATTCCTTCTATTTCCGCGGAATAGAGCGCTGACTTTTGGACGGCGTTATTACGGTGTATTGTACATGTGCGCGGGCAGAACGAGAATACACGGCGGACACCCTCGTATCGTATAATGAGCAGCGCGTCTTTCTCTCTCGGCTCTCGCCCGTTCGCCTTCGCCGACGTACGCGAACCGTGAAAAGCGAAAAAGAGAGACAGCGAGATGGGGAGAGAAAAGGGGAGATGCGGCGGGACTGGTTGGTCCTTTATAAAGCGCGCTCAGCAATTACTATTGCGACAAGCGTAATGCGCGCTCCGGTCCACCTCCATGCCATTTAAATCACCGGGCGACGCTCAAAAGGCAAACGTACGAGGTAAAGGGGAATCGGGGAGAGAAAGAAAGAGAGAGGAGAGACAGTAAAGCCTTTTAACAAGAGCAAAGAAGAGCGCGAACGCGATCGAACGCGACGCGATTTATCGCACCACAGCAAACGCGCACGAAGCAAACGCGCCGGTCGTTAAGAGCAGTAAGCATAATAGAGTTCTTTACGCGAGATCTTTCCTCGTTTCAATTATCAGCCAAATGTCAATCCGGAGATAATCATCACCACCGATTCGCCTTGTTATATTATTATCGATGTGCGCTTTACATAATTTGCTGCTAATAAACTTGTTCCTGAATTGTTAAATGAATAGTTATCATAACGCGGAAACATCTATGCATGATAAACTATGTATATTATACCTGGTCATTAATGATAAATATGAGTCATGATATTCCAATTCTGTGTATTGTTAATTAATAACCCTCTTTAGCATCTTAGGGATAATTAAATAATTGTTCATTTCAGTAGACTAAAATTTGAACGAAGAGTATAAATGGAAAAATGTAGATAAAGAAGGTAAACTAAATTGCATTAGCGAAAGCGATGTCCAGACAAAGGTAAACATCGAAGTTTCTTCGTTAAAGTCGGGCAAATTGTCGTCGAGGCACAACCAGGTAACTCGCAAAAAGGCACGAATAAGACAAACGAAGTTGTAAGATCCAGTAAGGATACCAACGGCTGATTTAAACTGATTTTATCCGGGTGGCGATTCAACAGTTTATTCGACTCGCTGTGACAGTCTCGCCGCTGTTTCATCGTAACATTTGCCGAAGCTAGAGCGACTATCTCAGAAACAATCGAATTTCTCGCAAACTGCTTGGCAGAAAGAAGATAAGAAAGATAGGAAAGGATGATTGGACCCGATAACAATGTTTGAAATTGCCGGTCATGTGTAAGCGAATAAACATATCAATTTCATGAGCTGTAATAATAAAAATAAGTCTTTCTCTTTTGCGTAATATCATTCACGCTTCGAGAAGTGTTAAATAGTTTATTACGCAGACATATTATTTTTAAAAAGCCGAAGAACACTCTTAGCTTTGAGGATATTATTTCGCAGTCCAAAAACTGAATTCAACCACCTGTTTCGCGAATAAACAGAATTATTTCTAGATTTATAAAGTTTCAAATGTCTGTAGTAGCTTCTATTATAAGATGGAGCATTCTTATTATGATTACATTTAATTTTGTGGCGCGTTTCCGTTGCTTCACGTAAGCGAGACGGATGACTATACGTCGCGACTACGTTGACGGTGACGACGGATATTACGCTTTTAAAAGCGAGTGCGTGCCAATTAGACAGACAGCTCGTAAACGCGCACTGTACGTGTCATTCACTGACTTACCTGCCGTCCTCGTTAAGCTCGCAGACGGGCTAATGATTCAACAGGTGTTGCGCGTCGGGACGAACGAGTTCGGTGGCGGCGTGGCACTTTTTCTTTTCTTTTTTTTTTTGTTCACGACACTGAAAAGACCGGGGAACGTCGCCGATACGAAAACGGTCTGCGGATGGTCTGAAAAGCTTTTGAATAGCCGAAGAGCTCACGAACAGACAAACTCTTCAAATCTATTGAAACGATTGTTTCTAAGCAAAGAATTACCCGGAAATTTTTAATTTATAGTTGTCGATTTGTAACTATCAATTATGAGTAATATCTGCAAAAAGTACATTAATAATATCGTATAACGATAATGATATCTGAAAGTTTGCCGATGCTATTTGAGAAAAGATGAATGTCAATATGTATATAACGAATAATTTTTCCATTATTCTTTCTTTTCCAAAAATAAACTATTTTTCAGATTACATAGAACAGCAATTTTTTTTTAAACTTTTATTTCTGATACTTTATGCTTTCACGTCAACTTGTCACTCTTCCATTCACGCTCGTTTCATCACTTCTCAATTTTACTTTTGTCCCGTCGTAAATGGCACGGTGGCCGAAACGCAGTCGCGAGATAAACTTGCATCCGAGTACTTTCGTGGCACATAATGCGTCCTTTTTAATGCTCACGTCCGCGCGAGGACGCGAGGGATCATTTGAATTCAATGTACTCGGAGCTCGCTCATCTCTGCTTCTACATTCCACCGTCGTAAGCTAGCCTGATGCAAAATTGCGAATGTACCGTGGCACGATGTATCGTCCGGTTCTCGCGTGTAACTGAGATGTATATGGATTTTATTATTTATATTATTCCAATTCCGTCTCGCATGCGCGCACCATCGGCGTACACGTAGTCTACCTCCCGTTCATCATCCCTCTCGGTAGTCTGAAATTCGCTCGCGGACGATTGTCGACCACGCACCATACCACGACCATAAATATAACGTGAGACGTAAAATACACGAATTTAATGAGTTTCATTTAATTTTGGTCAACGCGAGTACGCTTTTATTATTAATCGGACTGCGGTTGCAATGCGATTAATCAGTTCACCTGTCAATTATGTATAATACACCTCTATTAAGCTGTCCAAGCCAAATTATCAAAACGTAACAACAACTATATGAAAATAATTTGCTTATTTTTTGCTATTTTTTGCTTTTAAAAATAATTTTTTTGCTATAATTTTTAAAAAGTTACGAGAGGCTGGATATTAAGATTAAGCTATAGTGAAAATAGCGCATACATAAGTCAAAGCAAAAAATGAATAGTACATAATTTTTTTGCTAATTTTTTGCTGTTTTTTGCTTTTAAAAATAATTTTTTTGTTTCAATTTTTAAAAAGTTACGAGGGGCTGGATAGCTTAAGATTAAGCCATAGTGAAAATAGTTTATACATATAAAGCAGAAAATGAATAGTACATAATTTTTTTGCTAATTTTTTGCTGTTTTTTATTTTAAAGATAATTTTTTTATTTCAATTTTTAAAAAGTTATGAGGGGTTAAATGACTTACGGCAATACCAGGATATTGTAAAGATAGCATATGTACATAAACCAAAGCAAAAATTAATACTCAATTTTTTTACTCAAACTTGTAAGAAAATATTAAAAATAAAATGCGTAGAGTAATGCTCAAGCGTAGTGTAAAAAAGATTTGAAAAAATTAGTTGCTCGCATGGTTAAGGCATTAAAATTTTTTGAGTTATATGCACTTAAGATATTCAGACATTCTAACATTCTGAATTTTTTATTCGTGACATAAGTTAGAAAAATTAATTTTTTATATGTTATATTTATTATATTATATTAACTTGTTTGGATAAAATGACGGTATAACTCTCGTTTAGAGGAGGCTCTTCTAATGACTTTGTCTCTATATTGTAAAGATTATCCTTTTCACAATCTAAACGGGGGAGGTGAGAATTTTATTAAAATAACTTTTTTTAACTTTTTATGTTTATATTAATTAACTATGTGACATTGTACATGTATACGAATACACATATATGGGTACATAAAAATAAAAATAACATGTAATATAAATGTGAATCAAATGTGTATCAAATTCTAACTTATAAAAATAACTAATAAACATTTTTAAAAATACTGCTTCTAAATTCCCTCATACGTACATACACGCAATCACATAAATCTTTTGGTAGGAAAAATTTCTAACGAGTTAACAGACATAAACTACGTTCATTCAACGCTTTCACATATAAACTATCCATGTGAAAAAGTCGTGTAAAGCATCTTTTGTATAATACCGCGATGCACGAGAACGACGAACGGAATTACGACGTTAATAAGCGGCGCTAATAGGCATTAATCTGCTATAACGGACGGAAAGAACGATTCTCGCCAACGACGGATTAATGCTTCGATTTTTAATTCCAATGCGTTCGAATTTTAAAGCTTTAGCCGGTTTTCGAACTTCATCGAAATCATTTATTTCACCTTTATATCGTTGCGTGTGTGATCACAAGAAATTCCCTCATACGTACATACACGCACACATAAATCTTTTGGTAGGAAAAATTTCTAACGAGTTCAGACATAAACTACGTTTCATTCAACTTTCACATATAAACATATGTGAAAAAGTCGTGTAAAGCATCTTTTGTTGGGTTTTCTCTCTTCAAAAACTACTCGCACTTGCAAGTGTAGACGTTTATAACTGCACTATGTTTGCTTCCCACCGTTCATATGACATTCAAAGTTCTCAACGCGGATTAGACATACTTTGCGCGCAACGCGACTTGGACAAGGAATTAACTCGTGAATACATAGCTAAATACAAGCTGAAAATCAGAAAGTTACTAAAACTAAACAGCTATTATTTTGTAGTAAATAGATAGAATGAAATGAATTAAGCATTATTTAGCAAAAGAAACTCATTTTAATTTTAATTACAGTTAAAAAAGAATACATATATATACGTATGTAAAAATACCTGTAAAAGTAAAAATGTTAAAAATTTGACTGATTGAATAGCTGGTTGCATTTCATAATTTCTTTTTAATCGAGCGCCTCGATTATTATCAAATGGTTATCATTCCGAGAATATATATCACTAAGCCATGCAACTAACTAACCAAATTATTGGATTTTTTATTCATTTTTACAAATTCATATATGTATATTTTTTGTATATATGTATATTTTTACTATATGCTAATAGAAATAATTTTTTCACAAAATAATTTAACTCGTTTCTCACTTTATCCATTCACTATAAAGTAACAGCTATTTCCCGATTATCACTTTATATATTCATGCTATAACTCATATAATATCACGTAATAACATTAACATAGCGATATAATATTGCATTCTGAGTAAAAACTGTCTTTTTAATGATATTTGAAAATATCATTACATCCCGCAATTAATCATCTATGAACTTTGACATTCGGAATATCTCAAGATCATCCGCAAATATTTCAACGATAAATTCTTTAAATAATTTAAAATTGAATATGGTTACCAAAACAGTCTTTCATAAGTTTTAAAGCGAAAAAAAAAAAGATATATTGCATGTCACACGATTGCTCCGCACAATATTCTCGATTTTGCTTTATTCTGAAAGTCAACTCGTTTGCGGACATTCGAGTTTTCTCTGATGGTTTTTTCATTTATTTTATAACAAAGCATAAAAGCAAAAAAAAATTACGAATTATGATGCTCGTCTTTTTAAACTTTTGCCACTATTTTACAATTCAATGCTAAACCGAATCGATTTGCGTATCGCGACATACTGATCGCGCGAAAGAGCGAATTATCAATGGAGCCTACAGAAAAGTATGTTAAACGATTGCGCAAAATGCAAATCATGTCGCTCGCACAATCGCGGAACCGTTTCACATTCAATCGGTAACAAGGTCATTGGCTCTCTGCGAGAACAAGCCTAATTGCGTCAAGCTGCACACCATTTTTTTAACGCTACTCGAGCTCGAACGTTCAACACCGCACGAAACGGTGAGTATCACATCGTAAAACCACGGCGAAACGAATCAACGATGACCGCATTTATCGCCGTTAACGGGGATTAATCGCAGCGTGTCGGTACAACGCGGCACAACGAGTACGTTATGCAAATAAGTCGCTTCGTGTTTCAGTCTATAGTCAGGACTAATTCGTCGAGTTAAATGCGCGAAATTCTCAATTCGCAAACGACAACGCGTTGTTTTAAATAAAAACAGCGTTAAAAACGCATTACTATTTAAGATAAGAAGAAAAATAATTGTAAAATCGTTTATAACGATTATTATATGCAACTACAAGACTTTTTGATGTGTTTATAGTACATAACAATAATCGATACGTTTCTATTGTTGATCAACATTTACATGACATCGTATGTTTACTCACGTATAAATTCCCATTCGTCGATCCTTATCCCCAAGCTTCGCTTTCCGGGCGACGTGAAAGATCGTCTCGGTAATTGCCGGAGGGAAGCCCGCTCCGTTTCCGCGTTTCCTTTCACTCACGGGGCTCCTCCGAGGGGGCAGAGCTCACCAGGCTGGAAATAAAGGACACATATACTTTTAGATGAGAGCTCCGAGTACGGTTAGATAATCCGCTTGCTAAGAACGGTTGCTAGGGGTGTTTACTATACCTTCCCGAGCGAAAATGTCATTAGATACAAGAAGAATTTTCGGATTCTATTTCAGAACACTAATCAGACGATCTAGACTTTCGTTCACGTGTCCTTCGTAACGAATGAAAGACCCGTTTAAAACAAATATAAATACGAAAAAAAGAAAAAAATTGTTTCATACTGAAAACGTTGCAGCATTGTAGTTATAATATTCGTTGTAATATCCTAATATCTAACAATTTTATAAATTCGGTTTTATAATTGTAGTTTACAATTACGCTTGATATGATTATATCTAATTACGTAACATGTAAATTTTAATTGTGAAACTGCAATGCAACTGTTTTGCAACTGCAATTTCGCTATTTTATGCTTATTTAAGAATTTTACGTGGTTAGTTCATAATTATTTTTATAATTAGTTTCATAATTTTCGTCACTAATGTGAACTGACGGTAAAGTCAACACGACCTGCACCACGTTCTTTATCGAAGAAGACAGCGAGGAATGCTCGGCAGGAATGCGATCGTTGATCACATTCAAACAGTTCATCGATTTATTACGAAGTTACGTCGTGAACGACCATGGGACAAAAAAAGAAATCAGTAGTGTTGGAGCAGAACGAACTAGTTCGTCGCCTTCTCATGGAGAAGGAAAGTATGAAGCAATAAGAGGCCAATATAAGTGAAAACCCCGGTGTTAATATGTAGCGTATAGCTGAGCAAGAGGAATGCTTAATGGCCGGCCAACACGCGATCCCTCCCCAGGTCTTTTTCCTTTATTTTCACCTTTTTCTCCCAATCTTCTCTCTCCGCGTTTGCTTCACGCTCCTCTTCCTTCCCCTCCCGTTTTCACCCAGTTACTGTGATCCACCGCGTTCGAAATTCATGAGCGCAGAAGATGAACTGCGAAAATAGCGGAATAAAATGCCCGGAACCTGTTCGGGATATATGAAACGCGGACCAGACGCTTCTTACCGTGCAGCGGTATACTAATATTTATAGGCGACCGTATTTACAGTTTTCGTAATCAAAATTAGATATTAGATATCTGATTCTTATTGCAATGCAATTACTTCGAATAAACAAACTTTCTATTTCTCAAGTTTCTATTTATACATGTTTATTAAATATTAAATATCTATTTCTTATCTTTATCTATGTCTTCTCTATCTTATCTATATCTTAATTCAAATATCTATTTTTATACTCGGATTTCACATTTAATCGCCAGAACTTTTTGAAATGTATCAGAAGCTCTCGACAACTTTTTAAAAATAAAAAAAAACCGGAGAATTTTGCAATAATTCTGAAAGCGGGCTGCCAATTTCGAGGTGGATTTGTTGCCGCAAGAGGATTAATAATTAAAGCGCACGATTCATTTGGCGTATTTTTACGCAATACACTTTACGCGTTTCTCGATCGCTTCCACGCGCAAGTTTCGATTCGCAGTTTTAGAGGAAAAGTTTGCGGATTGCTCTCCTCGCGCCTCTGGCAGTGCCTCATTTATTGCGGGCTCGATTCCCGCGATCGACCGTGCGGCCGGCCGGCCGGCGGGGACGGCCACGCCTCGATTTCATTCACGGCAGCAAACTCGCGCTCAATTATTCATGCGGAATCTACGCGCCGCGCCTGCCTTCTCTTCCCTCGATTGGATTTAAGTCGCGAAAAAGCGGGAAACGATTGTACGCCGCGGCGGAAATGAGTATCTACCAGTCGAGTAACGTTGGATCGAAATCGATCTTTATGCATCGTAAAAAAGCTAAACTAATACTGTATATACATAAACGGCAAGTCGTAAACGAATATTATACATTGGTATCATTCCCTAATCTCTGATAGATCTTCACAAATATATCAGGTAAAAATACATACAAAATCCTAGAAGAAGAGAGTTAAAAGTATTGTTTCGCGAGATCAAAGGATTAAATCGTGATAAATCGGATGCCTCGAGCATAATCGCAATGATTATATATACACATATATATATATATATATATATATATATATATATATCTCTTCCTTCCTATTCTCTCTCTCTCTCTCTTTCTCTCCAAGTCCGCTCGACGGAAAGGAAAGCCGAGCATGCCGCGCTGCACCGACATCGTTTCACCGCCGCGAAACTGGGACGGGGTTTTACGGGCGGTTATTTACGATCGAGGTTATGAGAAAGGCGGGGGCCGTCCTGCCGCCCCTTAACCCGCGCTCCTACGCGAAATCTGCGAAAGGGTTGCACCGCCCGCCGAATGCAAATTACGCGAATTACGTTACCTGAGATTCCGGTCGGATAACAATCAACGCGCTCGCGCCGAACGCGCGCGCTTTTATCGGGACACGAACGAAGGAAAACGCAACTCGGGCTGAATCACAAGCGTCAAAGGATCCCGAAACGATCATTCATCGCGATCAGCTAAATTTGCCGCACGAAATGTCGCCCATCTGTATTAAAAAAGAATCACAATGTCCGCGGGCGAAGAACGGACATGAGCGAACGCTGATTCGTGGTCACGCGACGAAACGTCAACCGTGTACATATGACACGCCCCGCAGATATTGGAAAATACATACGTTCGATTACCGCGTCGATTCCGATTAGCGGAAATGCCGGATCGGCTCGCGACAGCGCGCAACGCATTCTCTCTCGACGATGCATGCCAAATTTATCAAATTTGAATCGCGAATACCGTCAGCCGTGTAATGCACGGAACACGCAATGCAAATAACTAGTTTGAAAATTCCATCGGGCAATGCCGGACAGAATGCGTTAATGCACCAGCGTGTCCAGGAATTATGAAATCGAAATACTCGGCCTGGGTTTATCGACAAGGTGTAGCCCCCCCCCCCTCCGCCTGACGAACTTTAATAACGTTGCCAGCGCGCTCCCGGCTATTCGAACCCGCGCAGAGATGAATTGCTGAGCAACGGGACACGCGCGCGCGCGCGCGCGCCCATGTACGAGATACGAGACGACGAGAGCGTAATTTCGCGGAGGAAGGCGGTCGAGCGTCTAGCGATTCCACGATCGGGTCGGCGACCCCGTAATCTTCAAGCGGTTCAAGGTCGCGAACAGAGGCTCGCGCCGAGCGGTATCGCTGTCGATTGTCGTCCGGTAGTGAGTCCGCCGTCGATCCGTCGATTCCGACGGAAATGGATGGTCGCCCGAAGGTGAGGGTCGTCGCTCGGCATTGGAAATCGATTTGGCGAGATTGCGCTATCGCGCCGAGATTATGTGACGAATGGCGGCCAGTTGTGAGACGAATTCATTCGCGCGTGCATGTCGTCGGCAATTCGCCGCGTGCAATTGAAGCGTCTCTCGTTAATGCCGCTGTTAAACTAGTCGACGCGGAATCCGCGGAAATGTATCAATAATAAAAGGCGACCCGGGCAAACCAGCGCGTCGCATTTTAATGGCTCAATTTTACCGCAACAATAATAACTGCCGAATTATACAGCAATTACGCTACAAACAACTAAGTTTTCGGGATGTAAATACGTAATGAATATCTATGGCGCGAATGGATAACAGGCTGCGAGAGCCACTATCCTATGTAAACAAATTAAATAATCTCTAATTGAATCGCACGTCCACCGGCAACGATAACGCAACGCGGTACAATTACTGCCTCGTTACCCCGCCATAATAGAACGCGTTTAGCCCCGTAAACAACAACGCACGGTGATAATCGCACGCAAACCGCAAAAAAAAAACGTCCGCGCCGGGCGTATTTTCCCGTTCGAGATCCGATTGTTTCGGGCACGCGGCAGAGGGAGAGGAAAGCATTTTGACAACAGAGAGCCGCGGGTAAAAGAGCGCGTGAGAGGAAACGCGCGCGCGAGCGGGCGAGGAGCACCGGCTGCTGTGTAATCCCCGAGGCCGGCGCTGGCTGGCGCGGAGCCAACGCCAGCATCCGTTCCACAAATGTCGCTAAATATACACCTAACCGTTCCTAAACGGAGCGCAAAACTTGGCCGATAGTACGCGGATTGTACGAGTCAACCGGATGACGATCGCACTTAAGGGCAAGGGTAGCCGCGTAGTTCGCTCCATGATCGATCTTCCGTCGCGCGCGATCGAATTTTTATCCTTATCTAAAAGTTGTACGAAATAACACAGTTCAACGTGAGCTAAGCACCTTTGTGGTATTTACGCAACCTAATCTGATACATGTAGAGCAGAATAAATAGAGCCGCCCCGATAAATCAATATTCCGATACTACAAACAAAAAAAAACTGGAGATCACTGGGTTATTTCAACTCTAGCTGGAATTGTCTAAGAATAAACGAAATATAACGTGCAAATTGAGGGATCGAAGTAAACCAAGTAAACTGAAATAAAAATATCAATGAAAATATAGAAAGCGCTATACCGTATGATACGCAGGAGGAAAAGATACGCAGAATGACTATAATAACATGCCTTCGTAAATAACAACCGCGATAATGTGACGAAAGATAATCGGTCATCGTTATCGTCGGCCGATAACTCCACAACCGGCGACATCGTCAGCATTTACAATACACACATACACGCGCGCACAAACACGCGCAAATTGCACACACAAACGCCGCCGCCCGTGCGCGTCGACCTGCTGCTATTGATTCAAGACTCGCACGATGTGATTCCGGTTTGCGACAGTCTCCTCTGTCGTATGAATCAATTGAACCTTCCATACATCGAAATGACTTTTGAATAATATCGAAGATAATCGAGTAAATTTAACGAACAAAGTCAGATTGATAACTCAATTTGATAAAATTTAATGAAAAGAGACAAGCTCATTAAAGAAATTCTCGTCTCTCAATTAATGTAATCTCGAAACTTGATGCCAATGAACGTGAAATATTTGAAATCTGTTTGTCTTTATCTTTTATGTTTGCGAAAATGATAGATGAAAATCTTCGATAAGAATCAGAACTTTATTTGTAATTTATTAGTTTCATTTTTGTATTTTAATTTGAAACTGTAGAATATTTTTCTGATAGAATAATAAAAATTATATATCTGATAGAATAATAAAGATTATATATATACGTATATGTAGATACATCTACATGTTAACGCATCAACAGAATTTTTTTGCATTCCACAACAAATAGCGCCATTAATATCGGCTTTATCGCCACGCGGTAGCCGTAAAAAGAAGATCGTTTCGCGACTCGATCTTAACTGACTCGCCGCAAACTCCTTAATGACGTGACTTTAAAACAAAGTTTACCGGTACATTGTATGCAAACGGTGAGCGGATATATGCAACAGACGACAGTATAACTATCGATTAAACGAAACGAGATGCGAGTAATGTAAGCAAATGTAATTGTCGACTGAGAGAGACAAAACTCTCGTTTAGTCGGTTTTCGCGTTCTCGTGAATAAAAAGTAGAGAGTGTAAAAATGAGTATCGTTCAAATGTTGATATAAAAATGTATAATAAAGTAAAACGTTCTAGCAAAAATATTGCACTAACGGAGAATAATCTCCTCGCTATGTCCCACTATTGTTTATTTCTACCAATGTAGATTAACTTTAATCTCTGTTTAACTTATCTTGTATCTTTTTCCAATTCTCAGAATTAGAGAAAGATAGAAAGTAAGTTAAACCGAGATTAAAATTAATCTACATCGATAGAAATAGCCATATGCAAAACAGATTTGTTGCGAAGACACAACAATTATTATCTTAATTTAATTGAATATTGACGTTTTTCTCCCGTGCTCATTGTTTCATCAAATACGCAACATTGAGCAAAGAGATTTCAAAGCGAATGTAGAGGTTTTAGCGCCTGCATTAAGTGCCGCTAAAGGCCGAAGCGCAACGATTTGAGAACGGCAAAACAACAGTTTAAGAGACGGTCGTTTTTCGAAAGCGTTGACGCTGCGCGAATCGTCTCCGCCGACGGGGCGATATCCTGCACGCTTCCACGCCGTTCAACGAACGACCGAAAGAAACCAGCGGAACGAAACGCGCGAGCGAGAAGAAACACGGGCGAGGAATGGATGGGGAACGAACGAGCGAACCAGAGAGAGAGATGACTCACGTACCTACGCCGGATCTACCTGAAGATTATAGTCGGTGAGATACTCATGGTCACACACATACACACACACACACACACACACGACCCCAGAACCATAGTCCATTCCATCCTCCTCTCTCCGCCTTTTTCTTTCTCGTGCTCGTCGGATCTCTGTATCTCTATCGTGCGTCCGTAGAGAAAAAAAAAAAATGAGAGCTTCGTCGAAATCGTACGGGGGAAACGCTGGCGGAGCAGGATGGATAGAAGGACGATAGAGCTAGATAACACACGATAGAGAGACGGAGAGAAGCCGTGAGAGGAATAAGGATAAGTCGAGAACAGACAGTACCGAAATATCAACGACCGCGAAACAAACGTCGTCGACCCGACATTCTCGCTCTCTTTTCTTCCCCCCCCCCCTCACTCTCTTTCTCTCTCTCTCTCTTCACCGCATCTTTCTGACTCCCGCCGCGCTCGAACGGACGTGCCCGAAACAGACGTTTTTTCCGCCTTGTCCAGGATTTATGTCGACCGATCGTGGGCAAAGAGCCGGCGAGGGTGCTGACAAAGAGAACCGAAAGTCGTAAGTTGCGGAGACGAGAGCACAAGAGAAAACGGCGGGTACATAACGACGTTATGATACACGGACAGCGACGGCTCTTTTCTCTTTCTCCTTTGTTCCACGAATAGGCCGAGAAGGATGTCTCATTTAAGGTAAAGGACCGCACGCGTTCGTAAATTGGCGATACGTCCCGGCGATGATACGGCCGCCTTTTAGCCAAATACAATGCGAAAGCGAGAGAACTTTGCGGAATCGGTGATCTTTGCGCCAGGACGCACAGAGATCATGTGTGATTACGAGTGTCTCTTGCTTCCCGTGACATCATCGCGAATATCTCTTACGTCAATAATAACGGAAGTCACACAAAGGTTAAGTGTTTTCAGCGAAAAGTGAAATCGTTGAAAATAATCTATTAGCTAAGAATTTAATTTATATTACGATATGTCTGCATCTACAGAGACGATGCATTTTAATAACTTCCGAAGAGAGATTAGATCAAGTAATACCTTGGAAGGAGATTACTTCTGCATTACTATAAAAATAAAAATAAATTGTGTAACTTCTCTAAAGACTCTATTGATTTATTCAAATTTAACTAGTCAAAAACAAAATACTTGAGATCCAGCGACACAATTTCCAATTAAATGTAATCGCTATGCTTAAGTACAATCCGTTAAGTTCGATTAATTAATTTTATCAAATGGACTTAACTTGTAGTTTGCTTTAATCTATTTACGAATTAAAGAATCCCTTGACGCTCGTCGAGAGCAGATGGACGACGTCGGACGTCTTGGACAATTTACTCGCTGTCGAATCGTTACGGTTACGGTCGCGGTTCTAATCGCGACCGTAAATCACGTCTCTTGAGCGCCAACAGCCGTGGAGTTCGCGCGATTGCGAAATGACGTGACGCGCGACGACGAAATGCCTGTGAACGACAGTGTATGATATACCAAGCGGCGCGCTCCGGCCGCAGACGATGTGAGGGTCACGTACATTTTACGCGGAGATACGGCCGATCGAGTGATTAAATCTGAGGAACACACCGCTTGAAAAACATCAGAATTAGTGATAAGTATCAAAAGTGGAGTACAAGATATCGAACGAATTAATATATTATCTATGATATTACGACGATGAATCGCACCCGGCTTTCACCAAGACTAGAATAAACAAATCTAACTTGATCTTTTTGTTGTCCACATTATATATATTTTCATTTTCAAAAATTTAACTAAAATTGAGCTTTTAAATGATATGTCCAAGTGACGTTTTCTTTGACCAGATATTGCAATAATAATTTACATTAAACGAGAATTGTATCTGATACACAATTTGTTGTATTTGATTAAATTGTAATTGTATATATATTAAATAGTGAATAAATAAATTTATTATAACAATAAATTAATTAAACCAAAATTAGCTCAAAACGATACATAAACTAATAATGACTCATTCACACGTACGCATGTCAGAATTAAAATATCAATAACACGGATTTCTCTTTCATACTTTTTTTGCACGCTGTTATGCGTGTAATTCCAGTCGACTGCATTTTGACGCGTCTCGATTCGCAGAAATTCGATGACGCGAGAAGAATTTAAACGCAGCTCGGAGTAGCGTCGTTTTATGCAGCGCGAGCGCGCGTAAAGTTAACAAGTCGATCCGGTTGTCCTTTGCCCGTCGAAAAAGGAACTGCTCGGAGAGTACGGGAGGCGAGACGTGCATGGTGAATTCATTGTGCAACTATCATACCACACATCGTTGTTGTTATAACTTTCTATCTGTCGAATTAACGGAACTATTAAAAAGAGATAATTCATGGCGCATTGATGTACACGATACGGAAGCTTAACAATAGCCTACAAAATCGTATTATGCTCAAAATTGAAACAGTACTCAACCACATATTGCGCTGTAAATGACATGAATACGCCTCCATTTCGAGTTTCATTCGCGCATAACTTGTTTATTTGTTTACATGTTTATTTTATAAATTGTTAAGGATTAAATTATTGCAATAATACTTTCAATAATTTTAATCTTTTATAGAAATTTAAATAGTAATCTATTTAGATCAAACAGCTTCGCTTAGGAAACTCAACGATTAAACTGTTTGTCAGAAGGTTGCTAATGTTACTCGAGCAAAGATTAAGATTTCTAATTAAGTGTTACGTTATTAAAATATAATTATACTTTTCATACACAACGTTCGAGTTATATATAACTTGATAATATTTATAATATTATTAAATTTGTAATCTGAGATGCTTTCTCGACAGTTTACGAAACAAAAATTACTCGGAAAAAGGCGCTTCATAGATAATATGGACGGGAGGGTATAGATACGAAATTAATTTCAGGCACGTATCCGCCCAAGGATTTCCAGTCACCATTCAACGTTAAATCCAGCACCAGATAGGAGCGAGATACCTCGCAAGCCAATCTTTTTTTACGAGAGCGCTTAATTCGACGCAAATTTCCGGTGGACGAACGCAACGAGATTACAGACGCGACAATCGCTCGTATAATTGATTCGGACGCGTTCGCCCGCGGACGATCTCGTTTCTCTCTTAACGAGCATCATTGTCACGCCGGTTCTCGTTTGACCTGAATGCAGGAGCCGATTCCCAGTTGTCTGTCAGTGTGTCAAGGTCGTCGGCGCGAAGGATGCGCGAAATTGCAATCGGTACGAATCGTTCGTAATTCGCCGACCGATTTTAGTAATCCCTTCTCCCACCTGAACAATCATAAACATCGAAGTTTCGTTAAAACTCTCCTCGCGAATACGCATGAAAAGCTCGTGAGAAATTTGCACAACACAGTGTCGGTATTTTCTTACGAAAAGTACGAAAACGCGTATAGAATTTACAATTCTATTCTAACTTTTTCAACTTTATTTTTTAAATAATTTTGCTTGAGTCCGTCTTTTTCAAGAATTCGTCGGATTGTACTTTCGTACGTACTATTTTCTGTTTATGTATAACAAATGTTTCTGGATACGCAAACGCAGCGGGCTTCTCCACGCTTACGAAACGCCGCTATCCGGATTCTCATTAAGATAGGCAGGCGGAATGTGCGATTTAAAACCGTGATCAAGCAAAATCGACGATAGATTTAATGTTTTAATTGCCGGAGATGCGCGCAATTGTCTCTCTCTTTCTCTCGTCGTCTTTTCGCTTTGTGCTAATTCATTGTTCCGAATGACTCCCATACGTTCGCAAGATCGAAAAGCAGATTTCGTTCCTATAACTGCGGCTCTGCATCGTATCGTTGTACGACAATGAAGTAATATTTGAGTAACCCAGATTAACGGATTGTTAATCTTTTGCAGTCGTATATAAAGTTGGACTTGACATAATGCACCACGATAATTTATTGTTGATACAATATTCTTTAAATATTTGAATCTATATGCGATTGTAATCGAGTAATTATATTTTTAATCTCCACAAATTCTATCAAGTAATAAAAAATTTTATATTCTTTGATGTCAGACTAACCCAGTTGGATGAAGGATAAAATACTTGAGTTCTGCTCATTTGGGAGAAATAGTTTAATTAAATTGAATTATAAATTTAAAAAAAATGACTTTTCAAAGTCAGAAATAAATTATAAATTACATCTTTCGCATTGACGACCTTGACACACCTGGCAGACTGGTGGAAATCAACCCTTGCACATTCAGAATCAGGTTTACTGAAATACTTCATAAAGAGATTTGGATTATCGTGACCTTGAAGCATTTCAACGAGAAAAGCGGTCAAGTGTTCCGAAGGCGTAATTAAGCACGATATGCTTTCGCGCAACGCTTAGCGTTGTATCGTTAATAAGAACGTTACCATAAACGGGGTTCATTCAATGTGTGCGTGTTTATACGCTCGTATGAATTTCGTCATTCGATTGTGGCAGAGATAAACGGCAATGATGCATCTGACGGCAGTTTCGGTAAAGAGAGCGCATGTTATTCGCGGTGTAGATACAATCTTTTTTACCGCGGGTGCCGGGATATAATTGACCGGCAGAGGGGTAGTCGACTCTCGACGGACGAAAAAGGTCAGGGGTGATCCATTCCAGCGGCCGTGGAGTTCATTAACGATATTAAATGTGCGCGCGCGAGCGACCGCGTTAAAACACGTGCAGGTCTCACCTTCGTGTTTTTTATCCTTATCGTTTTACATTATTTCTCTTTTCCATTTTCCTTATCTTTCCGTTGTAACGTCGGAAATTAAACTGTTAAATATAATACTTAAACAATAACAATTCAACAAATTAGTTTTCTTATTTCTCGCTTACTAATGTTTTAATTTTTATTATTATATATATATTAGGATCCTAATATATATTAGGATCAGTATTTAAAAATAATTATAATAATATTTGTGATAATTACACAACTAATCACTATTTTGATTGCATGAAAATACACATCTCGTTTCAATGGCACAATATGAACTTCTCGGAAAGACCAGAGGGATATATCATGAAAGCTCTCGTGGTGTTACACGATTGCCAGAGAAATCCTCAGCTGCTGGACGAATGCCAGTCAGCCAGCATACCGACGACTGAAACCAATCTACCAGAATATAAGTCACTCTCTTTCTCTAGACATGCGGCAAAGTCGCGCGTCGCTGCGGTTTCCGAAACCGGAAGACAATTCCCGCCCACTACGATATATTAATAATGAGAGATTACATACTAAGCCACATCAGAAATAGATCAGCATTCATTTCATTCTTTGAATATATTTTCTTTAGAGAGAAGAATTTACTTAAAGTTACAATACAAGCACAAATAGATTTAAAATTATAGTAATTATGTTTAATCACTACATACATGGCACGCGTTGACGGTGCCGTAACTGAATGGCGAAACGCGAACAAACGGAACACCAATTGTCTTTCCTGATTCCAGAATATCATTTCACGAACCGAGCTTTCGAGATCAAAGCCAATCACGAAAAGCGAAGAAAGGAGGGGGATAATGGACTGTCAATGGAACGATCGCGTTTCCGTCCGTGTGCTGACTCCTCGATACGCAAACCGGTTTGATGAGGACCGGCTATCGTGAAACGTTGGGTTATAGTCATTGACGTTCCAGGTGGATGTCATGGTGATGGCATAACTTGCCACGATAGAACCCTCGACGCTGTTTCCTCGTTTCCTTCCGATTCATGCGTAGGACCGGCCGATTTGAACGAGGATGCGTCGTCTCGGAGAATTACTTTCCGGAATTCAATCCGCTTTGCCTCTCATTACGTTTTCTCCAATAGATTACATTATACCGTAACACGGAATTAATTTAGAATTTTTATTAATTTTTATTAACCGTATATGCAATTGTACTTTTTATATTATTTATGCACATATCAGTGTCAATTATTAAATTATTCATTTATATAAAAAAAAAGCGCTTTGTTGAGTTAAAATTCTCGTTCACTGGCCAAAATATTAAGGTAATATTTTGGCGACGTTATTACAATTATCATATGTATCATTATCGTGTATATTCTTACAAATTGCAATGTTTACTCTTGAAATATCCCGAAGAAGGTATTAATACGGGATTGAAACGAGAGATTTACGACTACTGTTATCGCGATCGACAAGCCAATTCGGAACGAATAAAGTTTGTTTCGACGGTCAATAAACGGCATCGCAATCAATTACCACCTTCACCCTCCGCGCGCCGAATGCCGAAGGAACGATTAATCCTACCGAATACTGAAATACCAGAATTATAGGGTCGTTTCGTTACACGTTCGCGCTCGCGAGCGGAATCGATTGGACATGACTGGTCGGCATAACGATCGTCATTATTAACTGCGTTACATGCGTAACATCGTACAGCAACGTGATTATATAACGGTCACGATTATTGACCAATCGGCTCGAAGTCCAGACGATATTGATTCACGTATGAGATAAACGGAAATCGTTAGATCGCCTAATAAATGTTGATTCAACGTGCATACTTCTGACCCTCTTTTTCGATCGTATCGAGTGGAGCTTTTAACATGCGACTTGTTTCGCTTGTAATCAAGAGAGATCCGACGTCCAAAAGAATAAACAAATTAATAACCCGATGTTTCTGTAAAAAAACTGCGTTAATTTTACAAAACGTACGAAATTATACAAGTATATAACACTTTATAAAGTTATTCTAAAAATAAAATTCCTCCTAAAAGTAAAATTAACTGTAATTATTTTAATAACATTTTTAATGTTTTGTCATAAATTATTTGCGATAACAGATTCACTCTTGGAAACATCTTCAAAAAGCGTTTAATTAGTATTCACTTTCTTTTAAAATTATTAAAAAATTATCCTTTTAAATATTAAAACGGACTTAAGTGTTTGATTTTATTAGGAATTTCTATCTCATTTTTCTCTCCTCTCCATGTTTGCATATAATGTTCTATTTAAAATATTTAAATCCATTCCCTCTATCTAGTAAATTTCTCTCTATTACAGACATGACTTCATCGTGCGTTCTGCTTAAACGGCGACGTTGGTGCGTGCAGGTAGTATCGCATAGGGCATCAAGCAGGTGAGAATACCGTCGAGATTCAAAGGGCGAGGTACGTCAGACGCCGTACATGTGTCGCACACGTGTCGAGGCTGTAACGAGAGGAAAAAGGGGAGGGATTGTCGGCGCCGAAAGGAGAGGAGATACCGCGCTTTTTTTTCGGTGTGTGTGTGTGTATGTGTGTGTGTGTGTGTGTGTGTGCACGGATGTGTGCGTGTGTTTGCACGCGCGCGCATTGGCGGGTCGTTCACAGACTAACGCGCAATATGCAGCAGCATGCGCTCACCGCAGAATAGGTCGCCCGCGTGGCGATGCGACCGCACTCCGACGCTATAATTACCTACGCGCGCTGCTCTAACGGGTATCTCTGCTGCGGTTGTATACGGAAACTAAATTATTCGGGCTCCCGGGTACGCGCGACATAAGACCTCCTTCCCGTTTAATAGCGAGCCGAGATGGAATTTTCACCGCCAATCCGCTGCGACCGTCGGTACTATGCGTTAATCCTTTATCTATCATCTCGCAACGCGCGTATGGATTCTGAACGTCGCGGCATATCGATAACAATGAGCATTGTAACTTCAACACGTAGTTCTATTATCAATGAATCAATATCTTAAATTTCCATAGATTTATTACTTTCAGGTTAACCACTATTGCACAACGTGACAATTTTCAATTGGCCAAAAAGTAAAAAAGCACGAAGTTAATGTTATAATAAACGAAAGACACTTAATATTTTATTAACTGCAAAGATTGCTTAAACGATGAATCAGTAATTTCAATTAAACGATAAAAAGATAAATGTTCTTTTCTTTCTGAAAGTTTTCTTCAAAATTTACAATGCGTTAATTTTTTTAATGACAACAAATTATAATTTTAGTCATTTAAGTCAACATAATAATTCTCATCTATAAATCTAAGATTATAAGCTTATCATATTCTCCTGAAATCATACGTAATAAACATATGTTTCGTATCAAACTTATATTTCTTCGCGACGATGATTGACAAAATGATAATAAGAATGAATTTCAATGACTATTATCGCCAAGACACAACAGGACTAATCGGTTCACACGATGGAAACGAAACACGCGATGTCGAAGCCGTAATTTTTGCTAGCGTTAGACACAAGCGAAGACCGTCGCTTCCGTCGAAATCACAACCGCGAGAAACTTCGTGTCTCCGCTGCGATAACAAAACGCAAGTTGCAACATCGTGTAACGTCGATGCAGCGAGTGCACGCTACGTAGACGCCAGTACGTGACAGACACACGGGAGTCCCGCGCGTGCACCAACCGCTCTTCCGGCGTGTAATTTTCCCGCACAAGTTAATATTACCGGCACAGTAATTGTTCGCTACCGTTAGCGGATCCTCCCCGGAGTTGGTCGGCCTGACTCGCGTATTGACGAAGATCCCTGTCCCGAGTGATTGAGCGGCTCTCTTTTGTTTCCCTTCCTCCAAACGTTGATCAAGGATGCACCGTTATTCGAATTGACAGTTACGACATTCGCTCACAATCGGTGAAATCAGCGCGCTGGTATATCAAGGATTTCGGAATCACGAGACGCGGTCTATTTGCACGGCCTGAAGCTAAAATCATTGCCACTGAATCACATTATACCAGGTCGCCGACAAAATTAAAATAATAAAAATAAAAATATAAATAGATAAAAAAATTATGAATTATTTCGAAAGGAAAGCTATAATTATTGCGAGGAATTTACAAGGAGTCACAATTTATTGTTTTCTCATCATTATTTTATATTGCGAAATCGCCGACCTTTTCTTGAAAACGATGGAAAAAATGCAATTTTACTTTTCGCGACACAATCCGCAAATCTTACTTTCGGCGGCCTTTCATAACGCGAGGATCGTCCGAGCAAGCAGTCGGAACGAGTCGGGATTCGCGGAATAAGGCATGTCGGCCGGCAAGGCGGGAACGAGTCTTTGCGCGCGGTGGCGCAAAGTGCCGAGGAGAAAGCGACCTACTTGCGGGTCGAGTAATTATAAGCCTTGAACCGGAGTAAACGAGTCGTCAAGCGAGCGAGCGAGCGAGCGAGCGAGCTGAGCGGCCGGCAACGCTCCGCAGCAGTTCAACCTGGATGTTGTTAAAACCAGAAATGGAAAATGGGATCAGAACCGAATTCTGGAAATTCAGGAAATCCTTCTACGAGAATCGTAAAGTGATCCTTAATTTCAAAAACACTAAACTAAATTAGAGTTTGATTATTTCGAGAGTAATTATATAAGAGCCATGGATGTTCCGAAAAACTTGAAACAGGTTGCATAATAAACAAGTAATTTATAACATACTCCATCATATCTCAAAAAGAGTTTTCAACAGACTGAAATATGAGCCTGAATTATATCTTGTGTAATATAATATATAATTAAATTTTAATATTTTGCATTTCTCGAAAAGCACGTATTATAATTATTTTTCAAACATTTAACGTAATAATAATATTATAAATGTTATGTGTAATTTGCTAATAAAATGTGCTACAGAAATCCAACCAAATGTAATTTCTCAAATAAAATATTACTTTGTTTTTCTCAATTTAATGCAGTACGAGATACATGTTTCATATGCAGTGCCATAGAATGATTTAGCTAATTGGAAAGAGCGCATAAATACATACTTTAATTAAATATGTAACTTATAAAAATTTAATTGAAAATGTTAACAATAAAAAAGCAGGAATATTACACCCTGTGGCACACGCTCCCGAGATTACGATTAAAATAGAAACACGAGATTCCGGACTGCGAATCGCAAGTGCGGATTGTACCGGGTGTCGTCAATTCTCCGAGATACACGCTTCGCTCTCTGACCCCCTCTCTCGCTCTCTCTCTCTCTCTCTCTCTTTCTCTCTCGTCGGGTTAGCTCAAACGCGCAAAGTTCAACGGTCGTACGTGGGTGTTTCTGACCCCGGCGAGGATACCGGCACGATGCAGAGGGCGACGGGCGTCACGACGCGCACAATGGTCCCCGGGAAGGGCGCAACGCGTGTCGGGATTCCGCGAGTATACCGGAAGTGGACTGCGCTTTGCGCACTCACGCTTTGCGCCGCGTGGGCTTTCCCGCTCTCCGGCGTCGCGACGCTCCGCGTCGGGATCGTCGGGCGTCGTGGCCGCTGCCGCCGCTGCATTGATCGGGAGGCCTCATCCACCGCCCGTCCGCCCCCATTCCCGTTCCCGTTCCCGACGCTCCCTCGTCGACGAATCATAGTCGGCGGAAACGCGGGGATAGTGCTGACGGTGGCGGCGGCGGCGTACGAATTTTGATTGTAACTGCAACCCGATGTTTCGCGATCATGTCGAATGACGAGTCAATAGGACAGCCGCGAGCGAATTGAAATCCGATAACACGAGATTCATCGTTCGTGGCGAATTACACTTTTTCCAACAATCCGATAGTTTAGTGACTTTTCGATGGTCTCAAGTTTTCTTAAATATTTTAAGACATTTCTGAGAAGATCATCAAGTGTATCACATCTCATAAAATAAATTGATTACTTGAAATATTCAAATAAATTGATAAGTTATGTATAACCATTTTACAGAATCGAAAATATAAATAAAAGTCCATAGATTGTTACGTCTCGAAAATAAAATTGTTTACTAACGAGTTGCATAAATTAATATAATTAATTTGTGATACAAATTAATTATTTTTACTTAGACTTTGAAGAGTATTTCTGTAGAAATATGTAGATAAATAATTCTTTAACATTTCTTACTGTCATTCAGTGTGCAACGCATAAATTAAATGTACCGTTAAATGAGAGGTTTCTAGCTCTCTCTTGTGATTTGCTAACAAATCAATAGAACGGTATTGACAGAGATCGATGAATAGCTAAAGCGATGCAAATGCACGAAAGCGAGATATTCAAACACAAAGCCATCACTTTAAAATTTCATTGATAAATCAGCACAGCCAGTCAATACAGAAATCGAATCTCTTCCTTCTAATTTAAAGTAGAAAGCGTTCTAAGAAACTCGCGAATAAAACACAATCAGTACAATCCTTCGCTGCGATAATACATTTTCCATTTTCATGAATAATACACGCGACCTTTTAATAACTAGTACTATTACCTCTGACTCACATAGAAATAAATTTATTTGCCAATTAGACAAGGAATATTTCAATATTATCCCGGAATATTCAAAGAAACGTTACACGTGGAGAACTCACAATAGAGAACAAGAGAGGCGGAACGGGAAAATTGGCGAAGCCACGGAAATGTCCGAGATCGTGGAAATGTCAAAGTTTAAGACGCGGGCATCGCGCGTCCTCGGAAAACCGTGTGGCGAGGTCGCAGCGTTCGCAGTTGGCGCGACTTCGCGCAGCTGCCGCCTCCGCCTCCGGCACGTGGACCCATTAACCTTTCGTCGAAGCTTTGATGTGTACCGAATCAATTTACCGGCTTACTCGTTAAAGTTCACCAATACTCGCCGTCATTCGCCGTCACGTTGTATCGACGTAAATTGCTTCGTTCACTCGTTCGAACTTATGAGACCACAATAGCGATTTATGAAGGGTGCGTTAAGGATGAGTGAAATAAATGCTTCAGGATCACGTATGGGGAAGCTAGGGACCGCCATCATATTTTTTTCGTACAGTGTTTGAAATAAATAACATATCTTATATGTTGATAATTGTAATCGATAAAACTAAGTTGAAAGTGTACTGCCATAAATGCAATAATAATAAAATAATAATTTCAATTCTCACAGCTCTACTAAAAATTTAAAAAAATAAAAAAAAAATTCTACGCGACGAGTTGGACAAACTCATTCGTGCCGAGAAAAGAGCGACGGACGTTTCACAGCGAGGTCAAAGTTTTTCCACTCGCCGGCTGCCTAATACCGTCGCTTCTCCATCTGTTTTACGACCGAGGAATTTCACGAAGGCGAAGGCGACGTGAAAACTCGAGCGGAACAAGGAATCGGTGTTTCGGGATCCTCCCGAGGAAAGGGAAACGGAGGGAGTAGTCCGGGAAAAGGGGAGAAAGATGATAAAAAGGAAGCAATGAGACGGGATGAGAAGACGAGGAATGTCCGTTTCTCATCGTGAAAGAACGATTTCCTCGTCATTCTATCGAAACCTTTCCGTTAAAGACAGATAAAGAAATAGCTCATCTCGATCTGTCTTGAGAAAACGAATAATCAGACGCGGCTCTTTTTATTTCGATCCGAAAGATGAACATGCTATTATCGAGATACAAAATATTTCTCTCAAGTTTATCATTGTTTGGAAGAAAATTTCTTCATTTTCCTAACTTCTCCTCGATATCACTTTGCGACTTAAATTTTGAATTTATTTATCCAAAGTTATCTATTTATATAATAATAATTAAAAGTCAAGCTACGATCGGTTTTACAATTGTTATATTTTATGTATACACATATAAACCAACTATGTAAAATATTTACTGTGTTATCTTTGTTTTTGCAAAACATGTACCTATTAGGGACAGTGAAAATCGCAATTCACGCTGAATATCGTGCAACAAAAAAATAGAATCATGCGGGATTACCCGAATGCACGTCAACGCTCCATTCGTCGAGCTGGTTAAAACGAATAAAAATGTGCGAAGCGTGTCCATGAATATCAACGAAATACCTCGCCGCTAAACAACGTTCACAACGACTGCTACGAATAAACGATCTATGACACGATCAATGCTCCTCTCTCGTTTTTTTTTTATCATACGTACTCATCGAAACTGTGAACAATCTATAAAACAATTATTATTATTATTTATCTGTATTGAATACAAGAATGCATCAGATGCGAAATGGTTAAACTTCAGTTTAAAAATATGCTGTGCGAAATAAAAAAAGTCACACAGATATATATACTGCATTAATTAAAATATTCAAAAATATATCAAAGCACGCGTTTTAGAATATCGATGTGAAATCTCCTGCTGATTATATTTTACAGGGAAAATTTCTAAGACCGAGAATCTCCAGCATCAGAAATGTGGAACTCTCAAGACGATCTTGATTACATCTCATGTTCAATAATTTCAGTCTTTTCACTTTCCTCAAGCAAATTACAATTCTTATCATGACTCGTTTATAAAGTCGACCGTAAACGCTCCGTGCATCATTTTATCTCTTTTGCAGAACAATATAAATCCATCAGACGCGAAAGAGTTAACATCGCGATTTGCGATGAATGATACGAGAAAAGATCACATAGAATTACTCGAGTGTACTGTACAGTTTTAAATGCACAAAAACGCGTGAAACGTGTACCGGAATTCGACGGGATTCACCGATGAATAAACGCGCGTTTGTTCACCAAACAGTCGCCAATAAACGATCCCTGGTCGATCGCGCGCTCTCTTGTTCGTCCCCAGTCGGAAATCGCATGTCGCAGGATGCTATCGAGGTATCGTGCAATCATATATTTTACAGTGAGAATCTCTAGCAAGTAGCAGGACGTATATATATATATATATATATATATATATATATATATATATATATATATATATATACGAGCTACTCCTCGCATGTACGCGTATTCTCATGCAAATCCCGCTTGGTACGACGACCTAGAAAGCTGTTAAGTGGCGTGGCAGCGGTAGCCCCCGCAGCTCCCAAGACGCCGTTACGATTCCATCCGCTTTAAGAAAACCAAGTTGGCTGAATCAAGTTCGGTAAACCGTAGATGACGACTTGGCCAACCTGAGAATTACAAGCTGAAAGTATTCTTCGGAACAATATTGCGTAATCGCGAGACTTGCGAAAGGAAACGCGGAAACTATGCGCATCCGATCCAACGACTATAGATTTTTACCGTGCTTGTGAATGCAATTATATTTTTGTGATTTAGTCTTCGTTTGGCTGACTTGAAAATAATACTAATTTTAGAAAGATATCTGCGAGTTGTTGCAACAATCAAAGACTTCTTTAGAAAGCTGTTTCCGAGATGTAAATAATCCACGCGATAATATTTGACAGTATCAAAATTAATATCATCTTTATAAACAAGGTAGATTTCAATTTTTATGCATTTGAGTAGTTAGCTCGATTTTCAAAAATGATGGGTTTATCTTGAACGTGATCGATTCTACTATTATCGCGGCTTCAAGTAAGGACTAAACGGAATTTGCACGTGTTCCGGAAGACCAGCGAGTTATTCCCCGGGGAAGGACAGCAAGATCCGGGAAATCGACTCAACTCGATAATCAGGATCTTGACCTGGAATTGTAATCCAGGAACAGTCGCTCACACTGGTTGGAACGAGCTCTCAATTTGCATGTATCGATCCGCTGCGTCAAAGACGCGAGACGATCCGACGAGCGTAAAACTTTGACAAGCTGCTCGGAAAAGCGAAGAGTCGATTAATGTCACAGAACTTTACTAAAGATTTCGTCTTGGAACGCATCTTCCGATGACGAAACGTCAAAAACAAGATATCTTAGATTTTGATAACGATAAGTAATCAAAATGCCTGATAATTCCTCTTTTAAGATCTGTGAAGCATTGGCATACTTTTAATTTTTTCTTTTTGCAAAGTGGACAGAAAAACGATTATTTATGGACAAATCGTGGACAATAAAATTTGTAAATCAATATTTGCCATATCAATTTTATAAAAATTTTGTAAAAATTTGAAATATCAACTTAACAGACCTCCTCCTCTTTCAGCATATTTCAATCGTTATGTATATATAGTACAACATATCGTAAAACTTATAAAATGTTCGCGATACACAAAATTAGAAACAAAAAAGCTAAAAAAAGCTACCTTTTATCGCAGCACAATTTACTGAATAAAATATCAATTGTTCAAATACTAATTATATGTATATTGATTTCTAGCAATCAGGCAAACAAAATTTTAAATTTCTGTATTAAAACTATGTAGCTGTTATATTAATTTTATTTTGATTAATTGTTCATTCATATTTTTCTTTATTTAAAAATTGTACAAATAACTGATAACCGACAGATGCATTTTACTGTATATTATTCCTAACACGATTTCATAATATCGTTTTTTCATTTATTCTTTATTCCAACTTAATCTGATAATACAAATCCTAAAATCAATAATATTAAATATTAAAATCTATCGATCTTTTATATAAAACTAATTGAATCTCTTCCCTTTTATTAAAAAAACCTCAGAAAACATTTTTTCTTCTAAATATATATTATCATTACTAAATAATTAATAATATTTTTCATTTAACATTAATTCTTAATAAATCGTGAACAGTGAGGCGAAGCTCTCGGCAGTCAACTTAAATAATCGCGCTGCATTAACGTTACTTGCAACATAACGAGCTCCGTGTTTATAAGCGAGAAAATGAAATCATAATTAAGGTCTGGGATCTATAGTTCGTCGGCATATAGCGCCATCGAGGACGACGACGACGAGAAATGGATTGCCTCAATTTGTCCGATTGAAACTATCCCGGCACTATGCTCGGAATTCCTATTAATCCAACGACCTTCTTTCTCCATCCCTTTGTCTTTCTCTCTCTCTCTCTCTCTCTCTCTCTCTCTCTCTCTCTTTCCCTTCGGCGTGTATCTCCTGCCACGGTCTTTCTCCTCACGTTTATCCCACCCCTTCGCCAACCGGGAACCAGTTCGAGCAAGTCCGGTACAACGATATTTCATTCGGGACGCGAAGGCGCGAGAGGCGGCGGACCGTCTTTTTCTCAACTTTCTTGCACACGGTCGCTAGTCACGCCGTGTCTACGCGTGTTAATTTTAATAGCCTATCTAACGATCCGCGCGGATCTGATCTCACGGATACACGAAGGCCGTCGCTAGTGCGATATAAGGTTTGCGATAAGAATTTCTTTAATAATATACATTGTGCAATAAGAATAGCGAGAAAATTATACGTGGAATGTCTTATGTACTTATAATGACCTTATTACTTAAATATATTCTCGATGTCAGAGTATCAGAGCTGAAAAAGAGATGGCAAATCTCAAGATTTAAAACAAAAGATGACACAGTTAGAAAGTTATAAATTATATTATGTGAAAATAATTATTTTCTACATTAAACGTTTATCCAAATTTGACGATGCTAATATCTTGCTAATGTCTTTGATTCAGTCTCTGACTTTTATGTGTCATGCTTTTAACACGTAGCTAACACGCCTCTTTGAGTATCAGTACGACACTCATTACCACATGGCAACGACGCCGGTCGTGAACTGCGTAGAACAATTTAACGAGAATCTGAAAGAGCACCCGCGGCATCCCGCTGCTCGTCTTTTCGATGAACCTGTTGCTCCTGGCAATTAAAAACGAAACGCAACGAAAAAGGAAAAATCGCCGTACATATTCGGGTAACCGCGTTTTTGCAAGGTTTCTATTCATTCGGAAGATTCAGCCATCGAGAAGCGAAGATGATGAAAAGCCCTCACAAACCATCAGGAAATTGATGTATCGAGAAATAAGCGATTAGCAATTAAATAATTGTTAAAGAAATTAAAGTAAATTAACGTATCAGCATGTGAACCGTTTATAATTTTCTTTTATTTTTATTCTTAACAAATATCACGTTCAAGCGGTTATCTAGTGTTGAGATAGATTATCTTTTTGTTCAAGTTTATGAATAAATAATTTTCTCACAATTTTCGATAAAAAAAAATAAATAGAAAAACGTTAATTAATTTAAAGCTGTATTTCAAGATAAATAATTGAACGAATTAAAGCGATTATTCGATTTATGAATCAATGACTGTTTGCTAACAAGACTGTTTCGCCGATTTTAATCTTTTATATTTCGTTGCTAATATTAAATGAGCAACAATATTGGATTTAACTTTGCATATCACATTTAACATGTGTTTCAACTGAATAAATAATAAAAACTCCCTTCGTCGCGCAAAAAGAGAGAATGTTCTTTCTCGTATGTGAACGATATCGGCTAGATATATTCAACAGCGCAAATACAAGCGTGTGATTGTTGTGCTTCGCACAAAGTGCTTCAAAGTGGTCGTTCAAAGCGAAAAGAGAAACTTTTCAGTCGTGTTGTTCAATGTCCCAAATCACGCAGCGACTGAGAGACGATTGTTTTCTTAACCGCCTCGAGAGAGTATTCCTCTCGAGCATATGTCGATTTCGAAGTACAAATCTTAAAAACCATTCCGAAATTTTCATATTCGATCTAAAATACGTTCAGAATTAATTTCAAAAACTGCACTCTCTTTGACGGCCTCTAAATTGATCGCAAAATTTTATTACTCAACATAAAATATTTTCGTAATTAATTTCGAAATACCGGCTCTTTGATAAACTTCAAATCGATTACGATATTTTAATATTCAACGAGGAAATATTTCTACATAATCGAATCTTAAAATCCTAAAGTAATTCGCTTAAATTTGAATGAACGATACGACATCTGTGTCACTTTGTCTTATGAATAATATATCAATTCTTTTCAATGTACGTTTTCTATATTTTCTTGTAATGTTTTCAAGAAAATAGATCAATTACAAAACAAGGGGATTAAAGGACCCATCATTTATAGTACCGTTCATCCTTGTTCCTTTCAGTCCGACTCCCCACAGCGCACGTGGGCGCCGCCGCTTTCTCTCTCTATGTGGGTGCACCCGCGCCCGTGTGTATACATGTGTACGGTTTGCGATGTGTCGCTGTGTGGCACATCCAGCTACACGTTGCCGGGTAATATCGATCCCCTGGTATATCGCGGACATGCCTCGCTAGACACTATCGCACGCTCTCACCGTTGCACTCGCGTCCGATCGCTCACCCCTTTCTCTCTCTCTCTCTCTCTTTCGCGATAACGTATACGCGCGCGCGTATCACCGTGCGTTTGTGTTTTCGGTGACAGAAATTTAATGGTGCTATGTGCGAACACGACTCGTTATTCGCGTCAGATTGATTACAAGACAAATCACATTTCTTGTCAAAATTGCACATTGGGATTTTAGAAAACAATAGAGAGAACGACGTCCCATGTATAAATAAATAATACATAAAAAAGAATAACGAGAAATTTGAAAAAGAGAGAAAATATTAATAACCGAAAAATATAATCTCTCTAGGCAGACTCTGTTTAAATAGAAGAGAAAAATTTTATTTTACCGTTAAATATAAAATATATATTATTAATATATATTATCTTTCCTCCCCCAAAGTAAACGTTTTTAAACTCATGGTTGATTTTTCTTTCATCTAAAAGAAATTTAAGCACTCGTGAATTAAAATAAATTTACTAACGTAACTATAAACTTACTAATAATATTATTAACGTTCAATAAAAAAAAAGATAAATTTTAATCTCGCGAGAAAAAGATCGGGAAAATTTATATAATAGTCATAGCGATATGTATATAGTCCTATATGATGGATATATATACCTGTCATATCCTGTATCTAAAGGTAGTTACTAACTGTAAATTCCAGCCAGCAAAAAATTCTGAAGGAGAGGATACCATCGAGAGAGAATGAGAGTGCATTGCGATTATCGCGGCAGCACAGTGACACGCATACAAGTATTTTATCGAAGAAATCCCGCCGTACCGCATTACGACGTCGAGAGAAAACCACTCGCGAAACGGTCGTTAATTGCTAACATCTCGTCGTTAATAGTAAAATCCCATTGTTAACAACGAAATGACGCGTGTCCTTGTACATCATCGAGCGCAGTCGTAAAAGCGTTATCGCTCCTTCTCTCGGCATTATTATGATCCAATCGTTGTGACGCATATCATATATTCGAGTTAGGCGAGCGTGAAATACGGTATTGGCGTGCACAACTTGACAAGGATATTCGCGATATTTAGTCGTGTGTGCTACAGTCAATCGAAGTAATTGAACATGCGGCGTATGACGCTGCGATATTTTCCAATAATAAAATTAATAAACCATACAACGCGCGTAAGCGTATCATGGACCAACGATAATTAGTTATATCATCAGAAAGTGCACATTACACACTTGCCTGTTTTTACAGTTCTATTGGCTTTATACAGTAGCGATCAAGGGGTATTGTCTCGAATAGATAATATATTTTTTTTATCAAAAAATGTAAATAAAAAATGAGTTTTAGCTTTTGCTCTATCAAGTGCGTATTGTCCTTATTTTTCTTATTATTCTCACGCATTAAGTTTCCTGCTTTTATTTCTCCTCAAATGTGAAATTTATTGCGCTATACTAGACGAAAACATGTGTGTAAATGTGTGTGATTGACCGCAGTGTAAGCTCGGGTCCGTGGGTTCGCTAAGCCCAAACGACTGTGCGGATCAGTCATCCCTGCGGAAAGATAGATAACTCAATAAAAATAAATCGTAATCGACATCTGGCTGTCAAGATGTTTAAATTATTATCTGTCGTCGAGAATTAGCATTCTCTTTTACACAAGAATATTAACATATCGAATGTCTATTCGATAATTATTAAGGAAATTTTATGAATAAATCATTATTAAAAGATATAAATAGCTGTTGCATATTAAATACTTAATTTTATATAGCGATATATTGAAAAATTTGTATATACAGAAATATCATAAAATCTAAGGAACTACCAAAGGACGCTTGAATTGCAAAACATTGAAATGCGAATTAAAGGCTTAAGTAAACGAGAATGTCGCGGGCGTACTCGTTCACAAGCAACATTATCACCGTCGCAAACAAGCAAGAGAAGCGTGCGAGCGATCGTAAAACTAAAAACTGGTGTTCCAACCGCGGGAAAGGTTGCCGCCAACGTAGCGCGCAAGCTTTACGACCACGCTTCTTCTTCCCACGAAGCATCTCGCAAGTGAGAGCAATGGATAAAAGCCGGGTGAAAGATACAAGCGGAGCGATTTTATCTCGAATTTCTATCAAATCGCCTATCAAAGGCATCTCTTCGAAGAAGTATCAGACTGTTTTCTCAACAAACACTAACCATTTCCTCGTTAAATGAACAAAAAACTAACATTCTTCATTGAGACATTAAATTTATCAAAGTAGCTTCATTAATATATTTTCATATATTTTGTTAAATTGATTATATTTTCACTAAAATTTAAAATGTTTCCAAAATATCGTATATCGAGTTTTTTCTTCTTATTCAATAACAACGCGTATATTCACGCGCATTATTTTACGCGGAAACGCTGCTAATGCAATAAACACTTTTCGATAGGATCGATTATACCTTCGATTATTAGTACTAAAATATCACAAAAAATATGTTTCATTAAAATATTAATTAGAACTATCACAAAACATTGTAAAGAATTGATCAAGTGGAATCCAGCAAGATACACATTTTTTCAAAGAAAAAATAACACAAACATTCTTACCCCTCAAAAGCATGTAAAGAAATACGCGAGTTGCCGTAATTAACAGATCAACATCGTAAGGTACTTTTCCGAAGCAAAATCTATTTAACGCTAATTGAGAATCAAAGTTTCGTTTCATTTATATCGTAATAGTACGAACTTGTCACGAAGCAATAAGTCTACATTACTCAATCGATATTGCCGAGACGCGAACTTCCTTCCCGCGAGATTTCCAAAAAGTAAAAGACAAACCTCGCGCATCCGTAGTAAACGCTCGAAAGCCGGGCGTGCGATGCAATGCGATGCGATGCGATGCGATGTGATGCGATGCGATACGATGCGATGCGAGGCGCTTTATTGATTCATCCCGCTCCGTGCCCGTCTGTTGCCGCGATGTCGGTTTATCCCATCGTCGACGTATTTGCGGCGTAGGCATCTCGTGATTTGCGTTTTACGGTTTAATCGGTATCTGCTCGCGAAGCTCGGCAGCGCTTGTCTCTATATCTCGCTTGTTCGCCGAACCACTGGCGTAGCTGGGATTTCAGGCACTTAAGTATGTGCAAAGCCGGAAAGAATCGATCAATTAATTATGGATATAAATGGAAAAACAGCATTCGATGCCTTATATATGTGTTGTTGTTTAGCCGCCGTTATCATTTGACGCCGTTACGCGCCATACTTTGTGAAGCCATTGTAAATCTCTCCGCGCAGATAGGAGTTTACTCTTTTACCGTACAGTGGCTACGCCCTTGGTTCGAGTCCTTCGCACGCGCGCGAATAACGCACGCTCGGTAACGTATTTATAGGGAGAAATCGCCGATAATTGAAAAACAGTGCGCGAGGTGCGCGATCGCAAATTGCTTTCATCTTTTATCGGACAGAATGGCGTGCCGCGCGTTTCCGCTTTCGATCCGCCAGCGATCTCGAAATGCGAAATGGAAACCTATTTTTTTACGCGTACCTTCGATGACACCCTGTTTTACTGGCGTGATAGCAAATTTGCGATGCGTGCAAATTTCACGGCCTTTCGTATGATTTCGCGAATCCAGATGGGAATGGAAACTTTTGATGTAAATAACGAGAGATTGTTTTTTTGAAAAGTTTTTTGTAGTAAAACGTGATAATATTCAATAAGATTATTGTTTCTATGAAAATGTTCAGACACGAACACGAAAATACTACGAAAATAAATTTAAATCGAAATAATAAAAATTGTCGCTTAATTCTCTTTATATGTCCAACTCTTCATCAAAACGAATTGTATCTCATTGCATTCCATTTTTTGTAATTTATGCCATTTCCTTAAACATAATATTTGTCGTTCTATCTCCGCATGCGTATTTTTATTCGAATATATGTTCGTGACAGTTCTATAGGCTTTGTGTGAAAAACCGGAAAAAAAATGCCGTAAATAAATTTCTCTACGTGATGCGTTATTAATGATTAAAGGAAGAAAAAAATTTTTGTCGTAAATTTCACAATTGAGATTATTCCATTATAAAGCGTATCCGATGCAATTCATATATTGCGCGTTTTTAATATTTATTTTTACTTTACAATATCATTCGTAATTTATATCGAATCTGGAGGTATGAATGTTTTTCAAGTGTCGACTTTTAATTACTTTTCTCAACTTTAGTTCAGTAGAATTAATTATTTAATAAACTAAAATATTTTGACGTTTAATTTATTAAATCTTTGAACCTAATAATAATAATGAAAGAATTTTAATAAATTAAATCATCACAACTTACGTTGTTTTACGTAAATATCAATTTACTAAATGTCGTATCTTCGATAACGAAGGCAAATATTTCCTGCCTCCGGCTGTTATGAGATTCAAATACACTCCGTTATAAAATGAAATAGGATGAGTTGGGTGAAATTGGCGCGTTCTTTTCATGCGCGCGTTGCGAACAAAAATATTCGCTGCCGTATAAATATTTGCACGAGATATACGTAAACGAGGTACATCCCCGATGAAATCGTACGACGCACTAAAAGACCACCGCCAATAGTGTGCGAAAGGCAGAAATTCAGAGAAAGGTTGAGAGAGAAACGAAAGAGGATCGAGATTCAGCCTCTCAAATCGAAGATCGGAGAAAGAAGCGTCTTTCTATACTTCGATTCCGCTTAAAGCGGATCCACGCCGTATCGGCGCAATCGCTCGACAAAAGAGCGATTTCCCGCGGGGGGGAAAAAATCCACGATCGATCGATACGCCTGCCAACGTGGTATGGTATAACTCGTGCGCGCGAACGAGTTTCGTTAGAAACGGGTCGCGAGTCGCGCGAATCGTACGACGGTTCCGTGCATCGAGGTCACGACTAAACGTACACGACCGAACGTACACGTGTGCGTTCGCCGTACGCTGGTACCGTAACAAACGTCCGTTATCTCGCTGGAATTTTGGTGGAACGGCGGCAGTTTCATCGGCGATGAATCGATGATCCTTCAGTCAGAAGTTTCGAGTTCCAGTCAACTTTGACGCTACGTCGTAAAACTACAATATCGCACAATGAATGGAAGAAATACAAGATTCGAGAAGTCGTTCGTTCATCGGCTTATTATTTTCGCTGTAATTTAATTTCGCTTTTTAATTTAGTTTCATCCGGTATCTCTCTCCCAGAGATATATTGAAAATCTCGTTAAGGGGAGACCCTTTCTACATAAGACATACTCTTCGTATTAATATCGCGACCTACCGACGTAAATTGACGCAAATTCGATAGATCGCGATGGAGGAAACGAAGCGTTCCTCGCGGAAAATATGGCACAGACAACCTACGTCACCGCGTACACTTTGCAGATCGATCGCACTACACTCGGCTTGGTGCAGCGTGTGCTTTATATTTGTAGCCTTACGTGGGGCTATGTGCCATAATACAAATACATTTATACCTCGAAAATCATATCTCGCAATAACAAACTAAACGAAAAATGACAATGCTGTCATCACACACACACACCCACATATAGCGAGATTTATATAACGGGAACAATAATAAAACGTAAAAGTCATTTCGTGACGACACACGAGAAATAGAGGAACAAATATATCTTCGCGCACTTCACTCACTCTATAGAATTAAATATATAAAGCGTAGCCAATTTTGTAGCGACCATACCAAATTAACATACAAAGCGATATACCAAATTACATCCGCCTAATTTATCAAAGATCCATCCAACTTCTATAAATACGATCTTCACAAATTTTAGGATTATCTCGTTAGTAAGCGCGACTCAGTTTCGAGAGTTTTCCTTCGCGAAATTGGCATTCGGAAAAATTAGACGCCATTAAAGATGCCCGTGCCAGCGAATAAATAGCGCGCGCGATAATTGACATAGACGATGGTAATGGGAGCGCGATTTTTATCGGACGTTCAACGGAGAGGCGCTTTTTATCGGTGTTAGAAACGGGAGAGACTGGCAAGTGTCCAAGGGTCCCCCGCGCGCGAACGAAGACACTTTAATTTGTTAATGCACGTCTTCATTGGGTATTTCCTGGTCCGGAGAATTCCGTGATTCAATTTAATTAGGGTACCGTGGAGAGAAGGATCGTTATCTCGTCGACCGCCTCGTCAGGCGCCACGACAACGTCGAAGCGAGTCTCTCTCTATGTCTCTCTCTCTCTCTCGTTCTCTCCGTACGCTTTCGACGCTCTTCTTCTCTCGAACGAGTATTCCTCGATAATTCTTCGCGTTAACGACTTCCAACAATAATGGCTCTTAACCCACCAAGTGATCGTTGCGTCACAAAATACCGGAATATAATGAAAATGTGAGAAGAGCTTTGCAGATACGCTGAGTACGTAAATCGAAAAAAGCTTGACTTTGATTTTGTATACAACCAACATAAAACTGTAAAGTATTGAAACTCTCTCATTTATAAATTTTATTACTTTTTATTTTGATAGATTGCTTCCTTTTGCATAATAAGTGGATTTAATCGTTAATCTTTTAGTTGCGAATGAGAAGTATGTATGTGTATCTTGCGAAAATTGGGACGTTTGTAATGTAAAAACAAATAAAATTTTAAGTGAATAATCGATTAAAACTTTTCACTCCTATTTTAATATTATAATATATTATTCTTTCATGCTCATTGAAAATAATAGATTTGATATTTTCGTAATTATAATGTATTTTTTCACAGCTAATTCTGGATCATTTTTTGCACAATTGAAAGTTTTAACAATTTGACATAATAAGATTACCTCAGATAATAATATTAGAATTTTATCAAAATTCATACTTCAATATGAATCTAAAAACCAATTATCCAAACAGACTAAGGTTAATAATATACCTGTTATCGATTAGTTGCATGAAAAACTTTCAAATAAGGAAAAACAAATAAATAAATAAGATGTTGACAAATAATAAAAATAGAGATGTAATAAATTAAAGAATTTCTGTATATGTTTGAATTTATGTGTAAATAATTAACGTTTTAATATATTTTTTTATAGATATAAATGAATGGAAAATATTACTGATCTATATATAAATAAATCTGTAGATGAAGGAAAAACTGATTCACATGAAATTGACCTATTCTGTCTGAAACTTAACATCGCGCATCCCGTTCGCGACGGTCAATTATCCTCTCGCCGCTGCGAAAGCAATTACTCCAATCGACACGTTGACCGGCGATTACCATCAATAAATGGTCTTCTTGCTCTCGCGATGCGTAAAAAATCGGCCAACCTATTATTTTGCAATAAATAATTGACCGCGTAATTACTGGTCGACAAATGCGTGTCGCGAACGGTGGCTGTTATCCGTTTTATCGCGGCATAAATTATGCGTTAAACGATATATATCCGATAATTGGGTGAAGCGCAAATAAATTAAGAGGTTCGATTAGGTGGGAGAGAATCGAGAGGAGCTTCATGGAGGATCGTGACCGCGTTTAAACTATCGATTTACTCGTGGACAAGGCTAACGACGAGTTAACGGCTTCCTCGACGAGTCGGCGCTTATTTTTAGTCACACCACGCCGCCAATTGCCTCAAAAACTCGTTTCGATCCTCGGCGAACGGACCTACCAACTCCTACACGATCGTCGCTGCTTTTTTGCGCATCGCGAAAGTGCATATGTTCTAATGCCAAAATAAGATACAAATAAGTAAAGAATGATAGAAACAAAAGATAACACTAACGTAATGAGAGATTATCACACACGTGTACCAGACTTTTACGATAATGAATTTTAATACGATAAACAGTATAAGGTATTCTTTTATCTTTGTTTATCATATCATATTAAACTATAAACACGATGATGGCATGAATGCCATCTGAGACAAAAATTTTATCATTAGCAATTTGTAATTCTTTTGTGCCAGTCTCAAGACATTTTGACATTCACCGAATTTTTCCTCGAAACGCGATATTACAAAAGCTCCTTAATCGTAGTTAATGGCGCTTGCGTGCTGCGAGGTGTGTCCCATCGTGTTACGCGTTCAATACGTTATAGATAATGCAGTATCGTCCGCCGCGACACATCACGTATCATTATCGCGTTTATCGAGTATCTTCCTGTCTCCTCTTTCCCCCTTGTATCGCCGCGACGATCACCGCATTCCTGAATAAATTTTCCGAGAAGATGAACAAACATCAATCTTCGGATATGCAAGCCGCCGCGCGATGATTTCGCTTTCGTCGAGAGGAACGTGATATTTGCGTGCGCGAGAACGACAACGATCGCTGATTAGTATTACGATAACAGCTGTGTCAATGCAACGGCGAGGGCAGTACCTTTGCGATAAATTATCTAAAGTCAAGTTCAAAACGTAATCAAAAAATATACTGATCTTTGTTTCGTAATAGGGGAGGGAAGACTATCACATTGTTTATAACTAATTGAAATTGTATCACTTGTTAGTTATGCGTTAACCCGCCAAGATGCGCCTTGCCCGCTCGATACACAGGATACCGGTACAAACTGCGTCCTTGCTTTCTAATTGTAATGTAATTACGGCGCGCGTGCACGTATAGAGAGTCTCGCAACGCCACTATCTACATATATTTGTTGCTCGTTCGAGCAATCGCCCTCCTCCTAAATCCGCCCTACGTAAGCTTACTGTTTCTCAGATCTGATATCGAATCATATAAGCTTTATTATAAATTATATGAAGAAGATACTTTTCGCAATATATATTCTTCTTTGTGAAATAATTTGCGATATGGCTTTGATATAATAATCAAATACGATACATTATCAGTTATTAAAAAATATATATCTCACATCGTTTCTAGCAAACCTTTTGTGATAACGCTTTCTCGGTAATTCGTTAAACGCGCGGTATTTTTTACGTGGAGATAATTAATTCGTTCTTTTTTTCTTGCTAATATCTTGCACATTCGTCCGAGTAAAAGCAGTTTTGCGCACTCGAGAAAAACATGATACGGCGATGAACGCGTGTGCGATGTGATACGTGATACTTTAATAATCTCGTTCCTCGCGGTATCAGATTCGTACAATTTTATCCCCGATCTGTAAACACTGTAGAGATAAGTGGCAGTAGATAAGTGGTTACAGGTGGTTTTCTTCATTTTCTGTGCGCGCTTTTTCTCTCTCTCTCTCTCTCTTCTTTAAAATCCCCCGCGTTGTTCGTCTTATTACAGCTCTTGTTTATGACGCTTTACTGTCAGTAAATACTAGATACGTCAGAATCTTACGTATCGCAATGCGTCATCGTAATATGTTAAACGTAACGGTTGCGTGCAAAGCCTGTTAACTCTAAACAGCTTAACTGTTCTGAAGCTTGTAAAATTATAATATAATAAAAAATTGAATTTTAAAATAATTATAATATTAAATTAAATATTTAAAAATTTATACTTTTGCCATTTTTATTTTTTTACAGATTTTAAAATGCTATTTATACTTACTAGAATTAATGAACGCAAGAACAAAGAAATCTGTTCCAGTATTTTTTAACAATATAATTAAGCCGATAACGCGATATATATTCTTTTAACGGAGGAAAGATTCTTGAAAAAGAGAATCGCCGTCGAGAATCTAACGACGTAGGAGGTATTTTATTCTTTAAACAGACTCGTTTTTATGCTGCGAGCACCGACTTCCTTTCCCTATTGTGTTGTGTACGGCGTTGTATTTGCTCTGTAATCTGACCCTCTACCTCGGCAATCGATACGCGAACGATTTCGATAAGATAACAGCTACGATCTGGTTGGAGATGGGACTGTTGATATTACCTTCGTAATTGACTCGCAAACGACATTCAAAGTCTACTCACGAGCACTCGATCGGACAATTAAGCCTTCAGCAATAAGGAATATTGAAATAGCGATGCATCGTTATTCATCGTGCATAGTAAAGTTTGTAACCGCAAGAGTTTTGTTCTGTATTCCGACTCAATAATCAACTGAGTAAAGAGACATTCGTTAAATATTGTATCACGATGATCATCCGAAAATTGATCGCAAGATTAAAAAACAGAACAAAATGCAAACCTCTAAATAAGAAAGTTTATAGATATATAAATGCTAAATTGACAATTAATAATAGTGTGATGACACAGTATATTTTTATTATATATTGACTGAATATTAGTTCAAGTTTAAACATATTATCAATGGAAACTGATTTGTATAAAAATAATAGCAAAGATGAGACTAAAATATAATCATTTGAAAATTTTATTAAAATATTTTAAACTTTAGAATAATATATATTGCAATGTCAAAATTAATCTTAACAAATGAGTCAACTTTATTTTTATACCAATATCATGTTCTCTAACATAATCGATTTTTATTTTTATTTAAAGAATATTCATCATTTTAATCATTCCAGCATTTGAAAAATCGTACGAAAGCTTGTCACAAATTACGTAAATATATGTCATGTCTACTTTGATGATCGATAATAGCTATCTCGGAAACTCTCAGCTCACTTCAATTCTCCCCCCCCCCTTTTTATATGTAATTTCTAGACGAAATAGTTTCTTAAGCAACTCGCTCCTGGCTGCACCGAGAAATCGGTGCGCGCGCGCGTGAATGCGCGTGTCGATGCACCGACGGTGTTGGCAACGATAATGGTAGTAGTGGTGATGGTAGCGCGCTACTTTAGGGTCAACGCATTGCCAAGGTGGCGGCCATGTGGCACGCTCGGGCGCATGGCGGAGCGCCTGCGTGCACTCGGCCCGGCTCGAGGTATGCTCCCTCGTCCCGAGCGCACATGCATACGTGTGCATGCACACGAGCGTGGAGCCCGGCCGTGCACACGCGTGGGCGTACCGCCGGCTAATCGTGGCGATTCCCAGCCATGAGGGAAAACGAGACCGGAAAGTGCGCTTAACACTTTGATTGCCACGTCACACATATCGCGGATGACGCCTCTATATTTTCTTGGGAGTTGTAACACCTGCACATCGAGATGAACTTCATACTCCGATTAATTTGCGTTCGTCAAAATTAAGCAATAGAACTTTTTTAATCATATGCACGATTTATGCCAAAAAAATGTGTAATTTACGATCTTAATAATAATTACTGTGCAGAATAATTATAACATAAAATCCGTAACGGGTTTTGCATGTCGGTTAAAAAAATATTTCCCCTTTCGTTTCACATGTCAAGAATATATAATATATAAGAAAGATAGCGCAAATTATTTGCTAGAAAGTAAAATTTATATCTGAAAGGAAATACTCGGGTGTAATAAATTTTGTTAATAACTCTTAATAAATCTTTCTTTTATCCTTAAATCAAATGCGTGCCCGATTAAAATAATGATATAAAAATCAATAGATAAGATTAAATCCGTGTCAAATTAAGTCTGCTGCAATAAAGTCTCTCGAAAATATTGAAGATATTACACGTTAATTGCCTCTTAATGCGATATAACTCTGGAGCTAAAATAATCCCGTGCAAAATTGGCGGAGTCTCTGAGAGAAGCGGTGTCGCATGACAATGAAGAGAACAGCTTAAGACATGCGAACCGCGTTAACCTCATTACCGTGCCCCATAGATATAATGATTCGTACAAAGGTGTACGAAAGCGGAAGAAAAGGCGGGAAGGCGCAGCGGAGCTTCCGCGTGAAAGAATTTGAACCGCAGCCGTGCAGCCCGCCGGCTGTGTTGAAACTGCATGTTTGCATTTGCATTTACACCGGCTTGTCTAAATCATCGGAGCGGATGGTGGCCGATAAAAGGATCAAAAGACTAGAGGGGCGGCGAGATCGTGTGAAAGGCAAAGCCCTTTTTGTTTATAAGCCACGAACATAAGCTAGAGGATCTGGCGAACCGCCCTTTACTGCGAATGACCGATCGATTATTTTTAATCGGAGATTTATATACTTATCGCTGTTAAAACCGGTCTCGGTTTATTCAATCATACGTTTAATCGAATTCACTTTTTATTGGCATGTTATAAATTATCAAATTGACATCGGTATTTTAACTCTATAGCTAATTAATAATAGCGATTGATTGTATAACTTTTTAACCGAATAATTGAATTTTATTAAAATATCATTAAATTACAGAGAATAAGATTTTGTTTTTCTAATCAATTTATTTATATCAGAAAAATTTGTAGAAAGAAATATAAGAAAAATGACCTGTCGGATAAGGGTACTATTTATGATCTAACAGTCTAACTATAGATCAAAGAGAACTAGACACCCTTAGAACTCGTAAGGCTCTTAGGCCTTTTGGAAACAAATAATATAGCTATTCCTATTTAGCTCAATAGAGTATCCATAAAGACATAAAATATAACAGTTGTAACATTTGTCAAGCCTTTCAACATTTATGTCAACAAAAACAGTATTTTGAAGAATACAAGAAGATTGCAAGAGAATGCGAGAGAGTATGGATTGTTTTTTAAAAACTTTTTTAATGACTTATTCTTTGAGTATCGCCTATTATTACCATCACGTAAATGGAAAAAAAAATTGAAAGCAAGATCTAATCTATCGTCTACCCATTTAACCGAAACTGAAATATCCCGTCGGATACTTGGCATAGCAATTGCATCTCGCACCGTAAGACGTAGGCCGAAAACCGCAACGGGTCCTTGCCACAGGAGCAAAAAGAGCGAGAAAAGCGAGAAAGAGAAAGCACGATCGAAGATCCCTCGACGAGAAGGCCCGTCATGCTCGTAGCGGAGAAGGGCGGCGGCGGCGGTGGCGGTGGAGGACGAGGTAGGGGTCGATCGCAAAGCAGAGGAAGAGAAAAAGAGAGATGGAAAGAGAGAGAGAGAGGAAGAGAAAGAGAGTGAGTCCGGGACCGTAACTGTGACTATGCCGGGACGGCATGATGGCGGGTGGTATGGGTCGTCACGGCAACCGGAGTCGAGGCTAGCAGAAGCAGACTGCCTCTCCATAGCGCCTCTCTTCTTCTTCTCTCTTCTGCATCTCTCTCTCTCTCTCTCTCTCTCTCTCTCTCTCTCTCTCTCTCTCGCTTCTTTCGCCTTTTCCAACGTCTCCTGCCGTCGGCCGTTAACCGTTACGCGGCTCTATCTCCGCCTCTTGTTCCTCAACACGGATCCGCGCGCTCCGATGTATCTCTTCGTCGGTGCTCCCTTTTTCGCCAGATTTCTCTCATCCGTCTCTGCCTATCTCCTTCTGCAACCAACCCACCCCTCTCCTACTCGCTCTCGCGACATTAATAATCGCTTGTTTGGCCCATCATTATTTACCGCTTCTGTCGCACGACGCCACACTTTATCGATTCAGAGATGATTTATATTGTTATCTATTGTAAATTTATATTGCCCGTCAGTTTAGTTAGCGAATTGTCCCCATTTTGCATTTTCCGACTTAATTCGTTATCCTTAATAGCGCCCTGCTCCCTTTTCGCCGTCCGTCGTCGACGAGGAAAGGTAGAGCAGACCGACCGCGACGATCCAATTATTTCTACTTATTTACCGGACGACGAATCGCGGATAATTGGAGTCGACTATCTAATGAATGATGCACTTTATATATTTACATCCAACCAATATGACCGATGGATAACAAGAACTCATTCACGCTTGATTAACATCTTGTCACGTTGGATACACATGTATGTACATGTATAGCACGTGTCTTTAGAAATTACGATACTCGCATATGAGCGATGACTTAATTTTCTGTTTAATTTGCATCTGCGTCCGTCCTTCGTACATAAATAACGCGAATTAAACTTTGCCATACAGCGACGGGGAAAACGAGGCACACCTAATTTTTAATCATGTTTTATAAATATCAGACAAGAAGAGATTTAGGGAGATACACAAGAATGTCCAAAACACACTTTATAATAAAACAGCATGCCCTCGGAGACTGGAATATTCATCGAATAATCAGCCGAAACATGTAACATGCGATATCACATGTGACATTGGGATAGGGCCTTATCTCTGACTACATATATGAACAATAAATATCAAATGATAATAATAAATCCACTTTAGATCTCCGTACATTCCTGAAGCGCGGTCTGACGTCCAAAGGGAAAAAGATCTTTCGATCCCTGTGGGTGGTCTGCCCGATGCAGGACGGTTTACGTATATATGTATACTTGTACACACATACGATGCCCGATGCAGTCTCAAGAATAGCGGCAGGGAGATGCGGGGATACCCTCTCAAGATTGAACCCGTCCAATTTCGTGGAAACGCACACGATGTCGCGCGCGCGCGGTCGCCGGAGCTCACGAATGGCAAGGACGATCGATCCTTTGATCGGAATAGCCGGAAGACAAACCCGGATGGAGCTCTCTCGCGTACGACAAAGCTCTTCCCGGCGTAATCTTCGGTTGCGAAAGACAGGACGATGAAGAAGAGGAGAGAGGGCATGGAAATATACAACGTGTTGTCGGGTAAATGGTGCGGGAGAGAAGGAAACATCGCGATCCAATACCGCTTATCGAAATCTATAGCTCACAAAGACGCGAAATGAGAAACGACGAGTAGATACAGACAAATGATAGGAAATAAAAAACGACACAGATTAATAAAGCATGATACAATACAAGATACGACGTTTTGTATCGCGGCTAATAGAGTTTATACCTCAAAAGTTATGTTTTGCAATTGTGTTACGATTTATATACATGTTACATATGTATATATTCATCATTTAAACTTTGTTAAGTAATAAATATTTAAATGCCATATTCATATTTCTTGTTGGTAATAAAAGAGCTTTGAAGCTGTAAAGAAATTTAAAGAAACATTAATGTGAAATATGATTTAAAATTCTTCGCAAAGTTTCGATGGATGAAGCAACGAAACGTGCGACGTTTATAGTCACAGTGATTCTGAATAGCGAGGTGAAGTACGGCAAGTTAATCGTCTGCCGGGAATAATGAGAAGCAACGACGTTGATTCTCCTCGTTGTAAACTTCTCGTCAAGATCTCGACGAGCACTTTTGCGCGCGTCACGTGAACGTAATCGCAAACGAACTTCGTAACTTCTCACGTAACGACCGAGAAAACGTTTCACCGATTGCCGCGAACGACTCTCCCGGTATTAGTGCTCTCCGCTAATTCCCCCGCCCGTAAATCGTCAATCGGCCGCGATTGATAATTAACGATGTAACACTGCACTCATCGTAGGCGTCGGTCGACGTGTATTGCGCCGTGAGAATCGCGCTTAAAATACCGCACGCAAGTGCACGTGCGAACGCGTATGCGTGCATGAGATATAGACTCGGAGATCCTCGGTATTTCCTTCCCGCTGTTTTCTCCCACCACATCTCCTTTCATCCTACGCCTCTTCGTCTTTCCATCTGTCGCCGTCTCTGTTCGCTTTATTGCCTCTTTTCCCCTCCTGCCCTCTTTCCACGGCCCCCTAGCATACCGCTTTACTGCGAGTCAGCGACTAAAATCCTCTCGACTTCATCGGGATATCTCGACGACCTGTGCACTTTAGTCGAATGATTTCGTCGGGAGAAAACAAACACGCGCTGACAGATACTCGTGTGTGCGTATGTGTATGTTCTCGCGAGAGTTTTCACTGCCCATTAAAAACACTCGAGTCAGAATCTCGCCAATAAGCCATTTTCAATCAAAAAGAATCTTACGTATGCAAAATGTAATGTAAATGTATTTCATATGTTTTTTTCTACTCGTATTCATATGTAAATTTTATTTAAATAATTATTTTATCATTAATAATATTCTATTTTTTTTTATCAAACAAATCGATGCATCAATAAATCATTGTCGGTTTGAAGCAATTGAAAGCAAACTAATTGTAAATCCTCTTAACATTTTTATTAAATTACATAACGATAGTTCCAATATATCTTTCAATGTATTTCAATTGAGTTATTTTTATCAATGACTACTTATCAAAACGTATAAATGGAATTAATATGTGAAAAAAACACGCATCAAACACAATTGAAGAAATAGAAAATAATGTCAGCAAAGTAATCTACTCTATTACGTGTTAGACGGAGCTATGCAGAAATCGTGACATTGAAAGTGTGGCAACCCGCATGTGTGCACACATATAACTATTTATATACGACCGCGATCGTTAATGAACCAAAGAGATATTTCGAATAAATCCTCTATTTTCAATGTCCATGAAGTTAGCCCCCATTTTAAAAATTCAAAAAAATGATAAGAGTTCTGGATACCCTGAATCAATAAATGTTTTATATAATATAATGAAATAAATTCGGGGAAATATCGACAGTTGATTTATTATTAATTCCATTAAACCAAGATATCTTTGTGAACAAGTTTTTTTTAAACAAATTAATGGCATAATGCCAGTGATTCTATAATTCGTAATAAATAACACATTGTAAGATTTTACCGTAATTTGATTTTCAATCTTCAATTGAAAATATAAATTAAATGAGAGAAAAATATGAAAGAATATATTATAGGCAATTCATTAGAATAAGACGATAATTTTCTAACAAGAAGACAGGATGATTCTTGCAAAACGAAATAACATGCGGTGTGTCAGTATAATTTAATGGCGAAATGATTGCCGGCAGAGTCGGAACAATTCGTGCTTTCCGGAAGGAGAAATTAAGGGGATGAAATAAAGGAAGTACGTGGTGTATGAAAGGTAGAATAGGCAAAGAATAAGGAGTATGAAACAGCGAGACAGCAGAAGGCACGGCGAGGCTTGTGCAAAACAATCTGAAAGAAAAAGAAAGAAGAAGGAGAAAGAAAGAACGGCGAGACGCACGCGACGTTCCCGCATTTCTAATTGCATCTATCGCGGGAATCACGTGCGTGAAAGCAACGCGGTATATCATGTATAATAGCGATTAACATTAATAAAATCTAATTTAAACTATTTCCGTAAGATTTTACAATCATGAGATCGAACTTCGTTAGCTTAGCGTAATTATAAAAATGAGTCACTTTATATTATACTTCATTCTTTCCTTATGGGAAAATTATGTGCCGAACGCGTATTTTTCGCAATCGATATTATCTAAAAAAGATTAATCCAAGTATAAATTTATTCGTTAAAAAAAAACTAATTAAAATCAATGCGATTTTTATCGCGTCGTGTTATAATTCCTCGTGAAGTTTGAGCGCCGGCTGGCGACAAAAGATATCGCGGGTCGAAACGGGAAATCAGAGCAACGGGAGAGGGGAAAAAAGAGTTAATGCAAATGAATACGGCGAAGTTACGACAGTAATTAAAGCGCGCCGGCTACCATTATATATTACATTACACGAGAGAATGGCCGAATACCAATAATGCGAAAACGCCGCCAAAAAACGAAACACAATTATCCGGGTCATAGATAACGAATCTCAATCGACTATCCGTAAATCCTTACATGTGAGCAATCTGGATTAGCCTCTTTTTTTTTAACATATAAAAATCATATAATAATGATTATGTGTAAAAAGATAAAGTGTGCCAAAAGGAATCTAATCGAAATAAACCTAAAAATGTTTTCTCTATATCGTTAATCCTATATCTAACTAATTTTATTTTATATGTAAGATAATTATATGTATAAGATAATTATATGTATAAAGATCGTTAAGAACTTGTAGTACACTGTTGTACATTTCTTGTTTACTGTACTCATAAATTTAACATGGAATAGCAGTTATATACACACAGTGAATCAACATTTGTTCTCACATAGCAAGATACTTTCATAATTTCAAATTAGTTTTTTTCTTAACAGAGATATCAATTTCTATATCTCTGTAGCATGTAGACGACTCAATTCTGGAGAAAGCGCGAAAATCTATTAATCCTTCTTCAAACACGTTTATCTGCAGGCATTTTACAGCGTTATTTCAACATTTTATATTGCTTGTGAAGAATAACATTAAATCAATAGTACGCCGCTACTTAAGGTTTTCCTCTGGGAAAAACTATTCGAAAGAAAACGTCAGGCACACACACCGTAGTCCATAAAGCAATTGCACGTGAATGGAGAAAGCGTGCTCAGAAGAAAGAGGACGACGAAGAGAGAGAGAGAGAGAGAAACGCGAGAGGTTTAAAGGACGCGATCGTATGGCAAGGACTGCTCGTTAAACCGGAAAACAAACTACGGATGAACAAGGACAACGAGGTTCACGCCACGAAGTACAGTGATGCTCCGCGAGCGAGAATCGCGCGATCGCGTACGTATTGCGTGTCTGTCGCGCGCGCGTATATGCGTGTATATATTCGAGAAGATATTACTTCGAGCGCGCATATATTTACTCGAAATATTTCGTTTAGCCGAGGCATCATTAGCGAGATAAAATTACAACACGCCGCGTTGCTTAATTCTATTTGGTGTGGTGTATTTAGCTGGTGTAATATCACACTGTAGATATTTTGCTATCGGCGCTATAGATTGAAGATAGGACAAACAAGGCGATTATGATAACAGGATGAGTAATGAAATTTTTGACGCACTTTGTTACGCTTTACCTATTAAAATGACACTGTAATTTTCTCAGCAACAACCTCTCCGGAGATGGCCAATTTACTCGAATTATTATTTTATTACACGAGACGTTTTCAGAATTACTGATTATTCTTCTCACGGATAAATTTCACTGCATTTTTTTCGTGAACATGTTTTTCTCTAGTCCTGATGTTTTTTTTTTTGTAAATTCTTATATTTTTCATCTTCTTTCCTGATATTACTTCCGCGTCATCTTTCAATTCTGCGAACTTACGACTGATTCCATAACAAGAAAAAGTTTCTTCGTTCTGTCTCAGAATATGCATTAAATAACAATGTGATACTTCTATAAACATCTATAAACAATCGCGATGAAAAAATTGCTGAATACTTAGGTCGAACGGTGTTGAGATACGCGAGAAAAAGAGAAAAATCGCGTGAAACTTTTATTGCGGGCGACTTGTCGATACTCGTCAAAGGTGACATTCTAGACCGCGTAGACCGCATCAGAATCCGTGTTACAAAATTCGTAAAGCGGTCACGACGCAACCGTTCGCTCCCGCCGCCCGTAGAAGAGAGCGCGTTTCGCGTCATCGTACGACTAGAAATAACTCGAAGCCAAAGGCGTCGCCATGCGTGACCAAGAATAGTCGCATTCATATTCATGACGACGCGTAGCACTAATGTAGCTTCGGCCATATCGCTGTAAAGCACAATAACCTTTCACTATAATTAATACTCTTTCTAAATATCTTACATTCGTATATATTGCACATAATAATTTTAGAGCAAAATAACATCAAACATTTCGCTCGTTTCAGCATTCAATTATTTCGAACGGGCAAAACCTGTCATTTAAATGTTTCAGACCTTTCAAACACCAGGCAATTACACTAAAGCCAAATCTATCATTTGAATATTTCAGAAGCTCCAAATAGTTATCTTAAAATGAAACTATTTAAATAATTCGAAATATCATCAGAATTGCAAAGTGAATTCAATTAATCAAGCGTTTCTGTCGTTCTTTTTTTCCAAAAAAAAAAAATGCGACTTGAACTAGCCCAAGAATGCGACGCTACACCCTTGCACGACCCGAGATCCTTTTTCGGCGCAACGGGGAGATTGTTCGGGGTCGTCGGATCCTTTATTACAGTGGCAATCCCCTACCTCCGCCCTCGACACCGACCTGCCGCTTACGTACAATTCAACGTAGGCAAGGCACCCTCGCACTCATCTAACACGCGAGATTATGTGCGCCGGAAACATCCAAAATGCCCCTTGTTTCTATTTTTAACTATCTGCATCTCACAATCAGTTCTCGATAACGATAGCACAAATGATAAGGATACATCTCGTTCGTCGGCGCGCTCGTGAAAACGGTTTGCCTTGAAGCGACGTTACCTACTTTCCAATCTTGGCGTTCCTTTAAAAGATATTGTCGAGTGCAAAAGTCACAAGGTATTACGCCTCAGAATTCGCATTTAAAATAATAGCAAAAAAAAAAAAGTGTTTCGACATACTGAATTACATTAGCATTCATAATTTTATCCTACTCGTATAGGAAACTTCTTATACGCCATAGAACCGATTAAATTCTTTAGATATGTTGGAAAAATCAACAAATTTAATACGTTGTTCAATCATGTAAATAGTTTTCACGATTCAATTTCGTTGCAACGTGTGTGAAACAAAAAATATTCTAAATATGTTGCATGAAAACAATGATGATACATTATATCAGAAAATAAGAGCTATAATGCTAAGAATATAATAAACTTTGCAATTGCAAAATGTAATCGGTATAAATATATTAAAGATATAAAGATATAATGCATATAACATACGTAAAGGTCGAAATACACTTTTTCTTTCATTTCTCAGCCGTCTCATCCTTCGTTCGCTCACGATAGAATGGAGAGATTCTTCAGCGTCATCCTAGCGACGATAGACTACGAATATATCATGGTAGCTCCTAACCGAGAGCATTGTTCAACGTCAAGCATCCAGACGAGTCCGGGAAGCGAAAGATATGCACACGTTAAATTCGTACGCGTATATATGTGGCACGTGCGCGTATCCGCGCGCCGATAAATCTCGCGCTTCGACATCTCCATCTCGAATCGCTCGAATTCCCGCGATTTTATTCCGCCATTATCTCGGCATCATCCGGAACTGCCGATCTACGTTACGCTTTCCACGTTGATGCACGAGTATGATGCGATCGGACGCAACGAGCTTCTTACGAAAAAGTCGGAGATATCTTGAATTAATAGCTCTACCCTTTCATTTAATTAATCTTTATTTTATTTATATCTGCAATAACACATGGATACAAATGCAATAAATTGCGAATTGCAGTAATAAAAAGTAAAGAGCCAGTCGCAAAGTCAATGAAATAAAAACTGTAATTAATAAAAATAGTTTTAACTTGTATGATGGATTTTATTATCTAATAACGTGCAATCGTTACGTTGTCACGCGTTATATTCGATATCTGTACCGTTCGGTGAGTATTTATCGTCTAGTGCCAGCTTCGCGCACAGGCAAAACCTGAAAATATCGCACGACGTCAATATTCCTGTCACACACCGCGTATGAATCCGATATTGCACGTTTGCCCAGATACCAGCAAGCTACAATACATCTGTATTGAATTAATCGCCCGCTACTTCATAAAATATTTCTTGGTTTCGCCGCAAAAACATTTTGAAGAATGCTGCCGTAACAAAGCCGCGGTATTTTCGGAGCGAATGGAGCGTGCTGGTTCTGTGCTGCTCGCAAGTTGGATCGCATTTCGTACGATATAACCACGTAGTAATCCGAACTTCCATTGCTTCGAGCGACATGAAATTGAACTGCAACGTATCTGCTTGTCAACTCATAAATTATCACACGTTTTATATCGAAAAAAAAAAAGCCTTAAACCGTAAAAAGTTGAAATTAAAAATTTAGACGAATTGATCTTAATTTATAATATTTATTTATTATAAATATTATAAAATATGAAAGTAAGTAAAATATGAAAAAAAATCAATCGACTTTCTTGAAATATTATCTTGAAAGTAATTATCTCTGAATATATACAAAAAGCCCCAAATAGAAAGAAAAAAGAATTAATACCCCGTGATCAAACATAATTGATAGATCACTCTGATTGATTGATAGCCCTAATTAAGTTATTTTTGAGAATTCTCCAATTTCTTATAGAAAACTCATTTTATCCGTTTTAAATGCAATCATGTCTTCTACAACAACGCGGATATCTGGATATAATATGTCGGCGATTATTTTAAATTACTAAGATTGAATCGTACGTTAACGAGTTAGGAACGTCAAGAGATTTGTGCTCGACACACGGAGCGAATTTTGAACTGGATCCGTTCACTGCGAGGTGAATCCGTCGACTCACTCCCCCCCCCCCCCTTCCTCAGTGTTTCTTTCTCTTCCTCCCGTTGCTCTTACGAGATCTCTGCGAAGCAAGTAGGACTTTTCTTGCCCGACTTTCTCACGTAATAACCGGAAACGAGAAACGGAGGACGAAGAAGAGATCATGTCATAAATCCAGCTTTTAACAGCAACGCTGTTGGCCCTTTTACGAAATTTATTATTCAAGTATTTTTCAAGTTTATTAAATAACTTTCTTATTTCAAGTGATTTGTTATTCAGTGTTTTCTTTCGACATAATTAACATTCTATTTTAAAGATAACAAGACAAATATTCTTTTGGTTCTAATATATTTCAGCATTTTGTCCATAAGCATTTGAGTTTTTTATAAATTATCATGTTGAAAATACAATGTAGATTTTTAAATTTATTAAAAATTATTTTTAATTAAATTAAAATAAAATAAATTAAAAAAGACTTAAAATCGATACAATGATCTCTATTTATTATTTATCACTGAAAGAACAGGTCGAATAGTATTAAAAATGTTAAAAACATTTTTACAACATGATTTGGCATTAAAACAGAATTTATTTCTTAATACCGATCGTCAAACTAACGCCTTATATTGGCTTCAGGCAGATTAGCTTGGATTCACTTACACCGAACCGATCAAATAACCTTCGAGAACCCGACGACTTCAAGGTTACTGAGAAAAAAGAAGAAAGAGAAGGTAAAACGTTTCAACCATCTCACCGGTACTTCAAAGATTTCGTGCACATTATTACTTTGTTAGCGAATTCCTAAATTCAAATTTTCAATTAAATTAAATAAAAATTGTAAACTTTCTAATTAACAATTATAAAGCGCCTTTGTTGCACAAAAACTACAGAATTAATATCATAGATAGTATTACTTATGGACAAATGTGAACAAATAATGGATACTCGGAGTTCATAATTTAAAAATTTTTTAAACAGAAGTTTATAATTAAAAAAAAATGCATTTACAAGAGTGCTGACAATAAAGGTTTTTCTAATTTTTTCGAAATGGTCAAAAAACGATTATTTATGGACAAACGTGGATAGATTGTGAACAATCAAATGTCATTTTAATAAAACTTTGCATTTGGGGGTATCAACTTCATAAATCTTACAAATTGTTCAATTTCATATTCGCGGGACAATAGCTGCTGATAATCGATTCCTCGACCAATCGCAAATTAAACGGCTGACGACTTTCCCCTCAAAGTCACACACAGTCTATCTAGGTCGCGGCTTATCCCTGCGTATCTCATTAACGTACTTAACGGACCGACGACGTGCAGTGCGGAAACATCAAGCCGGAGAAATTTCGGCCAGGTACCGTATGCTCACCGAGCAAGACCAAAAAATTGCGGTCAGTAGCGGGTTGGTCCATAAAATTTATTGGAAATATTACCGGTGGATCGAAAAGTCGCTAGACCGGTACGATATTTATATTCCGCCGAATATCTTATTTCTTTCGCAATGTGATGTCATTCAGAGAAAATTATACGTTCCGTTAAATTGTATCGTAGATCTTTTGATTTTAATATGTAAAAAAAAATTTCTACGTAATTGGTACGTTAGTTTTCTAATACTCCATCTTCAAGAACTTTTCTTAAATGAAGGAGATCGGGCGAATTCCCGCTGTTAACAAAGCTTCTCTCATTTCCCAATCATAATGCTGACAATTCAAACTCGAAAATGCAAACCGAAAATTGGATGTCGACCAATGAACGCGCTCGCACCGATGGATCGTGAAAGAATGTGCGTGTAGTAGAGAGGAGAAATCGCGCACAGGTGCCGGACGAGAGTGCGGTCGCTTTCACGTGAAACGGCATGAAATTTCAAGTATCGTGTCCTACGATAACCGGGTGGATACGATGGTAGGGCACTTGAAAAATAATAATAAATGTCTAATGATGTAATCACATAACGCATTCTTGTGCATATGTAATAAAATGTAGTAAATCAATATGTACCTTACATGAAAGATTATTATTACTATCGCACCGTAAAGCTAAAGCTATAATTGGGCGACAGAAAAATGAAATATAACACCACGCGTACTTAAGCGATTGTATAATGCAGCAGAATTAATCGACAGACGTAGCAACTAACAATTAAACTAGGAAACCTTTTCCTCCTTCAACTTTTTACCAACTGGCTAATATAGCTTCGACAAGCCGTGAGAAATGTGCGTGCGATGAAAGCGTGTTTTTCAGAAGATAAAGATAATTCTCGAGATAATAATAATTCTGACAGACCGAGAAAAAGTTTCGCCGAACAAGTCTCGGCGAAGTTCCGAAGATGTCGACGCGGCGGGACAGCCGGGGCGAGCAATAAAACGGTCTTTGAAAGGGAGAAATAATTCTGCCGTCGAAAAGTTCGCTATCCGCTTCGTTTAGCGAGCTGCTTTGCATAAATTACTTGATAGTAATCGAATCACTCGGGGTTACGCTACGTAGTCACCGAACGTACTCAAATGACGGTAAAGTATACCCGCTAAAGCTAAGTTCACCAGCATTGTTTCCCCGTGTTCCCTATCCATTATTATTTCATTTTCAGAGACTGTGTTTTTCGCTAATTAAATATTCATCTTGTTATTGCATATGCCGTATGTGACTTATTTACTCTATTGCATGCGCTTATGCGGTGTATTTCTCTCATTTGCGATTGTTATTAAAGCGGTAACCGTGATTTAATGAGCGTGATTATTCATATATCTCTTTGCGTACCAATTGTTTTACACGTATACACACGTTAATGATTTTAATTGCAATTATCATTTGTTACAGCAAAAAATAACATATCCCTTGTTCAATATATGTATAAAATAAATAATCACAATAGTGCCAGTGTAAAAAAAATAGAAGAGAAAGAAATCACATACTTATTGCATGATCTAAAAAAAATGATATAAATCTTCTTCAACCACGTGGCAGAATAAATAAGTTTCGCCAAAGTTTAAATTTTTCTTTTATAAGAACTCCACCATATATCGTTCAATTTCGCTGTCGATACTCGCAAACGACGTCACGTGCTACTTTTTTGCGATTCAACGGAAGGTGCGTACAAATGAAGCAGATCGCGACGATAAACCGACGATGCCGGGGCAGCGGGATGGGATATAAAATCGCGGAGAGCAATGCGACGCTGACACGCGAGTTTGTTTGCAAACATTGGCGGGCCGCGGGCAGAGAATTTACGGCGAGATTGTCTCTCGGATATATTTGAGACCAGTCGACGACGATGGTTGCCAAGAGAGAGAGAGAGAGAGAGAGAGAACAGTGTGTGCCGGCACTCGAAGCCAATTCAATTTGCCGACAACTCGGGTCTGCTTAGCGGTAATTATTTCCGGGGTCTCGGTAAACGTGTTTCGCGCTTACCTCCCTCTCTCTGCGCCGAAAGGACGGCGAATACGCGCTCACTCGCGATCGATCGCGACGCGCACGCACACGCACGCATACACACACATACACGAACAAGCGCATGGACACATGACGATGACGTTCGCGATCGCCCGTTCGAGGACGAGATCGATCGGCGCCGTTGGCTGGTGCCGTGCCAGAAATAATATCGTTCGCGGCGAAGAGAACGCGAACTATACCGTGACCGAGCGACATCGAAGTCTCGGCTTCGAATCGCTTTCTCCTCGGACGCGTCTAAGATATTTCCATTTCCACAACACACACACACACATACACACACACGCGATATGATTCTACGGATTACTCCGTTTTTCCCGCGCGGGTTGAAATATGCGGCTCCCTGCTCCGCCAGATTGCGTCCGTCGACGATTTGCCGGTTTTTACCGGTGGATTCGTGAATAATTCAGGGAATCCGCCGGAGTCGTGGATCACGGTTCGAAACTTACGTACGATTATGATACCTTCGTTTGGAGCAATATCGCATATTTATGATTCTGCTAATTTCTCCTCTAATTAGAGAGATTTAAAAAGCTTTCTTTGTTTTTTGTGCAATTTTTTTAAAAGAATATAAATCGATAACTATCCACGATCAATCCCTTCAACTGTGTCACATGTAAATATGTTGGCGCATCGCGAAAAACAGCGAATCGTCGCGTAATAGAAAACACATCTCTTTGTTGTTAAACTGAAAATTAATTGCAATTAATGTATTTGAAAGTTAAACATCACACTTCCTACGATTTGCAACTCTCGCGAGAATTTGGAATTGTGATTTAATCGATAATAAAATAATAATGTTTTAATTCCAATGTGGAAATTTCAATAACGCGAAAGGGATCGCCGTTACAACTCCATGCATTAAAAACACGCAAGTCAATCTTCTGCAATGTGATTTCTCGCAAATGAGCGAAAGGTATTTCCTCTTTAACGTGATATAATCAGCGGGGCAAATTTTTATTTGGAGGAATTTACGAAAAATCGCAAAAATACAGTTTCGCAATCGTACATCGATTCGACTGCTTGACGAACTGAAGAAAGAACTGCGAAAAGCTGCCGCAGAGTGTTACGTCGAGTCCAGAGCTCGACACGGGACTGCGAAAGGTTAAGGAAATCGATTTGCGACGTCAATCCTCGATGGATCGCGCCGCGCGCGAGCCAAACTCCCACGCACACCACGCAAGTTCCCCGAAACGAGAGTAGAAATAAATCGCGCCCGCGTGCCCGGTCGTTAACTTTTCACTATCAGTCGTTCTCAAATAAAACTCGATTCGACAAGCGCAAACAATTTTCGCGAGCGTATTCGCCGGCTGTATTCTCGCGCAGCCTCGCGGTTGCCGACAGTTTTATAGCGCGGGATTCGGTTTATTTTTCTTAAAAAGTAATTCACGCGCGCCAAGCGCCCGAAGCAGCGTGGCCACGCGAAAAACAAGGCAGACGCGCGAGTATATCTGGAGTTTCATCGTCAAATGTGTGACTCCTGTCCTAGATAAGACGGAGATCACAGGGGTAAAATGTATCGTCAATTCCTTATTAAGGGGATACGTCTACGCAGACTGCCATGTTTCCGAGCGAAATTCGCGGCGAGACGATAACGAAGCCGTCGCGGAATCGTCGGCGCGCGTGTTCGCGCGGCTTTATCGCGATGCCGCTCTCGCGTTAACGAGATGTAATTCCGCGTGAAGTATCGCTGAAGGAGGCGACGCCGCTCGTATTCCACCGCCCGGCCGAGCATTAACACGAGCGCGTCGCCCGAGTTTTCATCGCCGCGCGCTCGCCAAGATTAAAAAGCGGAGCGCGCGCGCGCGCGCGCGCCTCTCGGAGTCGCCGTAAACAAACAAAACGTCACGTCCGCCTCGTCGAGCTGATAGCGGACGGTTAATCCCGCATCCCTCGGGACGTCTTATCAGCCCGAATTCCGATCGATCTCCCGGCCGCGCGCGACGCTATCGATCCGCGATGGAAAAACGATCGGAAAAGGTGAGGCGCACTGAGAGAAAGATATAGTTATTGTTTTATAATATTTTTACCATGAATTATGATTAATGATGCATATAGTTAGGATAATCATAATTCGTGTTGGAAATATTATAAAAGAGTAACTATATCTTTCTCCAGCAGGTACAGCTCGGAGCAGCGCCGACGATCGTCGGCGCGAATGATTTTCGCGGGACGGACACTCCACTCCGCGTTTTCCGCGCCGTGGACTCTCTCGGCCGGTCGCCGCTGCGCGCGCGAACACGCTCGCGAGGCGCGTACGCGACGGCTACAAATAACAAGATGGCAGCCGATCGAGAGCGATAAGCGCGACGGCGCGCGACCTGCCGTCACGCGTTTTGGGATCGCGCATCGATCCCACGGGAGAGAGAACGAGATATAGATAGAGATGGATAAAAGGTAACGCACACTCACCGGAATCACGATCGCAGGCCGTGGTCGGGCGACGGGCGGCTGTACGTGGGGGCCGACGGCGGGGCGGCGATCGCAGTTATATCCAATACGACAATACGAGTGTATCCAAATATGATAAATCCACACACAGAGCGAACGGAACTATCGTGCACTGATAGGAAAACTCTCACTGCGTGAACTCGTGGGCGGGCGGGAGGGGGCGAAATACGTGAGAACCGCGTTACGTATCGTGCCTTCCCCTTTGCCGCGATCACTGATTTCCGATGACGACGAGGAGCAACACTCCGCGCGCTATTATCGGTGCCGAGATACGGACTGAAGTGAGCGGCGAGACGGAAAGAGAGAGAGAGAGAGAGAGAGAAAGAGAGAGAGAGCGGAGCGAGCGAGACGGCGGCACACAGCACTTTCTCGCGACGCGCACCACTAATAATACATCACTACGTCAACGGTAATGCCCGGCACGGCCATCATTGGGCAGTGCCGCGTCGCCGTTGCTTGTCCATGCGTGCATGCGTGACCGCGTATCCAAGAAGCGCGCACACTGCACCGACGAGAGAGCGCGGTATACCTCGGACGGCGACGGCGACAGCGAGTGCGACGTACACGACTCGGACGCGAGCGGACGCGAAGGAGGAAAAAAAAAAACAGCAACGGCGGCCGCGAGACGGCGATCCCGCGCGGACTCGGTAGAACTCCTCGCGCTGGAAAGACACCCGCGCGACGTCGGTAGGATGGTTAAATCGGCAAGGTAGATGGATCTACCGTCTATTCCGCGCCACCACTGCCGGATTCCGTGAAATCGCGGAGAAGGCCGAGGTCGAGACGGAGCGCAGATCCGTGCCGCGCGCGAGCTGCTGCGAGACTGGCGGCGGCGCACGAAGCCAGCCGAAGCGCCGCCACGCCGCTCACGACGAGGCACGAGGACGCACGAGGACGGGCCAGTAATGCCGATGATCGAAGAGCCCCCTCCCCCCCACCACCACTTCCCACCACCGGCCGAACGCGCGCGGAGCGACGCGCGGGGCTCGACGACGGATAGATTACACGCGGCGCACGCGCGCGCGCGCGCGGCGAGCGAGCGAGCGAGCGAGCGAGCGCGCTCCTTCTTCCCCTTGACGCGAACGCGGTTTCATTACGTAAAACAAGTATGCGTCGCTCGAACCCCGCGCACGCTCTCGATTCACTCGTCACCGAAAAAATACTGTGCGCCGATTACCGATCCGCGAGGCTGTCGGCGAATCCGCGGAATTCGTTCCGGTCTTTACCGCTCCGGATAACTCCCGCGAGAACGGCCCGCGCGAGTCCCGACGAATGAGTTTTAATAAGTAAATTATCGTTCGTAAATTAAATTACCGTTCACTGGAGGGAGACTACGTACGTCCCGAGAACGGGAAATTTGGATTAAATCGAACCTTCGTTTCGGTACGACGCGATCGACCTTGGCGGGGAATCATCGATGATTCAGACGCGATGGAACGCGTTACTCAGGTGGACGCGAGTTCTCTGGAAGGCGCCAGCACAAACAGCACCCTTCATACGGTCGTGTGGCATCAGCCAACTCAAATAATTCACGTCGATGCGCGCGTCAAACTCCCGGTGACGATCGACGAAATCTTAAGCCGATGATTCATCGAGATAACATCCGTGATGTTTTCCGTCGCTCGGAATCTCGAACATAAAAACGACGACGAAAGACCGATAAATGCTCATAAAGGTAACCCGTGGTCACGAGCGACGCGAGAATCCGCATTTTCGCGCGTTTTCGTCGCGAAAACGAGTCGAGTCACGCAGCGGGCCGCTAATCAATCTCTCGGTAAGAACGCAACGTCGCCTTATCGCGCGGAACGCGTGACGTCGTCCGCTTTCGCGTGAATCGCAGATTCGTCGACGGCCAGCCGGACGCCCAATTCGGCGCGTGCACTCGGGGTCATTCGCGCCGTCGAGCCAAGCGTTCGCGCGTCTATAATTAATTACGCGTATCTCGATGACGCGTTTATCGCGACTCGGAGACAAAGACGACGAAAGGATCGAAGAAACGCCGAGAGCGCGGCCTTTTTCTCCCGTGCCTTCGTAAATCCTCGCGCGATTTCACATCCTCCTCGTGGTCCGCGTGGCGATGAAACGTCAGTACGTCACGCACGTTTCATCTCACACGCACACACGTACGCACGCGAGATATAATAAAAAGAAGACAAGCACCTCCGAGATTCTTCCGTGTTTTCACTCGTACTTTTCTATCGCCGAAGTACACTTGACGCACACAAAACAGGGCACGGACGACGGCGAATCGAGGACGCGCCTCGTTCGAAGAAAATCGTGGTTGCTTCCCGCTGGGCGGAACTCGGTGTCGTTGACGGAGGGGGGGGAGGAGAGGAGGAATACGGGGATGGGCGAATGGCGAACGGACTAACGGAGGGACGAGGGAGGGAGGGACCGGGGGAGAAACGGAGAGAGAAAGGTAGAGAGAGAGAGAGAGAGAGAGGAAGAGAAAGAGAGATAGAGACAGGAGAGAATGAAAACGGAGCGCAGCGTGACGGAAACCACGTTACGAAACAACCGCGACGGAGATCCGACACAAACTGAGAGCCGCCGAGCTGCTGATTGCAGCCGATAGCACATTCTCCCCCACCTCGCCCGTCACCCTCTCTCCGCGCCGCTTCCTCCCCTCTCGGTCCCGTACAACGTAGCGCTCGACTTCCCCGTGGTCTATCCCCGCTCGCGCCGCGAATCTGCCCTTCTCCTTCTCGTTCTTCTCTACCTCCGACGGTAGTTTCTCGCGAGAAAGTTTCTAGCGTATTGCTAGGTTATCGGTATTTACTCGTTATCGCCAAATCTGCACGCGACCTTGCTGTAACGAGGGAACGGGCACCAAAACGATCGCGCGAGATCATCCCGTACGAAAGTGAAAGATTGATGAAGATGATTTTCAATATACGTCGCGCGACCTTGCGAAAAAAAGCAATGTTCTTATACATAATAAGTTTGAGGGAAAAATATAGTTACTTTTGGCCTCAACCATAATTTCATAATATTTCTAACAATAATTATGGTTGACATAATGATGCATAATATAGTTAATATTTCGCGTTAGAAATATTATAAAATTATAGTTGAGGACAAAAGTAACTATATTTTTCTCTCAGTGTATAGATTTAATATTCATAAGAACGTGAATTATAAAAAAGACTGACGCACGTTTGATATTTTAGAGAAAGTAACAAAAAAAAAAAAAAGAAAGAATAAAAGTAGAAAAGAGAGCTTTCGATGACTTTCGATTCATCGCGCGATCTTACGAGAAAAAGCAATATTCTTATACATTTAATATTTATAGGAACGTGAGTTGTACAAAGACTGATGACGCACATTCGACATTTTCGAGAAAATGAAAGAAAAAGAGAAGAAAGAAAAGAGAAGAAAAAGATCCTTGAATAACGGGTACCCGATACGGCGATCTAAACAATTACGGAATGCCTGCTCGTACACCTGTTTATTTCATTTGAAATTTTCGAGCGATTTAAACATTCAGCGTATACAAGTACCTCGTTGCTCTTCGATGTTCAAATGTTAGGTTGTCGGAGGGAGGAAGATTGAATTTGTTGCCCTAATTTTACCCTTCGATCAGTCGTGAACAATCACCGACGCTATCATACGCCATCTTTAATACACTATGGTGATTGGTGATGTTATCAAAAATAACCAACTAAACGCGATAAACGCGCATTGTTTCACGATATCATCGACTGTCGAGTTAAACGTGCCATTAACCGGAGAATTCACCGTGGGTTGAAATAATCAGTGGGAAGTGTCATCACCAAGGTGTATCGTCGCTCGTGTCATTTTTACTTCATAATGTAATGTTAACCGAGTCAACACTCGCCCGAGCGGAAACTTATGGCACTTTATAATTTTCAAACGACCGTCGCGCGCGCGCGCGTGTCGAGCGAAGGGCAGAGAAGGGAAGTGAGCAATTTCGAGATTTTCACGGCGCCGTTTCCGAGAGACGATATACGATGTCATAGAGACGGCGATGTATAAGAGAGTGGAATAAAATATCATTGCCGTCGCGTCGCTGGTTCGCGGCACCGTATCTCTCGCTCACGCAAGAGCGACACGATAACGTCCGCTCAGGTACACTTCTCGCACGAGGTAAACTCATTTCTACACTCTGAAATTGATTTTCCGCGAAGATGACAAACGTCCGTTGACTGTACAGTGAAAACCGTAATTTGCGACGCAACGGCAATACTCGGTGTTCGAAATAAAACAATTTCTGGATAAGTTTGATGTGTGTAACGGAAAAGCGGAGTGGTATATACATTTCCGTGTAACGTAATATATGTTTCATATTGCTATTTCTTGAAAGCGTTAAAAATTGTGAAAACAAGCTGATGCGCAGGACGATACAATTGTCGTTTCACATAATAAAAATAAAAAATACTAGCATTTAAATCATTAAAGTCTACCTCTGAAAAGATAAGGAGGTATTTTCAAAAATTGAAAGATATTTTAGATTCTTTCCTGTACATTTATGTCCTGTAAGAAAAATATCTTTCACAACTTTGTTATCAGAAATTTTTTACAATTATCTATCTGCGTTGGGATGGGCGCGTGGGTTCGTGTTAACGTGAGTGATTAGTAATGGAAGGATCTGGGTTCAAAACCCAGTGGTTTCTCATCCCGCACACATTTTATTTTCAGCAGAAAGTCACAGAAGAACTTTTTAAGTCTAGGTGACATTAGAGATTATTATACTTAGCCACCCATCTTACACTATGTCCACTATTATGTTTATCTGGGTTGAACGAAATTAAAATCTGAGAAAGAAAAAAATTGAGAGATACCGTCATACTTGAAAATGTCAAAAGAAGTAAGTCCACATCGGATTTCTAGAATAACCATATTTGTACATACGTAATCACTTAAGTCGTTATAATAGCGCGGTCTTCAAGTTTCTAAAGTCATATCGTTCCGTGAATTTTCATATCAGGAAAAGATATTACGAGAGGATATTTAATTCAGCTACGAGTTGATAACGACTACAGATAAACGTCGTAAATTGAATTAATGATCATTTACATTCTGGTATGTGTGGCGGTCGTTAAGCACGGAACGTACGTAAGATACGTGCGCGCGATCACTACAACATATGATATCAGGTTAACATGAACAAGCATTATAAATGAAGAGTCAAACGGAGACAGATAGATCGCGAGATACGGATAAAGAGAGAGAGAGAGAGAGAGAGAGGGGAGGGGAGGGGAAGGACGAGATAGCTAGAGAAGGAGTACATAATGTAGGTCGTGACCCAAATCGCACTCTCCGGCCTCTATTCGGATCTTTCGCAATTCGCGAAAGTGTTCAACGAGTTTCGAAGAGTACTTTCAGTTAAAAGAACTGTTATATAGTAAATGAGTAAATTCTTTCGCTACTAATCCTACAATCTTGAGATAAGAACATAGCAAAATGCAACCAACTTTAGATACATCGCATCTGAAAATAAAGAAGCAAAAACTTTAAACGCGATAAAAAACTTAAATTATCATTTTCTCCGCATAAATATTATCGAAGAATGTACTTGAATATCTGTTATCCGTCCATCTAGTAATTTTTTAACAAAGTAGTTCTTGATGCATTTAATAATAAAGAACTTTCTATATCGAATGACTTCTACAGTATATTAATTATTTGTGTAATCAGTATTACATTCCGATAGACATCTCTAATCAATTATATTTCCCATCATCTTCTTACACGATAATTGCTGATGTTGAAATATGCGATAAAGATTTTTATTTAACAAACAAACTTAACTTATCGACAAACAAACTTATATTAGAAAAACATACATTTTCCTCATTATTTTATTTTAACAACATGTGTTATGTTATTCTAGAAAAACATTTATTAATTGAAGCATATTTGTACTTGATTTGAACAGCTGTAATAAAACGTTCCCTTTTACACTGAAATATTTATACCGAACGTTATTTTCAAATTTCGATAAGTATTAGCGTGCACTGATTTTGATTAAACAATACAATAATATTTATATGCGATAGAAATTAGCAGAGAATAGTTTTAACCTGCGAGCGCGTCGCAGGAAACTACACGTCGATCGATATACGTCATCAATTGCTAATACACAAGCGGCCTGTAAATCGCCATCGCCGTCCGCTGAAGCAGCCGCGCGGCGTCAGAGAAAAAGCGACGGTGACGCGGGGCGCGGCTAATTGGATCGAGAGCACGTGCGCTCGGCAAGTTTCCCGGCTCGAAAACGCCGCGAGGAGTTTCTCGGCAGCCGGGTAGCCTTGACGGCGCGGCGCGGCGAGAGCACCTGATTCGCAACTGGCAAACTAGACGGGAGGGGAAGGGAGAAGTCGTCCTTTCATCCCTGCGAGCGGTGTGCGTCGTGCATAAGGATCCAGTCTCGCTCATTCTGCTACGTGCGTTCGCAGACGTTTTCCCCTTTTCTCCTCCCAACCGACCTTCCCCCGAGTATCCCCCCTCCGTCCCTCTGACTGCTCCAACTCTCTCTCTCTCTCTCGGCACCACCGCTCTCGCCCCCTCACGCTCCTCCGGAGTCCTGTAACGGCGCGACGACACGTTCGCGTTCGCGTACACGCGCACGCAACGATCCACGCGTGCACCGTGCACCGTTCGCGACGGACAGGCGTTTGCGACGTTGCCTGTGGGCCGCGCAGGGACGAGATCGCGAAACGCGTTGTTGCCAAGCTACGATACTCTACGCGATCAGCCGCTTTCCCGCGGAAGCACGCGATCTTCCGTTGCTATACTCTCGTGGAAACGTTCGTGCGCATTACTATTGCCGAAACCGCGAGTCTATCTCATATATCTCGCCTTTTCTTTCGTTTTACTTCATTTTTCTTTTGTTTTTACGAGATAAGATACGCTCTTCCTCGTCCCACGCTGGAGAACGTTCGCGCGGAGAAAAAGTACTGTTGTTCCTAGGAGGAAGTGATATTTTATTGGTTTTCGTCTTTAACTCTTCACTAATTATTCCTATTTGTAATTGTAAATTTGTCCGATCGATTACTTCTTACTGTTTTACACAATGCGCTCTGCAAATCCGTCGGTCAATCGAAAATTGTCGCGTGAAAATTCCGCAACAGTTCACCGTATTTGCCGGGCGCGATCAGAGTTACGAACTACTTGAACTGCTGAAATACCGCGCTACTGCTCTCTGTTGACGTACGACGCCCCGGGTCGTTTCGCGAACAATGTTGAGCGTAAAGCGCGATGAAACAGGAACAAAAGGTAGCGCGCGATACGGACGGCATTGCGTTAGATAACGCAGCCTTGCGACGTCATCGCGCGCGTGGGAATGGTGGCTGAATGCCAAATCGAGTGTATCGCCTGGGTTGCGCCAGTTGGCCAGGCTAAATATACGAAGAGAGAAGAGAGTGAGCGCGAAAGGGAGGGCGGGCAAGTGGGAGGAGGAGAGCGAAGGGAAGGAGGTATAATAACTTCCTATAACGGCGCGCCGCGCTTTGTTTCTTCCATTAAGCCGATTCCTCTCTTCCCCTCGCCGTCGGCGCGCAAGCTCGACGCGCAACGATGCGGTTACTTCATAATAGCGCACCCGACATATCGGCTCCGAATCACGATGGACGTTTATCGTTTTCGCAATAAAGCCCACATCAAACGCAGGTACCATCTCTCATACTCGGCACACGGTCTGCGAATCGTAAGATAATAAATTTTCCCGACGATATTGAACACGCGATTCTCGCATTCTGTATTTAAAGTTCATATCGTCCGTAATTAATTGACTCCCCCCGAGTATCGTCTCAAGTCGAGCGAGAATTACGATTTTCGGGGCGGAAAATACTTTCTACGGAATAGAAAAATTCTGCTATCGATTCAAATTCAACAATTAATGGAGAAATCATTAAGCTAATGGGGATATCGGAGATAAATGCGCAACAAGTAGCCCATACGTCATGCTAAAAAAAATACCACACCAGAATGGATTTTCTATTAATGGATGAACGAAATGAAAATTCGCGCATGCTAATTGACGTGTCGGATTACCCCCCCATTGAATGTTTCGCATCAATATTTCGACATGCCGTGATATCTTTACTGAATCCTTCATAATCATCGTGAAACCATGCGGTATTCATACATCGATCATGTGCTACAACTATTTTGAGAGAATTCATTTTTATATAGTTAATAAAAACTTTAGCGTAAGATGGGCTATTTCAATCCCTAATGTCACCTAGATCTATAAGGATCCTCTGTGACTTCCCGCTGAAAATTGTATGTAGGGGCCGGGATTTAAACTCGGACCCTTCCGTTACTAATCGCTCGCATTAGCATGGAGCCACGCGTCATCCCACATATGGACCTTATTATACATATAAATAGTTTATCCGCACGTTAGATCATCATTGTTAAGAATATTTATCGATATCGTATTTTATACAATATATTTAATCTGTACATTTTAATAACAGTTTGTGAATGCATTTAATAGCGAATAATAGTACCTTATTATTATATCGGAATATTGGGTTAGCAATCAGTAGTTTGTGCTAATTAGACGCTCGCCGTGCTTAAGCTGTTCTCATAACGAGATCCACGACACCGCACGTGACCACCGCAAATGAACCCTACTTGTGCCGCACTCGGTGAGGATAGGTCAGTAACGCGTCGGCAATGCATTCGTGCCCCATCAAACGGGCATCACGATCGGGGCTTCGTGCGCACCTGGCACATATACAGGGTGTCCTCAAACCCAAAATCCTTTTGGTTAAACTTGTCGATTACACAAAGATTAATTTATCTTTTGCAATCTTCCGTTCTTCAATGTTCAACATTTTGGTCTAATTATATTTTGAATAAAAATCTACGCTCATCAGTGAAATTAATGTGGTCAATTACTCAAGAATTAAAGACTATTCCTTTTATAATTCTTTCATATTAATAATTATTAATCTCTATAATTCTCCAATATTATCTTGACTGTCACCTTGATTTGAAATTATGTTTAAGTAAAATACTTTATATTTAACAAAGCATGAAACTTTATATTTATTGTAAAATATTTAAAATAGACTTCAAAAAGGTATCTATATAATTCGATATTTTTTTTTTATTATTTTAAAACGTTCCCGCATGAATTGAATACATATATATACATTTTTTAAATATTTTTATTTCAGCAATTTTGTAAGTTATTGCAAAAATTTCATCATTTTTAATCCTCTGTAATTGAGAAGTATCGGCTTTTTTTAGGTAAGGAAAATTGGCTGTATATTAATTAGTCTATACAAAATTTTGTTTACATGAAACGATCGCAAAGTTGAATGACCATCGTGTGTATCCGATCGACCGCATCGCTCTCATGTATACATAGACAGGATCGTTTGTGCGACGGACTGAGGTACAGATATCTCGAATTTCCCTGCGCGCAACTCAACTCCAGTGGCTTTATCCGACCGGATTCGCCTACCTGCTATTCCCGGTTGCCCGAAATTCGTCGGTCTACCGAGAAACGTTACAAAATTCCATCGAGATTCTTGAACTCGCCTGGCTCGACAGAAGGATGTTGCCAGACTGTGTCCTGTGACTTGATTATTGTCTGTTGGGTTTTTGTGCATACAACATTTTGTATGCGTTCTAAAAGATCTTAATCCGATAATATCTTAACCCAAAAATATGTATGCCTTGAAAGAATTCTAAAATAAATATTTTAATAAAACAAAATAAAAAAAACGACCCTTTTATTTTTTGGAACATTGAATATTGAATGGAAAATTGAAAAAATATAAAACTAAGTTTTTTGTCGAGCAGGCCTTGAAGAAAAATCTTTCAAAAGATCTTAATCCCTTTTTTAGATATATCTTTTATGGTAGTAAGTTTCATTAGATTTTTCCATAAAACATATTTTATTTGTACTACTTAAGACATAATTCATTGATGATGTTATTTTCCTGTCAAGATAAAAATCCTAGAAAAGAATCCTAGCTTTTTTATAAAAAAAAAAGAACAAAATTATTAACGCGAAGAAATTATAATGTATAAGATGATTATATATATACAAAGTGATGTATCTTTTATATACAGAAAACATGTAAAAAATTTTGTTTTGACTTTATGAATAAAGTCTTAAGTCACATGGATGACTTTTACACTTCTTTTTCTCTTTTAATTTATTCGCTCTTTTAAAATGAAACTTTAAACTTAAACAATGTTTTTAAATTTAAATTCAAATTAAAATAACAATTCGAATAAAAATTTTTTATATAAATTCTTTATATCTCGTGCATTGATATTAATCACGCGTTATGTGCACATACACATTACACTTAAAATATGTTTTTAAAAAATTGTAATAATAATAGATTTTTATAGTCATGTATCTATGAATTTTTAAAATTACTTTAAAGTTTAATTATCACGTCTAGATTATTTTCAAAAATTTTAATAAATTTTATTTATACTGTTTAATTTTTATAAACTCTAAATATATTCTAAAATAAGAAACCGCAACTCACACATTTCATTTATATATCTAATATTTACTAAAATATATTAAATAAAGTATTTATTATATTATTGAATAAAATAGAATCAATTTTTTATCTAAACAATAATTATTTAAATAATAACTTATTTGATATTTGCGAACGTTATAAGCAAAAATTTTCAAAATTTAAATTAAAAATATAGTATCATATTTTTATATTATATACGTTACACTTTGTTCAACACTATTTATATTTTCTTTCGTGTAAAAATGTGTTTTGATAACGACCAACTTGTTTTTGCTTATCAACTTATTTACTGTATCACCACATACTGTTACATATAAAATAGTCGGTTCTCATATCTCTAATAATGATCGTTTTTTTAATGTTAATTAATCTTAGACGTAATAATTAAAATGTTATAAAAATTACATATAATTAAATTAAATATAAATTAAATATAATTTTTTAAAATTATGTATGCAAGAGAATCACAAAAGTTTGATTACTTTTATTACTTATATAAAAAGAAAGTTTTGTTGAAAAGTAAAAAAATTGTTGATTTATTGACATTTCATAAAATTAAAATCAACTCTAAGGAAATCTGATCTTTACAATAAATATTTATTGGTCGCGGAAATGCATAGCTTCTTCAACGTATAAACAAATGATGTACGAATATATATATGACGTACGTCATGATTATGCACATGATCGACGATGAGACAATCGGCGCGTCTGTCTAACGAGCGCGAAATGTTAATCGATATCTCTTGAAATGGGACGCACACTACATCGTAATTACGATTCTGTAATGGCAGTTTAATCTATAATTGCATAATATATTCAGGCACTTCATTTCATTAATGACTCGACTAGAATAATTGAATTGCAATAATCATGCCAATACCGTACCAATTTCTCGATCGACAAAACAAATGTGAGAATATATATCTGCGTAAAATTTAGCATGTTACATAAGTAGCCTGGAAGTTTTGATCTGAATTTCAATGACAAATTTATATCTGATATTTGCAATAAATTAATCCTCAAAGAAAGAATTTTTCCGAGAATCGGATTAAACGATATAGCAATATTTATAGATTTCCTCGAGTCTCATCAAAGGGAAAAAGAGAGAGGCCTTTGTAATTGCGTGACAAATTTGCGACACGCACGGTTAATGAGTCAACGTGACTTTACGGCTTGCCAAAATAATACAGGCGCAAATATCGATCCTTTGGTCGTTGACGTGTGTGAGCAGCTCAGCAAATCTCAATATGCTAAAATACGAGGAGGCGAATGCAAACGAGCGGCTCGTCTATTTTGCAAAATATTTGACCTCGATACTGACATTCTTGTACTCTTACCTATTTCTTCTTTCTTTCTCTCTCTACAGAACTGCCCTTCTTTGGCCGCTTTTTCATCATGCCGAGAAGAAACTTTTAAGTATTTTACATAAATAAGGCAACTCATTCGCGTATCGTATGAAATGTTTACTTTTTCTGGCATTTATAAGCGCTTAACGAATAATGTTCGCCGCGTTTTCTGTATAAAGTTCTTGAACTTTAATGAAAGAATGATTTATGATATTCTACCGGAGATATTGCGAATCGTTTTATAATATAAAATGATATTTACATAGAATCAGTATAAAAATATCGAGAATTTCGGAGATTGAGAAAAAATTGAAAAAGAGATTTCAAATAAAAACAACATTTGAAATATTTCTATTTAAAAGAGGATTTTTTCATCTTTCACGATTTTAATTACTAATAAAAGTGGTTTTATATTGTAGATAAATGGATATGTAGAGTGTTTTACATTCGTTACGTAAATACAATGTTTTGATATCGATAGTAAGCAAATATGTAAAAAGTTGAATAGTATATGCGATTTACAAAAAGTAAAATGATTTGATTGAGAATTGAAGCTATGATTTCGACAGATTAAAAAATGTATATTTTAATACCGATACAATTAAAGACATTAGTTATACAATTTAAGATATTAATGGAATCAGCAAACGTTTCCGCTTCATTTTAATTTATACAATTCTCAACATGTACTGAATATCTTATTTGTACTGAAAAATGCAGTCACGACGTCCAATGCATGTGCAGTCACAAATCCGAGTAAAAAAATTCTTATTTTTTATCTTTGCTATATATACTATTCTACAAAACAGATACTACTTTTTTATATTATTTAGAATCCTCTAAATAGATGCGCGTCACAAAACGTAATAAATTCCATTTCACTCTTTCCTACATTTTACTCTCTCTTTTTCGTTTCGGCTCCCGCAGCTCCGAGGTCTAACCACTTTCTCATCTAGCCAGTACCATGTCCCCGTCCTTCCTTTCTCTGTCATCATTCTTACAGTGTGAGAATCGCGTCGTAGCGGACACACTACACGAGGGATAACGTACGATGCGCAATAAGCTCGCGACTCGCGATTTTTCGCCCGTCACGATGTGCGTGTCATAAAATGCTGGTTATCAGGCTTTTTGCGACAACGAAACTAAGACGAGAGAAAAAGAGAAAGAAAGAGAGAAAACAAACCTATTAATAATCTCGCTTGAAATACTTATGAATTCACAATGAATTGCAATACGTCTCTTCTCTTTCAAAGCCGTGTCAATTAAATATTAAATTATGAATTTGCGCGATTTTATCCTTCTAATATTTCGAGATTGTAAATCAATAGATAAATTTATTTATTTTTATGGACAAGTTCTAAAACACACATATTTGATAAAAATTTTCAATAACATTAACATTTTTGCAACTTTAATAATTATAATATTCTTGTAATTATTATATTGTAATATTTTGTAATATTTTGTATTACATTATTATATTCTGTAGGTATAAAATAAAGATAATGAGAAAATTATTATATAAAAAAAAGATATAAACTCCAGTCACGATTTTACATTATCATTAAAGCAAAAATTCTAGATATATACAGCAGCAATTATTTTTCTGGGAATAAATCGTGATTTGTGTAACAATACGATAAATTAAAAAAGTTACCCTCTCTTTGTTGTGATTATTCACAGAAATGCGGTGAAACATGGCAATTTCAACATGTCCAAAGCTCCCCTGTTTAGCGGTATTCAAAAAACATTGAAACAGATAACGAAATAGAGAGCCCGAAGGAAGAAGGAAGTGGGGAGGAAAAAGCGCGAAGAAAACGGGCGTGCGCTTAGCACTGACTAACCCCATTTGGTAGCAAAGCGAGAGAAATCCATTCCAAGGCGCGTTGAAACATTACCCAAACCATCTCGCCGACGCGGAGCCCTGAAACCCAGCCATGGTTGCCATAGTGACCGCGTCCATCCTCCCTTCGTACGCCATCCCCCATAATTCCCCTTCCTACCGCTTCTCCTCCTCCTCCTGCCGCTGTGGCCATCCCTCCCCTCTTCGCCACCTTCGCCATCCTCACCATTCCTCACCCTCTCGCCCCTCAAACCCCGCACCGTTATCCGCCACCGACATCCCCTCTGCACCCCTCGTCAGCTCTCGTCGTTTTCTCTCTTCTCACCCTATGTAGCTTCTATTCCATACCGAGCTCTCCCCCCTCCCACCCAACCTCCTCTTTCCCGACACAACGTCAGCCGATATCAAACTGCGATATCAATTACCACGACGGCAAACTACCGCACGAAGCCCGGCGATGAATTTACGGGTCGGAGCACGTGTTTTATGCAGTTTGTCGGTCGACGGAGTGAATATTGGGCGCGCGGTGCGCGCGCGCGCGCGTGCACACAGCAGGTAAACGTTCGCATTCACGCGCGTCCGCCTCGACTTACCCGTGACAATCGTCGCGCTATAATTTGGCACGCGATACGAGAAAAGCCAATCGCGCCCGATATCTCTTCCATATTTATTTCACGTTAATAGGATCTCGTTCGTTCGGAAATAAATTCTTTACACGATCTTGGAGAACGATAAACGAAATGGCAACACAGCAGCTTGTTTTTGCAGTAATATGTGATGTATTTCTAAAGACTTTTCGGAGCATCGGGAAAATTGAAATATCGCTTTCTAGAAACGATTAACCTCGTCTCAGTTCCAGGTAATCCGAGAATTTGCGAAATATGAAACTTGAACTTGTAACGGAAAGAAATGAGTATTGAAAGAAAATAGCTACGCGTTACGCTGAAACTTTAAACGAAGTGAGATTAATTCGTAGTTGAATATTCTCATGAAGAGATAATTAGGATGATATTCTTTTATTCAATGTATTGAATTGTATTTTATAGCCTCGGGCTAGCGAGATTTGATGACAAAGAGAATTAAATTACACTTTTGCGCTTACTGCCTGATTTAAAATTTCAGCACGTAGTGCGCAAATGATCTACCAAGTACGAGAATATTTTATGTCATTGCGAGAAGTTAGTTGCTTTGATGTTTAGCTTCTTGAAGAAAAAAAATTCGTTTCCTATTATATTAATTTTATACGGATAGAGAGCACCATTTTTTAACGCAGTTGCGACAGTATAAACTAACAAAAACATTGAAATAATTTATACAAAAAAATATTTGATTCACAAGGCAAAATATTTATCGGCTTTCTCGTTACTTTATCTCAAACACTACAAAATCTAGTTATCAATAAATAGCTATAAAAAATTAAAACAAAATTGACATCTTTTATAAACAATGCAACCATTTTCCGTTATTTTTTTCACTTGTGTTTGTATGTGACATATAATATGCACGCTGAAAAAACTTTCCAAATGTTGCTTTTCCTTGAATCGTATAAAATTTATTTAACTTTGAAAAGAGACAGATAAAAGCCAAAATCACACGGATCAATTTCCATTAAAATAATATTAGAGAAAGAAAAATAAATAACTAAAGAAACGCGCTCCAATATTAATAATTTTTTTTCGTGCTTTATAAACCGATATATTTTTATTTTACATACAAAATCCATAGAAGGACACTTTTAGACACGTTTTTAATCTTTTATTGTCTACGAGATGTTAAAACATGAAGGCCCTTTTATAAAAATGTTACGTTTTAAAAATAATAGCATTACTTATTATGGTGACTCTTCATTTTTTAAATTATTTTTTTAGTTTATCGATGCACTGACTTTGCGAATATGATGAAGTATAATGTATTCGATAATTGATATTATATTTTCATGTTGTTGTCAGTCGTGCTTTTTAAAAATATTGCCCATAAAGGACAAAATATATCATCATAGCGAACCCAATAACATTTTATTTTACGAGTTTCATATATGAGCATTTTTGTATGCACAATAGGTCGATGATTATATTGAGTTTATGCCCCGAAGTAAAAAATATTCGGGTTGTGCTAATCTGATCTAACCTATTCATTTCAAAGCGATGAAATTATATTTTATGTAAAATGTTGTATTTATCCGCAACATTCGCGAATCCATCACCTCAAGTTAAAACAAAAATTAATTTAACACTCACTGTTACGATGCGCAGAACTGCAACGGTACGTTAATCTGCAAAATACAAATACATACAAATTACATTATTTAATGCCCAAAATATCTAATTACTCTAAAAAATAAGTTATTGCATGACTATCGAATTTCATATTCATCTTATCAAGTAGATATTTATGAAAATCTCTTGAGATATTCTCTGAAAAAAAAATCTTTCCCTCGCGTATAAACTTTTATAAAAAAATTTTATAAATAAAAAGAATTATTTAAAAAATAATAGAATGGATTATATGTATAAATCGTCTTACGTACATACATAAATCTTTAAATAAATTTTATATAAATCGAATAAGTGATACAACGGACGGAGAAAAAGGATTAATTCGACAAATAGGTAATAAACAGTAAATTAAGATCGTAGAAACACGTAAGCAAAAGTAAAATTTAAAACAAGGGAAGTAACCGATCATAATCGTGAACATTACCGGCCATTTTGAAAGCGTAGCGACGAATGAGGTCGTTACGTTTTAAGTTGTACGCCGCTCAAGTTCATTCCACGTATCACGGTCTTTACTCACCCTAAAATTGCATCCGCCGTCGCCCGATGCCTCCCAGGCTTCCTTCGTCGTGTCTCGCTCCGTCGCCGTTTCTCCCGCAGCACTTTCATACGACGCGACGCACACACCCGACAATAAGGTTACAATCGCACGCACGTCGCTCAAAGAGAGAAGAACGGAATATGACAATCGTGCGACCCTTTGCACCGACACTCCCGCCGTTAATCGTATGCGACGCGCACTTTATTACAATCGTAAGCGAAAGACTAACGCGAAAGCAATAGCGATCGTACGTATTCATGTACTACGTACATACGGAACTGCGACCCGCGCTCGTCACGCTGTGACGTCACGCGCGACGGGCGGAATCTCGAATTGGAAAATCACGCGGCAAACTTCACGAGCCGGCGCGCCGCGCGACGCCGCGCTTGAATGTCAAATAATTTACGCTCGCGCACCTCAAGACGACTGCTGTCGCGCGCGTTGTAACGGAATGAATAAAAATGTGCGAGCAACGTCCAACGTTCCACCGATGTGGATTAACTTTCATTCACTTTTTATCGCTTTTCTTTTTTCGAGATGAGGATAAATATCTGCGGAATGCAACGTGAAACACGGCCGTCGCATTGCTAGTGCTCGCCCGACAGACTCCCCCGTGAGAAATGATGATCGAAACGATATCGATTCGACATCGATTTGACCAACCATTTCTCCCGGGGTCTTCGTCGATTAGACGAATATGTGCATTCGACAAACACTAAAATGCTAAACTTAAAGATCGTACAGATTAAACGTCTCGCGATGTCGTTCAAGCCGGAGCCGGTCCGTCCAGTGATCGCGACATTTCGCTAATAAGCGAAAAATTTGGTAAGCGGCAAGCTTCACTGCGACGCCGCCGCGCGGCACGATGCAAAACGAGTTAACGGCTAATTAAAATGCAATGAACCGTCCCGAGTGATACAACCGAAATTCAAATGTATTGCACTCCCGCAATACATTTCGAACGCGTTAATCCTATGCGAAATCCGCAGTATTATTTATAAACAACTGATTCATATCTCGGCTTTCCATTACTTGAACCGTTCGTTCCGGTAATTCGTATGTCACTCCACGCTTTCGATCCGAAAATAATGGGCAATTTGCAGCGAGATGGACGGAAGAGCTCAACAACCAAAAATCTATGCGAATCGAAATCTTGAAACCTTGAAAAGTAAGAAATAACGCTATAATGTTCATTTCTACCGATGTAGATTAACTTTAATCTCGATTTAAGTTATCTTGTATTTTTTCCCAATTCTTAGAATTAGAGAAAGATAGAAAGCAAGTTAAACCGAGATTAAAGTTACTCTACGTCGGAAGAAATAGGCATAAGACGATAATTTATAATCCCCGTCCGCTCTAAAATATATAAATCGCGCGCGATATTTATCACGGTAAAATAATCGTCGCCTCGATTCGTACACGAATCGTTTATCGTAATTAATTGCGTCGGCTGAATCGCTTATTTTATTATTTACAGGAAATGAACGTATTTTGAAAGATTATGCGACACACGTGAAACGTCACTACTTGGTTCAGTCTCGCCGCGTGAATAACAACAAGGCAACCTTGTGCAAACAACTGCGCGCTATACACCACAAAAAAAAAACGAGCAGCGACCGAGCACCGGGCACCGTGTGCCAGCCAATTCGTCGCCGCCGCAAATATTTAACACGCTGTATGAAATAAACGCAACGATGAATATTCCGTTCTACGAATCTCAAATTAATTTCGATGAAGGGGCTATTATCGCACACATTAAATCTTCACATTTATTTAAAACAATAAAATTCACTTTTACGTTTCGAATAAAGATTTTTAATGATTTTTACAAATTTATATCTTTATTATTTATCGTTATATAGATTTTTTTTTTCAATTTCTGCGTTCCAAGAGAAGTGAAAAATTGTGTGCGAATAATTTTAATATATCGAGAGAGTTAAATTTTTAAAAAATGTGTAAACGAATTACTTCTTTCCTTTTAGTTATTAAAATCGTATGATTTTTTTATATTTTTTCTCGAATAATGTAAAAACGTGATACACATAATGATAATAAATTAATTTCCATTTTCCGATTAAAACAAAGAGAAACTTCTATTTCTGTTTGAATTAAACGATTTAATATTTATGAATTCTTTTTAAGCAGATTAATCAATTATTTAATTCTTGTTATGATTCTGACATTCTAATATGTAATAAGATTTTTTTTATTCTTATCAATCTTATCCAGACTAATGCTATTTAAATATTATATCGTACATTAATTATAAGACTTGTAGTTTATATTAACTTAGTTTTAGTAAAAATTAAAAGTTTTAGAAAAGAAAATGAAATAAGTTATTTAAAATTGTATATTTTACATAAAAAATTGTTACATTTGTATCTTGATAAAAATTTAAAAGCTTAACAGCACAAGAGAATACAATTTCGAGAAAATAATTTCACAGAATTCATAATATTTATTTTAAATATAAAATTGTATACATGTATAAAGATAAGCCATTTTGTATATTGTAAACTTATCTCATTTGAAACATTGTTCTTTCACACATCTTACGTGAAACAAGCATTATTTTTCCTCAAGTATCATGTTTTGTTAAAAATTCTTTTTGAGAATTTGTAGTAAAGATGACATGAGGTGAGGGAATAAAATTTATATCCATGTAACTTTTCGACCTCACCCACGCACCTCTCTTTTCACGTTGGTACGTTCAACGTTGCACAGCATTTTAGGGCACGACAGCATCGTTTATCTAGGTCAATGTAACGACGGAGACGTTAACTGCACTCGCAAAGGGAGGTCAGAGCGAGAGTATACATACGTATATATCTATATGGAGACAGATGCCGCAAAAAGTACAACTTGACTTCCTGACTTCTTTCTCGATAAGAGCTTTATTGAAACAAAATGGATTTCACGTTTTTCCCCAGATATGTAAGATTCTCTTTCCCGTATCGACCCTTCGCTGGAGAAGATAGAAACCGATATCTTGCTAATTATTGCAGACTTAAAAGAGAATTTCAGGGAAAGAGAAATGATTGATAAATCTGCAGAAGATTGCGAGGCATTAAACCGTCTCGCTTCGAGCGCTCGTCGTTAAATTGTCTGTTACAATGAGACAAAATATAGCCAACATATTGCATCCAGGCGTAAGTAGAAAAGAATTCTGTAATAATAAAGTTTTTACACTGTGCCTCGACCTTCCCCCTCTCCCCCCCCGAAGAATTCTTCCTTCAAACTGAAATACCGATTCATCACTACATTAGCCACATTGACGTAGTTATGAAACTCGCTTCCGAGCAAGCCGCGGTCGCATTTGAAAAGTTTGATTGGAAGGACGGCGTGAATGATGAGTATCCGCGTCTAAAATAAGTTTAATATAATGCTGGAAAAATCGATTCCTCCTTTTTTTCCCTCGGTATTTTCCCCGAGACAGCTTTTACGCCCGCGAAATGAGAAATTGTCGGAGAGCGGCTTGAATCGCGAATATACCTGTCGGCACGCCATTAAAACGTCTAGCATCGTTGCATTTCGAATGTGCGCGCACGCGGTACGGTTAGCGATACGAGATTGACTGCCGCGCGACGTCATATATACCTCGTTATACGGTTACGCCGAAACTCGGCGTAAGTTGGCATCCGTCTTGCCTACGGCAAGCCCGTGGAAACCGCCGGAAAAGGGAGACGCGAAGACGTAGAGACAGGAGGCGTGGCCGCGGGAAAACACGAGAAACCGCGAGGGAGCAAGAGAGAGAGAGAGAGAGGGAATTACGGGAATATGTCGTGGCGAACTTCGAGCACATAATTACGAACTCGGCCGAACAGCCGAGAGATTTAATTAGCGAACAGCGGCGAATTTTTAATTGCGTTATCAATCCCGCGATCGCACGGTTGAAACGAGAAACGTCGAGTTTCGAAGAAACCGAATTTTCGTTCCACCGAATTGCGAAAGTGAAGCACTTTGATTCCGTATTTAGCATCCAAGGTAAAGCTGCGAAGACAAAGGGACGCGTGCAAAGTCCTCGTTTCATCCTCGCCAAAATCGACCCGTCTCCCGAATCCGTTTTGCGAGCGCAAAGTGGTGCTAAGGGAAATTCGGCATCCGCGAGATTTCGATCTGAATCTTTCAACCGCGCTAATCCTGATTGCCGGGGGTCAGGGATCGGTTGGAAAAACTTCCACGGCCGGATCCTCGGGATCCGGGATGGCGGGGAGGGGGGAGGGGGTCCGGTGTGCGCGCGGAGTTCCGGCTCGCTTTTCCACGTTGTCTGCTTCCAGGCGGATCGCGCGCGGCGAGATCCTAACGGTACCGGCTCGATCGCGCGGCGGCCGGCACGGTGGGATGGGACGGAATGGGACGAGACGGCGGCGGTTCAGTGACCGACCCACCGATCGACTGTACCACTATACGGAGGTATGGAGCTGGAGAAAGAGCCAACGCGTAGACGGGGAAGAGGAAAAGGATGGCGGCGATGTATACACAAAGAAATTTCCTTCCTCCCGGAAAGGATTTTTCCTGTCGAGTTGACGCATCCATTACTGTTACCGAACATAACAGTGACAATCAATTTATTTTTCCGCATGCGAAACACTATTTGCAACTTAAACGTTATATAGAAGAGGAGGAAAAAAGTAATACTTTCGATTAAAGTCGATTTTTTCCTCCTCTTCTATATAACGTTTAAGTTGCAAACCCCAACTTACGCCGAGTACCGGAGTACAATGAAAAAAAAATTCTGATTAAAAACGAACGAATCAGAAAATCTTGTAGAATTGATCAAATATTTTAGTTATTATAATAGAAATTCTGATTATTATAATAGAACCCAATACTTTATAACTTATAATAACCAGAATATTTGATTAAGCCTATAAAATTTTTCTGATTCGTCCGTTATTAAGCAGAATTTTTTTCAGTGTGATAATGATGATCATTTTATTTTTACTTATGTAAAATATCTACACTGAGAGAAAAATATAATTACTTTTGGACTCAATCACAATTTTATGATATTTCTAGTAATAATTATGGTCAACATAATGATGCATATAATTAAGTTAATCATATTTCGTGTAAACCAAAAGTAACTATATTTTTCTCTCGGTGTACTATTTGCAATTTGAACAGAGCTCGAAAGGAAGAAAGAATCGGATTTAATCCGAAAGTACTTTGGCACGAAAATAAGTAGATACTACATCTTGAATAACTTGCCCGAGCGTTTTCGAGTTAAGAAACACGAGAATTTTGCATTTGTATATCTACGTCGTTCTTATTGTATTCAGGGATTTGGGAAGCGTCTTCACGTTTTCCTCCCCCGACGTGCATGGCCATGCGAAGCTGCGTCTCCCGGACGCGCGCGCGTTCCTCTTTTTCGCTGAATAAATAGCGCGATTTCCTTCCCTGTTTTATCCCGATACCTGCTTCCGAGTATTGCGTTTCGTTCTCGAGGGATAAACGAGGCGACGCAGTCGATCTAGACTTTCTTTAGTTCCCTTTGACGACAACGCGTACAATGGCGGCGAAAATATTGGCGACAAACGAGATGGTCTGTGAAAATCATCTTTTTGTCGACGATGACGCGCGGGAAAATGTCTCGCGAAAGTGGGGAAGGTGATAGGAAAACGTATTTAAATGCAGATGCACTTATCATGTTAAAGACGTCTCGGGGAAAAGGTGACGTCTCGGCGCGAGCAAGTTATCCGAATATATGCCAGCGATCTATTTTTCGCAGTCAATTAAAATCGAAGATGAGTGAACCTTAAAAGCATTAAGCTGCTACAAAGAGATTCTCCTGTTAAAACGGCGTGTTACTTGATTGTTACTAAATTACGTACGGCTCGTCTCCTCTCGGCTACACAAATACTCCTCGTTGGAAATCATTTTATCGTGCTTTCGCATTTATCGCTATTTACGATCACATGCCTCGCTTTTATCGGCTTAGCCGAATAATTCAATCCTTTCTATCCGAACGTTCGGCTGAAGAAAAATGTTACTGCAGAGAGTTTATTTCAAGAATAGCTTTCCATACGAAATCTAGAGACGAATCAATCGCCTATATTTAAGAATTAAAGAGTACGCGGTAAATATTTAAATAAAAAAAAATCCCAATATCTCACGGAACAGAAATAGTTGCAAAAAATTTGTCGCGTTCCATTACACTTTTCGCAATTTATTCGCGTGAATAACAGTAATCCTAAAAATAATCGTGAATAATAAAAGTGAGTGTCGTTAGCTGCGAGCAGTGGACGCTACCCGCGTTCTCCCGCGAGAAATTTCTTGACGAATCGTCCCTGGAAAAGAAATCGAGCGGCTACATTCTATTTTGAATGCACTAAAGTGTTATAGAAAGTATTCCGCAGACAGCTTTAAATTTAACGAGAGCCAACCAGCGACTGAGTCTCCTTATGCGAAAGTGTCGTAAGAGACCATCATTTATCATATTTATCTTTGTCACTTGGCCTCAACTTGAAATCCTATTAAAACCCGCTTGACATTATCTGAGGCATGCGGTTTCATTATCCATCTGAGTCACTGAAATTCGATACGCTGCTGATCTTCATTTGCAAATCGATAATTATTATTGGCGTTTCGACATCTTCGTTAAAAGGAATCGACTTCAAGGCGATCGGTTGGAGAAATTCTCGATGAATTAAGATCGCGGGACGTCCTGTGTACACAACCGGCAAACATCTCGAGGAGACGCTTCTTCGATAAGTGGGTTATTGGGACGAGCCAAGTGCCGGCGCTCGGGGGAAGGAAGGAAGGAAGGAAGGAAGACAGAAGGAAAGACCTTCGGACCGCGCGGAAGGATCCGCTGACGTTCGAGGCGTCATATAAGATAACCGCGTGCCCGTAGTAACCTATTATCTGTCCACCATGCGCTTCCATTATTCCGGTTATCTGCTTCCTCGTACTTACGTAACGCGCATTCTCGTGAGCTTCAGCATTTCTATTTTGCTCTGTACGAAGATGGATACGTCCGTCCTCGGATCGGAGATCGGATTGACAGAAAGAAAGCTGGCATCCCCGCCATAATGTTAACATTTGGAAATGCTCTCGCTATTTGCGGATTATATATTAGCATTTATTATTATATTTATTACATAATGTTATATTAATTGTAATTATCATATGTACATATATTGCATTAATTATCCTTTAATATATTATAATATTGCGTAGTTATAATTAAAATCGGATAAATTTAAATCGTTTTAACTCTTGTAGTATTTTATTATTAAAAAATTACGCGATTTCACGATTTTATGAACTAGCGATTTTTTTATGCACCGCTTCAATTCCATTTTTATCGTATAATTGACTAAATATCATTGGAAGCCCAGAGGGCAAAGTCTCAATTATTAAATAAAATAATATCGAAATATTTAATTGCGAGAGATAAAGCTCGAGACTCGTTTATCACTCTTTGTTTATTATCATCGTTTATTAATTCTAGACATTTGACATGAAAACTTTTTTTCATTAAAGAATAAGGATGCTGAGAGATTCGAGATATAGCCGTACTTTTTACATTTCTCATAAAAATTGTAACAAGGAAAGAATTTTACTTAACGTTTAGCAAAACGCACGCAGTTTTTATGATAAATTACAACGAACATATGACAAAGCTTTTTTATTGCATATAAAAAGAGCGTAAAAGGCGATCAGGCGATTGACCATCCAGCTGCATCTAGCGAGAAACAAACGAGCGTAGAGCGAGGTTCTTGAAACCGTGCTGCCATCTGTCGTCGTTGAATCAATTAAACGGCCGACAACAATGAGAATTCCTCGTTGAATTCAGAATGGCTGACTTATCATTTCAAGACAATATGTTTTATCATTCACGTCTTTGTCTCAAAGTAACGCACAATGCTATCTTATGTCTAAGGTCTTGCGCTATCTGTATTCACAAGACCTTAGACATAAGACAGTATTGTGCATTAAAAAACAGGTCTTGAAATGATAAGTCAGCTATTCTGCTCGGGGCCTTACCCTTTCGACTTAATTTTCTTATCAACCAAGCATCGTCGACCGATAAGAAAGCTAATTTGGCGCGGAACGTTGTCAGCCCTGGTATCAGCATCGCTCGAAAATATTTACTACGCGCCGGGAGATGCGTGGCGATGCACGCGTGCCGAGACGGATAACCGGATCGTCCAGCAATCTTCCCTTCGGCGAGGTACGCGAGACGAGCTTCGCGGGGACGAGGTCGGGCATCGCGGATATCGCGCGCGAGCGGCGGGTTCTTGCGCTGAGTCTTGCCGTTAGTCAGCGTGTTTGTTGGCGGATGTTGTCGCGCGCCGCGTGGTAAACAGCGGTGGGACACATTTGTGCCTCGTCGACGAGGAGAACAGCGACCGCGAGGCGGCCCGTGAGAGAAAGCGCGCGGAGGTGGTTCCTCTCTCGCGAGCATAAATGGCACTGCTATTCACCAGCATGTGGGACTCGACACTGCTCCTCAACACCCTAACCCCAAAATTCTACGTAGCCCTCACCGGTACGTCGTCCCTCATCTCCGGCCTGATCCTCATCTTTGAGTGGTGGTACTTCAGGAAGTACGGCACCTCGTTCATCGAGCAGGTCTCGCTGAACCACATCTCGCCGTGGATCGGCGGCGGCGACAGCGCCAGCGATGCCAATGGTACGAGCCTCAGCGGCTCCGGCGGCTCCTCGAGTCACCAGAATGTGCCCGAGTGTAAGGTCTGGCGCAATCCGATCAATCTTTTCAGGGGCGCCGAGTACCAGAGATTCTTCTGGGCCACCAACAAGGAGCCCCTCACGTACTACGACATGAACTTGTCTGCACAGGATCATCAGACGTTCTTCACCTGCGAAGGTGACACTGGTACGTCCCGGATGCATTTGTTTGTCCCAAAAGGATTAATTTCTATTATTGATACTTTGCCAAGTGTTTTCATACTTTATTTGTATTTGTAATATTTGAAGAATGTAAATATCTATTCCAAATTGATAAGCTAGAAACGTTTGTAAGAATTTAAATGTTTGGTCTGTTCTTTTTGTTCTTAAGACACAAAATATTATAACATATTACCATATAAAGAATTTAAATTACAAGTTTATAAGCTCGAAATATTTGAATATTTGAATATTTGAATGTAAGAATTTACAAACGTTTGGTCTTTATTTGAAAAAAATAATAATTTTATCCTTTTTGTTCCTAAGACAAATTGAGAATCTGATTTAATCAATTCTTCTCTTGCAGGTAAAGCAGAATACGAGATCATGCAGACAGCTTGGAGAGAACGCAATCCAGTGGTGAGAATACAGGCAGCGCACAGCGCTCTCGATCGTAATCCCGATTGTGCGCCAGCTTATATTCTTCTCGCAGAAGAAGAGGCCACTACCATCGTCGAGGCGGAGAAGATTCTAAAGCAAGCTCTAAAAGTAGCTGAAAACAACTACAGAAAGTCACAAAACACTCAACATCAGGGCTCCATAGCTGAGGCAATACACAGAAGGGACACAAATGTGCTGATTTACATCAAGAGAAGACTAGCGATGTGCGCGAGGAAATTAGGGAAGCTTAAGGAAGCGGTGAAGATGTTTCGCGATCTTACGAAGGAAGTACCGCCGATCATGAACGTATTGAATATCCACGAGAACCTGATCGAGACTCTGCTAGAGATGCAGGCGTACGCGGACGTGCAGGCCGTGCTGGCCAAGTACGACGACATCAGCCTACCGAAATCAGCGACCATTTGCTACACGGCAGCGTTGCTGAAGGCGCGGCTGGTAGCGGACAAGTTCTCGCCCGATATCGCCAGCAAGCGCGGTCTGACCACCGCCGAGATGTCGGCAGTGGAGGCGATCCATCGGGCCGTAGAGTTCAATCCTCATGTGCCCAAGTATCTGCTGGAAATGAAGCCGCTCATCCTCCCTCCCGAGCACGTGCTGAAACGTGGTGATTCCGAGGCGATTGCGTACGCGTTCTTCCACCTGGCACATTGGAAACAAATCGAGGGTGCTCTGAATCTACTTCACTGTACGTGGGAGGGCACGTTCAGGATGTTGCCCTATCCCCTTGAACGCGGACATTTGTTTTATCCATATCCGACGTGCACCGAGTGCGCCGACCGGGAACTCCTGCCGTCGTTCCACGACGTCAGTGTCTACCCGAAGAAGGAGCTGCCCTTCTTCATCCTCTTCACCGCCGGTCTGTGCTCGTTCACCGCACTATTGGCTCTACTGACCCATCAGTACCCGGATACCATGGGCGTAGTTGCCCGTTCGATGCTCGCGTGGTTCTCTCATCCGTTTTACTATCTTCTTGACAAGCTGGCTATCTTGCCCTCTAACTTATTGCAGCAACTCTCTAGAATATAAGGCTGTATTTCCATATGATCTCCCTTAACTTAAGACTTATTGTGATACTCGCGCGATATATTTGTTTTATTTTTACTATTTCTGTAGGCGTCTCTATTATTTATGTACGTAAATGTTCCAATTTACAACTTTGTCGTGACTGATACTGTAATATCAAGTACCGACAATTGAATTTACGTACCGTTAAGTTCGAATTTATGAAACAATAGTTAATATACTAGTAATAACAAGAATTTTAGACAGTAACGTCTTCGTTGAGTATTTTATATATGCATATATATATATAAATTAATGTATATGTATATAAAATACGACATAATCATATTATTTATAATACATATGATACATATACAGTATGATGTACCATCAAGCAATCGCTACATTGTGAATACTGATATGCGATTCTAAAAATCTATGAGAAACAGCAATTTGGGTGCTAAATAAATTCTCTTTGTTTTATCGCATTCGTATTTATTCAATGATGGATATTATCAATAGCTTGTAATGAGGTGAAAGATCAAGGCAAATCAGAGATCTTGACGTTTCACGTGTCGACAGAGAACAGGAAGCAAGTTCGGGCACGTTTAGTCGACCGGGGTGAGAGGGTTGATAGTCCCTTCGCGTATCCCTCCGCAATCATTCTTACACAGCATAACAACGAGAATGTTAAAATGCCTCACATTAATCGCACGTATAATATATAATATTATACAATTTTTACGTGAGCCCGCCGAAACCAAAAATAAAAAGACAATCAATGTGTCGGAGTATCGACGGATAGTTTCGCATTCTCTCAATCATTCTATAATCGCATCTGATTTCTGGTCTGCCTGTCTATCATGAGACGGTTATGATAAGAGAAGAAGAGAGACAGAAGGAGCGAGAGAGAAAGATATAAGACACTTGGAAGTCAGAGGGCCCAGGTCTCTCTGATACTCCGGGCTGGCTCCAGCCATAACTTTGATTTTGCTTCGAACATTCATCCTCGATTAAATTCTTAACTGATACATGTATAATAAGGTGATAAAATTTATCATTTTATATATATATATATATATACAATATCTCTTTATCTATATATATATATATATATATATATATATATATATATATATATCTATATAATTTACTTAAACGGACATACGTACGTAAAACGTCACGCGAAGAATTACAATTAAATAATTATCCTTCATACACAGCTACAACGCTCCTCGTATTCATCTCTATGGAGAGGGAAGGGAGAAGGAAGGGAGGGAAATGAATGTTTACGTAATATAAGAACATGTAAAAACTTTCAAATGTGATCCTTAAGATTCGCTATAGTATAATATTTAGTCCTTAATTCATACCGCGTGTACAATTAGATGTATTTATCGAAGAGTACTAATCTACGAAATAGGAAATATTTTGAGTATTCGCCTCCCACTAATATCCGAGCCTATGTTTTTGTACGTAGCCTTCTCATGCACTCGCCACAATTGCGTTTAGAATCCCCCGGGGATGGAGATTCGTTGATTCCACCCTACCGTTTAGTAGGCTCTACTTTTTATTGCCGCGAATTATCTACGAAAGTCCACGCAATGTTTCTTTTTTTTTCTGTGCTATATGTACAAATTACAGATTGTCCGCTTCACGCTCAATCAGCTCCACGCTAAGATTGCCACGTTAACACGTCACTTCACTGTGTCTAGGTTTGATCGTCTCCATCACGTTTCTCTACACAAATAAGGCACCTTTAACAAATTACGCTGTTCGTAAAAGCTACACTCGATTTTGCAGTCCAACGCGCTCAGTCAATGATGCCACGTCGCTGCGCTGCGGCGATAGCTACTTCGTAATTTGTCAATCGAGGCATACGTAAACAACAGCAGTCTTAATGTATCGAACAAAAAACGTTATATATAGTGGATATATGTAATCAACTGGATACCAAAATTCTCATATAGATCATTTCCTTCTTTCATCTAATTTCTCAAACGATGATAAATATTTTTAACTTTCAACGAAGCGCTCACACTCTTCAACTAAGTCATGTTCTCTTAAGATATTCATATATTCCATTCATCTATTGTTCCTTAATTTATCAAACATCGAGATCGCTTTGAATTCTTGATCGCTAAAAATATTTCGTATCGTTCTCGCTCACCAGGAAAGCAAGGAATAACGTCGAACTCAAAGTATAGCAATCTATCCGAATTCTATACGTTTAGCCTAATCGAGGCTATCTACATGTTTAAGAAGAAAGCAGTTTTTCCCTCTCTAAAACGTCATTTGTGCTTGTGGAATGCGAGAAAACAGCGCTGCCCAACCGAAATTTCAACTCACGTGCGCAGAAAGAACTTTCCGTCTTTGTCTCTGCTATCGTGCAATTATTATAGGCAATTACAATTCTTTATTTACATATTGAAAACTAACAGAAACGGTTTCTCAAAATAGAGTACAATTTAAGCGGATATGTTCACTGAAGAATTGAAAAAATGTCTCTAACGCCAATTACAATAACAATTATATATTAAATTAAATCATGTCTTTTTCGAGGACATACGTTACCATTTTTTATCATAATTTATGAGCCGTAATTTACAGAATAAATTTACAAAACAAATTTTCCGATGTGACAGATTGAATATATGTTTACTGGCTGGCACGCGACCGCCGATTGGTCAACAAAATTATTAAATGTATGCAAAAATTATGGAGCAAGTATCACAACATATATCAATTGATGTTCCTTCCTTTAACTTCGCGAAAGAGTTTTAATCGAAACGCGATAGACAGAGAAGATTAATCTTGATATTAAAGAGTACCGTTTGCAAAATATTGATATCGATCATAGAGTTTAGTGGACCACGAGTGAATGCTGCCTTCGACTAAATCCTCAACATGCCGACGCAATTGATCTTCCGTTAACGTGAGGTGGAACCTATTCTTGAGACCTTGAACAGTTGCCGCCCCTCCGCTGCGGAAGCACGGAAGCTGAGAGCCTACGGAAAAAAAAATCGATGAAATCCATTAAGATATGCGGATTGACAGTGTTTATATGTACGTCGCGAACGCGCGAATGTATGAATCAATTCTACTACTTACCCGACAACATAATCTCAACGAGATTAACTATCTTCTCCATGTGCTTCCGTGCTGCAATTAAGCCTTGAAGAATAAGGCTTTTAAATTCTTCGAAGAGTTTGGACTGATTGCCACCCATCACCTCGACAAATTCCGGCGTCAATTTAAACGGGCTGGTCTCGAAGCCGAGATTTCGTGGCGAGGTCGACAGAATAAATCCGAAATCTATATGGATCAGATGGCCATCGCTGTGCAGCAAGATATTGCCATTGTGGCGATCTTTCACTTGAATGAGATAGCTGACCAGGCAATACGCGGCACAGCTCTGAATGAAATTCCTCTGCGCCACACGGAACGTCTCTGAGGTAGAAGAGCCGAACTCTCGTTCAAAGTATTGGAAAAGTGTTAATTGGCACTGCTTCTTTACTTGGTGAAGCGAAACGGTATTCAGGATAGGTTCAATCAGACCACTATCGTTGGATAGACACAGTATTCTGTAACAACACACGAAATCAAATTATCATCCAAGAGCCAAATTATCGAATATTTTTATAGCAATTGGCTATATATATATATATAATTTGGCTATATATATATATATAATTAATATTATTATATATATATATATATATAATTAATATTATTCCTTCAACGAAGGAAAGAGTATATAATTGACTTTTTTCACAAGACAAATATTTACTTTGATAGTGACTTGCACTTACTTGTATGGCCGTACCCAAAGGGGCACTTGTTCATCTTGCCAAATCTTTTGCAACATTGAGAGCAGTTGCGAAGCGAGAAGTTCTTGTCTGAGATCATCACCGCATTTCACGATTACCGCAAGTAATCTCCAAGATGCCAAGTGCCCATACGGACTGGAAGCTCTTATGCGTCGTTGCTTCTGCTCCCATGGCTCCTTGAGGACTGCCGCCGATGGGTCCTCGGGATCGTGACTGAAAGTCGCGCTCGGCGTAGCTGCCATTTCACTTAATCTTCTCTTGATATCACCGGGAACGAAAATCGGTTCCCTACTATCGGACGATTCTTGACTCAATTGCGATATAGTGTCTCGATCTTTTGGCTTGCCGAGCTGTAAATACTGAACGAAAGAGAATAGAAAAATTAGAATATAAATTAGAGTTAAAGAAATGACAACCGCTCAAATAAGATATGTACCTGCTGGGTGATCTCGTCGTCTTCTTGACTCCAACAATCATTAGGATCGTCATCGGGAAAATTAAATGCCACATCTGTATTCCTAACAGAGTAGGGCGAGATATTTTTTACGGGAGTTTGTCGTACCGTCGAATTCTGTTGACTATCTGAAGTGGCTATATTGGACTGCTCGCCACCCGTCAAGTTCTCTTCAGACTTGGTGTGCCTCAATGAACTGCCCATTATTTTCGTCGGCACGGGCGATGTATATAAATCCTCCACCTCTAATACTTCCACATATATTATATAAGGTGCCTAGAATAGAACCAACATAAAAGTCGATATTCAAATGACGAATTTTTGCGGTAGTTCTGAGAAAGCGAAACGACATGTCTGTACCTTGTCCTTGCTGTTAAGAACGGCGGCATATTGTGGTGGAACTCGCACGATATGATGCGGTATCGTGCTGTGCAGAGGAAGCCACACCCTCGCAGGGAGATTCAAATTAAGCGTGTTGAGCTCCGCCACTAATTGAACGGTTTTACTTTCTTTTGTTGGGATAGTCCCGAGCAATTTACCAATTGATATTAGAGCTTGAATAAATTCAAATTCTGGTGCGAGTCGGGGTGCCTGCAGGCATATAAGATCCATATTAAAAATCAGATACAATGCCTGCTATTCTCTTTCGTACAAGACAATAACTCACATTGCAAAAACAATCGGTTTTTTGGCCTCGCAAATCGTTCACCACACCTTGGCAGGAATAGAAGCAGGTACAGCCATTGTCAAACGCTCGACCAGAGCTCAGGTCCCCAAGACTTATTTTATTTATTATACCTTTTAAAGAATATCCCATTAAATGATTATTAAAACACATTGTAAAAATAATTCTCGTGGTATGTATATTTATCATTTTAAAAAGTGCATGTTAATTTGGATGATTACCGGAATGACTACGGCGTATAGTCTGAAACAATCCAGTAGCGTCGGACTGAGATCTTTGGTGAGTTTTTTTATTCGGCGACGTAAGATTTTGCGTCGAGGGCAATGGTGATGACACAGGAACTTGCAATCCAGCGACACGCTGCTTTCGACCTTCATTTCCTTTTGGCCTGAAATATTACATGTGTTTAGAGATAAATTAATTTTGTTCTAAATTCACATATACAAGTGTTCCTGAATTACTAATCTGACAAAAATTTCTCATTACTTTTCTACTTATTGATCCTACCTGAGTTCATCTGACAGGATAAGATTTTTCAATTTGGTCCCATGAGACTTCTTCTTTGACGGCAAATGAGCATCAGAACTGTACGCGTCTAGTAGCCAGGCACATTTTAATGAGAAATCTGCCGACTGTCTACATCTGCAAAGCAGTTGATTTGTTTAATTTTAATTTATCCTTAGTGCCGTATCAATAAGATGCGCAATCAAGCAGTCTTCAATCTAAGGCGCGAGTCCTATCCTATATTTACCTATAGACAAGATATGGATAAAGGACTTCTGTTACATCGTGAAGTTGTATATACATCACAACTAACTGCGGTAAGTAAAAGTCCACATCATTATCCGGAAAACTGAACATCTTGTTACCTACAATATGTCACATTTATATTTATGAAACATACAGAGTGCATTTCTCTATTTAATTGTAAAAGTGCATTCGCTAAAAAATTTCTATTTCGCAAAATTCCTATCGATAGAAATCGGTATTTGAAAACTCATGTTTGATAAAAATAGAGCATGTATTATTCGAATGTAAGGCGCGAAGGAAAATTAATTTTCTTTCTAAATGTTTACTATACCTAGATAGCTCTGAACGCCAGGTTCTTTGGAATTGAACAGATAGGATATAGCCATGGACATGTCAAATATTTGACTTTCAAAGAGTCGCAGTAGACAGCCTTCTGAAGGTTTTGGTTGCTTCGTTTCTTGCTTCTGCCGACGGACAACGTCCGATTGCTTTTTCACCGTCTCGACTTCCTGTTGCTGCGTTGCAGTCGTGCCGCAGCAAAGGGTCATGGCCGCTCCTGCCAACTCGCTCTGGCTCGTATCGGTCACGGGCGGCGGTGATGACACTTGCATAGCGTCTGGATAGATATCGACGCATTCCTGATGCTGATAGTCAAGTTGATCGTCGCTGCCGCATTCTCGCGCGTTCATGTTTGGTCGCGGTTCCTGTGAGCAACATTCATCACCGTCGTTCGCGTCGTCGCACCGGGAACGGTCACCGTTGGTTTCGTTCTCAGGGGACACGGGAGATGCCGGACTGTCACTGAGACGCGTGGACAGTTCCACAGGCGACACCGGCACCGACATTGACACTGACACTACACCGGCACTGTTCTCCATACCGTCCACTACATCGACCGTATATACATCGCCCGCCTGGGACACGGACGAGTCGAGGCTCTCACGGCTGTGCAGATGATCCACGCTGGATTCGCGGGTGGCGGGCGCATTCGTGGCGTCGCTCGAGCCGCTGTCGGAGCCGCACAGGATGCCAGAGTCGTCGGAACCGAGACTGGCTAGGTCCTCGCGTTCCCGCGCAGTGCGCGCACTCTTTCCGCATGATCCCGAGGATGACGATGACGATACCGTCGTCGTCTTAGAGACTGACGAAGGTGCAGGATTCTCGCATTCCGGACTTGGCGTAACGTCCACCTCTGGGATTCGTTGCAGAGCGGAATCCAAGCTCCGGTTTCTGTGATGATGCGTCAGCGTCGTAGCGGTCGCCTGAGGCACCGGCGGTAGTAAGATACCCATTGATCTAGAAATAATAATGGATAATATTATAATTAATAACCAAGATACTTTCTCGAGTTATATACTGTACGATACGCTGCTTCGGACTTTACAGGCGTATTTTTTATTTTTTAAATATATACAGAGTAAAAAAAAGATACAAAAGTAAGAAATATAATTTAACTCTTTTTAAAACAGAAATGTTTTATAATGGTCTATACGTATAATTAACATACATTTATTAAATTTCTTCTCTATCTTTTTATGCTAATTATGGACATATCCTTCTGATAGCCTACTCTATTTCATTCTATAAATACTTAATAATATCGTTATTATTCATGTGTTTGTCCTATTTATTTAATACTTGTATGTTGTATTTTTGCATTTTTCTTCTTATAAATTCTTAATATTTAGTGTTTCGAATTTTTCTTTCTTGTTTTGCATTGTAAAAGATTCTATATTTCATCATTTACCTGTTATAATAGTAAACTACTTTTTTACATAGCATTTGAACTATTCTCATTTAAATTTATTCCTCATTGTCAGTGAATTGTCTTTTTTCTCGACCGAAGAGAATTGCGTGTACAAAATATTAGCTAGCTCTAGTTTGCAGTCGGCCGCTGCGAAAGCGCGACCAATGAAGAAAATAGATACGACAGAGCCGCGCGTGATTGCAATTACTCGTTGCGATGATTATTAATATTGATGACGCCGTCACCACTGCCACCGCCAATTTAAATATCTCGGCTTGTATTTCTTCGATTTATGTACGACGTAGCACTCGTATCGTCAACTCTGACGTCGTGAACGCCGTAATCGTCGAACATATACACCAAGCAAAATTACGATCGCTTTTATTCAACAAGTGCCAGGAAACATTGGAGGTACGCGCCAGGCGCGTCGCAAATAGCTCGCGCGTATGTCGTGGGACGACCTCGCCGAGTATTCGCGGGATCAAACAGATACCTGAAGTCCAAACTGTGGTTTCGTTGATGCGTGGTCAGTCTGCTGCGTGAACTGATCGACGGATTCGGCCGACCGTGCACGAGAGGAACATTACAGTTGGCCAGTTTATGCCGTTTGATGTGTGTCACGCTTTCCTGGCGCGTAGGTCCACCAGTCGGCGTCACTGCCACCACTTCGCTCATATTAGAGTCGAGTACGAGCACCGGCTCGGCTAACAGTCATCTGCTGGCCATGCTGGGGCTTCACCTGCAAAACACGAGAATCTAAATCAGCAGCTCTCTCTCGTTTCAGCGAAAGCACACGTAACGTTTTCGGGTTTAAAAAAAAAGCATTCTAATTAACATATTAAGCATAAAAAATCTAGGAAAAATATTCTTATTAGATTTGTATAGATGTGTATATTTAAATTTTATGATAATATATCTAAGATGACATAACGTACTATTATGCATATTTCTTAAAGCGCTTTCTCGATAATTACATCACGACAAATCATGGCGACATAATTATAGTCACGTAATTATAAATAGTATTAATTAACATTAAACGATTATTTGATTCCAACGAGTATCAGTGAGAGAAGCGAAGACGAGGAAAGTTAAACGGTTCGCGTCATTGCAGAGCTACTCGCGCGAAAAGCGAGACGAGCGCGAGAGACGAGATGTATTTCCGGCATCCTCATTATTTTTGGAATAGTAAGCTGATAACGGATGATATCGTTTTTCGCGTCGCAATCTCGCGCGCTCGTAGCACGAATGCCGCGCACATAACTGTAGTTATAATGTCAACGACGGTTGTTCGGCACGAGGCAAGCACGCTCGGATAACGCACGACCGACCCCGTTATCAGCAGCGTCTGTCAAATATCGCGATAAGGAAATCGGTATCTCGGATCGGGGAGAGAACGCGTGTGTCGTATCTTTCAATTAATTAATACATGACGGAGTACACTGTTTTGCGGCGCGATATTGTAGTCGATTACATAACGTCGCGGTTATCGCGACGCGAAAAAATAAAACCACGCGGGAGCAGCTACGAAACTGAGCGACCGGAAATCGCGCATCTGTCTGGAAGGTCAATCTTTAGTGCCTAGATAAAACGCGAAATTGGAACTTCCTTTCGAGAAATAAGAATTCGCGTCGATATGAATTTTATCTGCACAAACGCTTCAAGCACGGTACTTGTTTAAACAGTTTTGAAACCCCAGAGATTTTCCGAAACAAAAAAGCAGAGATTCTATAAAACACATCTCAGATTCTTAAAAAAATTTGTAGCTTTACAAATACGTAATCCCAACGTTTCCTTGAATATATGGGTATAAAGTAGTTGGAAAATAAATCTCTTTTCGTAGAAGCTACAATTAATCAACTACAAATAATCATTAATAAACATTATCGAAACTGATTATTAACTATAAAAAAAAATACGCATATGCGTTATTAAACGCGCATGCATGAAAAATGGACAAGAGGTCGACGAAAGGTCGGATTCGCTGAATATCCATGTTGCAACGGTAACGAATTGAAAAAGTCACGATACCGCAACACAGACGTGTAGAAAGTGCGGCTTTTTATCAATTCGAACACTTTCTAGGATCTTCCTGGCGCGGTATAACGCGCTCCATTCTATACGCACAATTATCCCGCGGGTAAATAAACGCGAGTACAAAAGACGATGCAATATTCCCGGTTGGTTACATCGTAGTTACATGGAGAACAAGCGTCTCGTCGAGAAAATAAACTGCCTCATTCTCCGAACTTTTCTCGCGTCGAACATGAATGCCACACGTTACTTCGAAGCTACGTTGAAACGCTCTTCGACGCTCAATGAGCGTCGTTTTCGTAACCAATTCTCGAGCCTTAGTATTCAAATGACTTAATATTCAATGATGCTTAACTTTTCAGGTGATCGTATGTTCCTGGAGCTTGCGAAAACTCGCCAAACGATCCGAGACTCGCCGAGTGAGTTTCGCACTCCATATGGAACGAATTTGGGAGACGCTAACGAAACTCACAATAGTCAAAGCGCTAAAACACTAAATTCTAATGCTTTCAAACAATCCTAATTGCGCAGACGTGCCGTCGGCAAAGCTAAGTGTCTATTAACCGATATTTCTTCACTCAAGAGTCCATTCTCGTTATTTGCCGAGTGACAAATGAGACCTATTTTCTTTAAAAACGGTAAACCCAAATTACTTCTTCAAGCGGTGAAAAATTCTGCATGGTATTTTAAAAATTACGGCGCGGGTGTCACGATGCGGAACCGTGGTTTCTATCTCAACATACGGATCGGTTGCGCGTTGCAAAATCCGCCGACTTGAAACTCGCGACATACGTGGTACCATGTGCTTTCACCGATCTGCTTCGGTGCCGGCGCGTACTCGACGTTACGAACTCGCGTTCGCTCCGAGTTCCAAAATTGCGGCGTAGACAGTTGTCTCCGCCGGTGGTATCCTCTCGTGTTTATTTATCGCAGGACAATCTCAATTTTGTAAGATCGCTAAAAATACGTCAAACGTATATGAGGATCAATGTAATAAAAAATATAAAAGTTTACCCAGAAGTTATATCAATATGTATATTACCTGTTTATGTATCTACTGTGTTACTTGTACTTCTCATTCCGGTTGATATTTGAACCGGTCCATTCGACCGTTCACTCGATACCGGATGTCGAGTACGTTATATCGAAGCGAATCGTTTGTATCTTAATGAACTTTCAGCATCTATAATTATTACATTAAATTTTATAATCAGGTCTCATTACCAGATTACGGATACTTCATGACACCGGATTAACGACTAATATTTTTTATTATTTATACATAACGCCAATCCACGTGGAAGTAACTTGGATGCGTACGCAATCACGGCGCGCTCTTTTATTTACCTCTTGGCAATATCAAAAGAGAAATTTAATGTCCCGCAGTTGAAAAATTAATTTCTTCAATCGTGGGGCGATAGCTATTGACGTTGCCCGGGCTTTTCATCCTTCTGTTGACTATCGCGCTGCATCACTACGCTACACTACGTCAATAGTACTAAAAAGGGAGGCTTTGCCTTTTTTCTTTATGACTGTCCCCGCATGGCGAATGCAGAGGCGGGCGTGAATGCGGCTCACTGTATGCGAATTACGATGATCTAATAATCGGCGTCAGTGACCGTGCGGCTTTGACGACTTTTGGGAACGCGATTACACGCGGGCGTTTAGCGTTTTTCTAGCGTGGGTGCGAAACCCGCGCTAGAAAGTCAAACGTACATTGAAACTCCGCGACTCGAAGATTTCCCTTTACGAGTAAAACGCTTTTGCGAAGCTCGCCGCGAAAGACGCAATCCGTTCGTGCTGTCGTCGCGCGACGAAACATTCCACATGTGATTTACGTAAAGCAGATTACGAGCGCAAAACGATGCGCAAAGCCGACTGAATGAAAGATCTCGCGCAGTAAGGCAGTAACTATAAGGAAAAGTTTCGATCGAAAGTCTCCGATTGAAATTAAAAAAAAATAAACCTGAATTTTCTTCGTTTTTATAAAATCTAAACCATAATTTTGAATTAACAAGGACAAGATTTACACACTGAGAGAAAAATATAATTACTTTTGATCTCAACCAAAATAATTTTTATATGTTTATAATATTTCTAATGATAGCTATGGTTAACATAATGATGCATATAGTTAAGTTAATCATATTTCGTGTTATAAATATTATAAAATTGTGGTTGAGGTCAAAAGTAACTATATTTTTCTTTCAATGCAGGTATCTGATTTCTCTGATATTCAAGCGGCTCAAGTTGGATTTGCATAAGAATCTTCTTCACGAAATGAAATGCATGGAAAACCATTAATTAGATGTCTCATCGATGGCTACTCGTCCAGTTAATTCTTCAAGTTCAGTATCAGTTAAATTTCTTCGAGCGTAACGCGCGATCTACGGAGAGCAGATCTATCTGGTCTCGTGACATTTCTGTGTCGGTCTCCGCGAACCGTCAATGTTGCGAGAACTTTTCCAAATCATCCGTAACAAGTTTTTAATGAGATGGATTTCATAGAATTTAAAATCCACTAATTTCTCGTCGGTGAGTTTCAAAATCGAATGTCCAATGCGTCGAGAATATAAATTATCCGTGCTGTTTGGCGTTTTCAATTATCGCTACCACTACCACTCATCGTACACGTGACACTGACTATTTATCATATCCGAAACATACTATCATAAAGGCCATTCTAAAGTCGACTGTTCTCATTGAGCAAGACCAACGTCTCAACGTAATTATCTAGCAGAACGTTGCTAAGTCAGTATTAGGTAAATTTAATCGTCGGTTATTATTTGACAGATATAATTTCAATTTTCAACGCTACGCCAATTGTCGTAAAATTACCACAGAGTAAACACAGACATTATTTTTGGCAACGGAATTTGAATTTACGTTACTCCAACAAAATTCAAGTGTGTATACAATATTTCGAAAAGTCTGACTCACACTTTAGGAGCGTGTTCTACTCGGAGCTAGAATAGAAAAGTTTTGAATATATAAACATGTTCAAAAATGTCTTGTTTTTTCATACATTAAGTGGCATGTTTGCCACTTCTGCATTCGAACAATGTCCCATTTTCACAAAGCAAGCACTAGAAAAACAAGTTGTATAGTCGTTCCAAACTGGTGACAATGGTGACAACAGGGAATTTTAATCAAATTGACATTTTAAGGAATTGTATTGTTGGACACAGTCGTGGAAATCAGGATTACTGTTTTTTACTGTTCTGACTTGAATTTAAAGACGAGAATTTTTAGACACATGTTTACATGAACTTTTTCGCTCATTATAAGTAGAACACTCTTCTAAAGTATCACACCTTCTTACAGAAACATCTTGTATAGATAAATTTACATAGACCTGATCAAGACATCTTTTGCATTTTTTTAAGTAATTACGTATTGTTAATAAATACATTCCTAACAATTACTTAAGTCTCAAGTCTCTCTCTTTGAGATCTCGAACTGGCAAACGTGTGACAGATTAATAAACAAATAACCAACATACGCAGAGAGTTTCGCGTGTCGCGTTCGAAAACTGAAATCATACACGACAGTTTCGCAAATTTCTGGCTGATGGTCGTTAACGAGTACTAATTATCACATGCTCTTTTCCCGCTACGCAGAATCCACGACGGCGATCTTTTGCGATTTCGATCTATGCGCTGTCTCTCTCCGCCTCTCCGTCTCGCCGCGCCGCGCGAGCGTCTCCTGGCACCGCCGCCACTCTGCTCCGCTCCGCGCCGCTAAGTCGCCCGCTCGCGCAGCGAGATGGGTGTGCCAGGTTCGCGGTCGCTTCCTGTCGTTCCCTGTGCGTGTTGACAGAACACCGGAGGATCCACACTCCCGTCGCCGGTCGCCGGTCGCCGTCGTCCTTCGTGACGAAATCAATCGCCCTCTTCGCGCCGCGCCGCTGCACGCTACACTACGCTACGCTACGAGGCGACGCGACGCGACGCGACGCAAACGTCAAACGTCAAACGTCGACGTCAACCCATTGGCACTCACCTCGCGCTCGAATCCGGGATCCCGAGCTACGACGCTACCGACGACATGCCTGTCGTCGTTCGATCCTGGTCGTCCGAGTCTCACGGCGACGACGCGCGACGGGGACGGAGTGCGAGGGGGACGGACGGAAGTGGAGAAAGAGAGAGAGAGAGAGAGAGCGAGAGATCTGTCGTCCGCGTCGCTCCCTTTCGAGTACGGCCCGCGCGCACCGGGTACGAGGCACTAGGCACCGCGACACACGCGACGCTCGTCGCCCCCTCGCTCGCGCTTCGTAATGGCAGCGACGATCGGGGCAGTTCCGGAGCGGTTCGTGCGCGCACGCATGCAGGCAGGCAAGGCAGGCAAGGCAGGCGAGGCGGACACACGCAGGCACTCGTGTCGTTTCTCTCGCTGCCGCCGGCTACGCCCAACAACGCGCGTCGATCGGGGCTCCGTCGCGGGCGCGATGCGCGCGGGGACAACCGCGACGAGCGTATTACTACAACGGAGGGAACGGCGACGCTCCGCGCTCAGGCGCGACGCTCGAGTTCGCCGCGCCGCGAGAGGAAGGAGCGTAGCTGCTGCACACACGCTCGGACCGTACCGAAACGACGCTGCGTAAAACGACGACCGCGAGACGACGTATCGCTGCCCCGCAAACACCAGACCCCGACGTTGTTGTCCGTCGCGCGACGCATTGAGCACTGACTCGGCGGCGCCACTGCTGCCAACGCGGCGGACGTGAACTCTGGCCCGCCTGAATCACGGCTGCCGCCGGCCAGGGACGTGCCCGTCGGGCCCGCGGGCCCCTTCTCCCCCGTCATCGACGCGAGTCTTCCCCGGAATTCTTTCCCGGAGCGAGAAACGCCCCGTCTCGTCGGCGTTTCTTCGTCGAGAGCTGCGCGTTTCAGACGAGAAATGCCTACGCATTTGAATTACGTGCACATTACAGAACGATAACTCACCTCGAGATAAAGACGATAAGATTTTTAGGAATTATCTTACCGATAAAGGCAGATATAATTTCATTCTTATCGATGCTTGTTACATGAATTCCTGCGCGAAATAAATATTATTGGTAAATACTTGTAAGTTTTTTTTTTACGATTCTCTTGTGCATTTTTAAAATAAATTTCATTAATGACGGTACACAAATAGACGCCAAGGTTTAAAATTAGCTTACGTTTAAATTTAATTCATCGAAATGAGATCCGAGTGACTCATCCGCCGTCGTCCTAAAACGAAATCCACTGATAACGAAATGTATTCCCGCTTCGTTTGACGTGAAACGCCGCGGTTTTAACTTATACGCGTAGAATGCGTGTTTAGCGCGTGATTCGATAAACTTGTCGCGGATTCGAACGTTTCTCGTTGAAACCTGGATCGAGAACCGATACTTTCGAGTCACTTTCGACACGCGTCGAAAATTCCATGTACTCTAATCAATTACGTCGCCCGCGTACATACACATTCACGACCCGGATCCCGATCGTTGTAAATTTAAATGATTGTATCTATAGAGAGAGAGAGAGAGAGAGAGAGAGAGAAGGAGGAGGAAAGAGAAAGACATAACGATTCTATTGAAGCTTCTTTTACGCAATAACGAGTGATTTTATCCCTCTTCTCGGGACATACATAATTCCGCGGCGACGGCCATTATATCATAGGGCTGGCAATACTCATTGGCGTATTGACAGCGCTTCATCCCATTGTCACTCTACTCCGGCATTGTTCGAGACTTGGCGCTGACGATGCTGAAATGTAAGCCGACGCTATCAACCGTGCGGGATGACAGCATCGAAGATAAGAAAACCGAGCCATCGCGCCAGTCATACGTTTCCAAGAGGCTCGGCTTAATTGGCGCGCTCGCCTTTGTGACGAACAGGAAATCTTATATCTCGAAAACGCGAGATCGAAAAACGGAGATATCGATTTGCGAACAACGACAATAACATTAACGATTCGCTTGTCTTCGCTTCTTGAATGTGATCGTCTCAAAATTAGCTTGTCTCAATCGTCGAATTCCTTGATCTAGATTCGTATCGCGGAGATAAGCAGACGACGTGAAATATCAATACGAGATCAAGACAATGGAATTTTACAAATTCTTTTTCCTCTTTCGTACGTTTGAATGTTAATTTTAATGAGTGTGAATCTGCAAGACTTGAAAAGCGCTCATCGAGCTTTGTTTCACGTTCTATTTAAGGAAACTTTTTCTTCTTTCCCAGAAGAAAGAATTTTTGCTTGAGATGATTAATTTTTATAAAGTATCCTATACAATTTGCTGAAACTTGGGTTTAAAAGACGCCCTTTCAGTCCGTTTCGTTTCCGCGTTTTTAAAAACTTTTATTATACTTTAAAACTTTAAGCAATTTTCATGGAATGTTCTGTGAAATTTATGTAGACTTATTATTCGTTCGCCAAACTTTTCATCTTTTCTCCTTTTTCATTTCAGTTACATGTATACATCCATTTCGTTTGGAAGTACAGCGTGGGGGGGGGGGCGAATCTTGTGACTTTTTTTTTCTTCGTCAGGGGTGACAGTTCGCAGTGCCGGGCCTGAAGGATCCACACACGGACCCCGCCGTGAGGCGCTAGGCATCTCGTCGGCTCAGGTTGGCAGCGGCACCGGACGGCGCGGTGGGGGAAGGGAAAGGTCGCGCGCGGCCGCGAGTGCAGCTGCACCCGACGACGTAGCGGGGTTGGCCGGAGGCCGAGCGGTTAGAGGCATTAGGGTACCAGCGCTCGCTCCAAACGCAGCCGCGCGCGTTGTGCCGCACAGAGAGATCCGCATGTTACTCTGCTTTCGAACAACAACGGGCCTTTTGCTTTCTTCGCACGACCCCTCCACCCCGCCACCCCCTCTCCCGCGGCCATCAGACGGCCCGGGGCAACGGCGTTGCTCGACTCGACTCTCCGTGCCTCCGCAATGTTTTGCAATACAGGGCAGACCGATGAGGCTTCCGCACCCCGCGCGGCCGCGTGCCGCTAATTATCGACTTATCGGTGACTCACGTGCGAAAGAATGCATACGCGATGCGCGCGCGAAATGCAGGAAGACACATGTTTAAAGATGCTATCTCGCATTTTCGCGGCGCGGTTATCGCATGAGAATCAAACTTTGAGTGTGGAATCGGGTTTCCCCTCGACGAAAAGGCAACATATGTTTCACGGCTAATTAAACGCGTCGGCTACGTCCGATTGGCCAACTTCCTTCCGGCGATCGGTTATTTCTTTTCTGACAAGAATTGAAAGTCCATCAATTTTGCGGCATGCTTGAGATACGGTCGGTGACAGTCCCTTTGCTTTCCCTCGTTTTCCCATACAGAGATTGGAGCAAATCGAATTAATTTCGTTCGATGGTGGATTCTGCGTTTCGCGCGCACAAGTGTTTGAAAAATTGTGCACGACGGTGTGCGAGCGGACTTGTTAGCGCATCGACGAAAATAGCCTACTCCAGTGCGCACACAGACGCACACCTACGTAAAAAACTGCTTATAAATATCACATTTGCGTGATATATATTGTAATTGCAAACGGATCGTAGGATCGTAGGAGAAACGTGTTTCGCTCTTTTCCTTCCACGAACATTCGTGGGATTCGCCGTCCGCCGTCCGATCGCGAGAAACGGGCTTTGAATCGCTATGACGCGCGCGTCGCGGTGCCGTTTGCAACAGTCATGCATGCCTATGCGGCGACGTAAACACTATCGCGCCGCGATATCGCGCGCCCGGCTAATGGGCATCGTACGCGCTGTATATATACACGGAATTAATGGTTTTTCGATCGCAGGGGTTTCGCGGCTCGGCGCTGACTCATTTTGCCCGTGATTGCGCTAAGATCGATATGTAACGTGCAGGTATCGGGAAACGGCGTAAGCCTGTCCGTTCCAGCACTGTTTTTAATGGAAATTGTTTCTTTCGCCGACCTGCGGGTAGCCGAGCAAACGCATGTAAACACAGTAACGCGATATGTTTATTTAAATGAATGATGATGGACACGCAAAGTCCCGCAAAAATAACGTCTCCGAAAGTTGGAAATTAAGACAATGTTTCGAAAAGTCATAAATCCTAGAAATGAAAACTAACAATAAGATGTCTGAATGGCAATGTCCAATGGAAAAGTACGACAATGTTAAAAATGTCAGGAATGCGATAGATTTTCTGAAATATCGGAGTTGGAATCTTTTGGAATATTATCACACTTCTGGAGAATTATGACTTTTCGGGACATTGCATTGTTAGATTAAGTTAGTTTTAAATTTTTGGTACATTTTTTTTCGGAATTTTATAAGTCCATCTAAATGATTAATCAACTAAAGACTCTCGATATTCGAATTGACGAGAAACAAGAGAGAAAATGGGCTTTGAGAGTCGATTAGTTGTGCATACGTTCTGTAACATTTAATTAATTTAATGCAAATTATGAATTGTATGTTTCAGCTCTGCTTTGAACTCTCTTCAGCGGTTATAAATAAATTAAATTATCTCAAGCTCTCCGACGAGCATAAGGTGAATATTTAAAAATTGATAATTCTCTCGCTTGAATTTAACTTAAACAAATGTATGTAATTATCTACTCGTGTGCATCTTGTGCATTTGATTATCTGCAAATTGGGGTGGAATAACAATTTCAACAGCGTTGTTGTTTTATCCCGTAGCTGTTTTATAGTCTTGGCCGTGAGGAAACCGAAAGGAAAGGAAAGAATAGAAGACTGTTAATTCTATTATTAATACGGCGTTTGTTGCTTCTATTCATTGCTCTCAATTACCTCACAGCTATTTTATTACCTACTTAACTACTTTCTATCACAAGCGCACGCCACGTAATTATATATTCGCGATTGTTCCTTGCCTCCTGCCGTACATATTCACGATTGTTATTCACCTTCTAACGTACGAGTCATTAAATTAAACCCAAAGATCGTAGTATATCTTCTGTAGATGTTGTGTAAAAAGTATTCTATCATATATTCATTTAATGATATTAAAATCACCAGAATGGGAAAGGAGGAGAAAGGGGGAGGGAAGAGAAGAATCGTGCGGCATTTATTATAAATCACACAATTACGATGATACCTAATGGATTAATAATTGCGCGTTTCCTCTGATCTTTAGAGGGCCCGTCCTAGAAAAGTGCCTTTTGCAACGACACCACTTAAAAGCGCACGTAGCTCTCCGGCCGTCCCATCCCGACTCCTAACGGCATCTGGTCGTGACGTCATTCGGCGAGTTTTCGAAACGATACAGCCGAATATATGTTTACGAGACACGCGTAAGTGTGTTTTCGTCCGGTGGCATAACTGAAAATCCCACGAGATACGAGAGACCGGCCCCGTGCGCTGACGACTTCCTGGAATGCTCCACGCTTTCTACCTGCGACGGACTTAAATATCTCGGCGAGCGTATGGCGATACGTCATCGACCGGCACGGCACGTAAACGAATGCCGAACGTAATGAGCTTCTCCCCCTTCACGGATGTCCGTCCCCTTTCTAGGATGCAGCGACTCTTTTTTTTTTCTCTGCGTACATCGCCCGTGTTCCCTTCTGGTCTCTCTCTCTCTCTCTCTCTCTTTCTCTCTCTAATCCTCCACTTTGGCTGAGGAAACTTTCGAGAATTACGACGATGACGGGGCATCGCGGCGGCATTTCGGTCAGATCGCTCGTGGCGACGGATTACTAACCCAGATAGCCAAATCTGTCGAAAACCAAAGTTTCGCGAAGTCCGCGTGTGTCTGCCGGCGAGTTTTGTCGGCGAACGCCAAATGCAACAGAGTCTGCTGACAATACAATGGCGGATTGCCAATAGAATCTGTCGCAACTATTTAAATGATATATTCCACTTGAGTGATTGCGAAATGGTAGGATTCTACCCGGTGTCTGCCGTCGGCTCGTGTCGACGGGCTCTGCTGGCGGAACACGAGTCTAATGCGGACGCGGCTGATGCCAATCTGCCGCGATATTCCGCTCGAATCTGCTGGCAGGCTGCTGGCTAACATTTTGCTCACCGAGAATCTAACGGGGCCCGAATATTACCGATCCCAATTGCCCGTTCGTCGCGCCAGTTTGCGCGATTTTCCGGCCAAAATTTCTCTCTTTTCGTCTAAACCATGATTTATCGCTTTTCGCACGTGTCCTTTCTAAATCCTCCTCCAATGTCCAACTTCTACCAATGTAGATTAACTTTAATCTCGGTTTGACTTACTTTTCGTCCTTTTCTAGTTCTAATTCTAGAAAGTAAGTTAAACCGAGATTAAAGTTAATCTACATTGGAAATGGACGGAAGTCGACTCTTTCCCTTGATCTCGCCGATTTGACTTAATTCAAAATCTCTCTAAACGGGCCTGTGACACGTGATGTGCATTCGAGAATTTCACGCGCTTGTAACACAACGTTCGCAGTCGTCGATCGTCGCGCGAGAGTCGGACCAGACTTGACCCTGCGCCAAGTGCAACGACAAAGTAATGGATCGGCGCAAGGGCGGTCTGCGAACTGTCCTGGGCGACAAGTCTCTCTCTCTGGCTTACGTCATTTTTGTTTCGCCTTTTGGGCATAACTCACCTACAAAGAGGTTTATTTCGAGCAATATTGTTCAGACGGATCTGCGAGTAGTCCGCTATTTCGTGCTCCGCCTTTGATTAATGTATCTTTTCTGTTCCATAATTGTCTGGCCGTTCAAGTTCACTCCTTTGTTTGGGAAATCATTTCGTTTGAAAGATTGAAGAAATTAAGATGTATTGTCGTCTGTATTGTACAGAAATTGTTACAGTTTGCTACTTTATTGCTTCTTTCTTCAACACGCTTCAATAACAATGTAGAAAGTAATGACGATTCACGTTTTCAAAACCGGCATTCGTTTAAGTGAGAGACGCGCGAAATAAAAAGCTAATTTTCTGGAATGCATCTTAGAAAATTGCAGAAGAAGAAACGTCGCGTTAGAGATGTTTCTCGATTCGGAATGAGGAGTTCAGGGACTTTGGGCGCATTCCAGAGTACAAAGGGTCTATTATTATCGCGATACGTCATTATTCTGACTCAACCGGAAGGCTGCAAAAAGCGTAACATATTAAAATAGAACGAAATCAGTCGCTTACTCTCCCTCCGTCTTTCCTTCTCCCACTCTCAAGAATTAGATTAAATTCATTGAAATCCGCTCTCGTTAGTGACGAAGTCGGCTCGTGAATTGCGGAGGACATTACCTCCCAGAAGCGTAATAACGAATCGCGGGACCTTGAGCGAAATAACGAGGGCGAGTGTCCCCGTGGCAGATAGAAAACGCTAAAGAGAAACGGGGAGAGCTGGAAAAAAAAGACGAGGACTATTTTAAGGAAAAGAACCAGAGGGAACAAAATTTGACTAAATGGTGGACAATCCGAAGCTACACATGTATAATTTAAAAGAAATTTAGGAGCGCATGTAAATAAAATTCAGGAGTAATGAAAAAGTCCAATTCTCTTTTATTTTTAATTATTTGCGAGGTGGACAAACTTGATTATTTAAAAAACAATGTGGACAAATTGTAGACAAGCGAATCAGTTTTTAAAAAATTCTAATTTCAGGATACCAACTATGCAGATTTAACTATTACATTTTAACTACTACATTTCGTCCACTTTGCTTCGTCATGCCGCCGCCCGCTTGCCGCTTCCCCGACGATTGTTTTCGTCGACGACGTCGTCGCCGGCTGACTGTGCCGACGTAAGAATGAGAACACGTCCGTGTGTATGCATTCGCGCGGGCATGAATTAATGTCGCGCATACCGATGTCGGGAGAGAGCGGACAACGGGCGGCCGGGGAGAGACACGTGATCCCCCGGCACCGCGCGCGGTAATATATTAACACGTGGTAACGTGACCGTCGTCGAGCAAATGCGTACGTTTGTTTCTCCGGCCGTCGCCGTCGTCTCCGTCCGCAATCGGACGTACATCGGACGTGAGAGGATCGGAGATATACGGTCGACGGGCCTCGGACTTGTTATCGCGCTCCGCATTTATCCGTCACGATGCTGATTGTCTCAATGAAATGTCAGGCTCAATCGTCGATCGTAAATACAGGGTGTATTTGAACTCCACCGACAAATTTGCAGAACAGATTTTATATTGAAAAATAAATAAAAGAGTCTTTGTAAACACAAGTTCTCAGTTTCTGAGATATAACTGCCATAATTTCAGTTTAAAAAATATTTTATTCATTAAATCATAATGTTTTACAAATAAATGATTAAATGTATTATTATAAAAATTGTTCAAAATTGTTTCTACTTCTCTTATCAATACATAATTAACATTTAAAGTAAAGAGTAAATATTGTTTCATTATTTCTAACGCCATTGCATTCTTGAAGACAGTTTGGCTGAGCAGTTTTAGAACGTCGAATAAGGGTGGCAGAAATTTAAAGCTCTCAGATACGTCCTGTACAACAATGACAATACGCCGAGAAAAGAACACAATCCGAGTATAAATTCGCGAAACGCAAAGTCGTTCGAATCTTGTTAGAATATACACTGGTGCGACATTCCTTACGAGGAAGACGAGAACCCTGCGAATATTTCTAGCGAAAACTGCAGATACATTTCATTCATGCAGATACGTTTTTTCCATTCCTTCTCGCTCGTAACGTGCGAAAAGTCGCTGTTACATAAATCCCCGAGTACTCCCGCTGCAATCTGTCGTTAATACCCGTAATTCGCAAATGATGCGCCAAGCAGATAATTGACGCAGAGGCAGAGTCGCGATGAATTGCCCCGCGGCTCCTTCCCCAGATCGGACAATGTAAAGAGCGAGAGAGAGAGAGAGAGAGAGGAAAAGAGAGAAGGCGAAGGACCGACGGAGACCTCGTGCCAATTTCTACGAAGATTTCGGTCGAAGCGCGTAATCGCGATGCCCGATGGCCGCGTTCCACGGCCAAGAAGATTGAAAAGGCGTGATCGTGCGACACGCACGTCCGAAAATATACGGCCCTCCTCGGCCAACGAGTTGAGCCCGCGCGCGACCGTGGTCTTCTCGCTCTTTTTCCCTTTCTTCCTTTCTTCTTGTCCTCCCGAGGGAGTCATCCGCGTCCCTCCGTCCCTGCAACCGCGCGCGCCGCAGATGCTCTCTATCATAATAATCTCTATTTTGGGCGCGGAGGGTCGGCCGCCGCGTTGTTGCGGCAGATGTTCCCCTCTCGTTCTCTCGCCGAGCTGAATTCTGAAAGGCCGCCCGGGATAGGGGAAGGTCGAGCTCCGAATGCTCGCTACACTCTCGAAGGAGACGGATAGGCAAATAGACGAGCTAGACACAGTCTAAAAGCCTAGAATTGTCACTCTGCGTTGAGCGGAAGGAGGAAAGGGGAGAGGAAGAAAACAAGGCGAGAGAATAACGAAGAGAAGCCGGAGCGAGAGAAAAGAGAGAAACGATCGCCAGCCGGTCCGAGTTGAGTTTCTTTTCTCTGATAACGCCTAGACGCCTAGAGTGACACTCTAACGGTATTTAGGCAGCGAAAGCAAATACGCCGTCTGCTGTTGGGAGAAAAAGAAAGACGGAGAACTTGAAATCGAAGCAGCCTCTTTCGGAGATCCGGTTGTGTTCCAGGCGTTGCAGGCTTGCTTTGCTAATTACGACGCGCCTCGTACACCGTGTTGTTTTCTAGATCACAAACGAGGCATACGCGCACAAAGAGAGGAGCGCTCTGCTGGCGGCACAGATAGGAAAGCCGATCGAGCATACGCGCTAATAAACTGTTAATAATAGTCGATGCGACTGCCCGTCAGAGATCGATATCTCAATTACTTGCATTGTATAACTTTTTTTCCTCTTCTTTTTTTCTATATATAATCTCCGCGAGGAGATAGCGCAGCCTCTTTACTAAATCCCACGTATCCGACGTTGTTTATTGGTGTCTTTAATTATCAGGAAAATATCGCCGCCGCACGCGGCAGAAAAGTTGGCGCGATAACGTATTTCAGATAATTGCAGGATTGCAATTCAATATCATTGTCAATTATCATCAACACAGGTGTATAAGACAATATAAATATAGGGCATTGTTGCGTCGCTATTCCACACTGTGTTTCACAGAATATCTCCGCGAAGAGCGTGGGACTTTAATACTCTGAAAATTTTCCTAAGACATTCCCGGGGCGGAGAGCAGCCAAACGCCGCTTCTCGCGGAAGCCGCTTATGCATGCAGATCTTCCGCCTCGTCATGCAGCAGTCTCGTGATACTCGCGGCGTTCAGAGATAAATCTCCGCCGACGATCGAGTCTCGACGCAAAATTTACGATCCCATCAATCCGGTCTTTTTCTTTTTCTTTTTCCTGCATGGCGAGCAAGAAGCTGCGCGCTACCTCGATGACATAGTAATTTCTTAAGGCTTCGCGCAAAAGGCAAGCCTCAGCGAAGACTCGGTAATTCCTTGCAGGAGGCTCCACAACCGCCTCACTTATGCAACGCAGTCGCTACGTTGTTGTGACGGTGATGATGATGATGATGATGATGATGCAAGGCCAAACGTCCTAAATCGCATAACACCTGCTTATAAGGTCAGTGTGCTCTCGAGAGATATTATCGAACCGTTCGCGATTATTTTTAGCCGATGCGTCGTATTTGTGTCGTGCATAATGTGTATTATTATGTCACGCTTTCTTGCTATATATATATATATTAACATTTATATCACGCGCGCTCCAAGAGCTGTTGTCCCTTTGAAATTACAATCGCATGACACATTTGAAATAATTTGTGTACTCTGATACAATGCATACTTTTAATTCACAACTAGCAACTATTTTTATTGCGCGTAGTATCTTTCGTCCTTCATTTGCTTCCTCATTCCAACATGCTCATATTAATTACATAGCAAATATGAGTAATGGGAATAATGCAAGAGGAGAAGTGTTAATTAACAGAGAGAAACAAATATGTAAAACTGACAATATTGTATTTTGGACGAAATCGAAAATAACTTAATGTTTCCTACGATTCTTTTGGCCTTTATTTCTTCTACCGTTTCTTTGACGTTTTCTCTCCAGCAATTTGCGTGCTTTCAAAATTTGTTCGGGTCTCTTCAATTCATTCTTTATTTTAACTCTGTCCTTAAGCTTCTGGTTGTGCCGTGCCCAATGTGTATTTGCTGTGGTCCGTACTAAAATACAAATAAAGGATGCCAATTATTTTAATGAATAATTAATTATATAAATAACTTTAAACGAACACAAATAATTAATATGAAAATATAAATTCATAAAACAAATGTTTTTAGATAGATCGATTAAATGCCGTTTAAATCAGATTTAAATAATGTAATTTTATAATTGATGTGATCATATTGACTTACAGTTTTTCGTCTGTGAAGCTTCTTCCTCACTATCATTGTCGCTATCATCTTCATCAACTTTATTCTTCTCCTTCCATACGTTGTAACGATTTGTTTTATATGTAGCAGGTATCCATACACCTGATTCAGTACGTATTTTTTTCGCTTTTGGATCCTGCTCATATATGTTCATATAATTAAAGAAAATAAATCCATACTTTATAGCAAAAGATTATATATATCAATATTAATCAATACAATAATATATTTTGAACATCGAAAACAATTGTAAGCTAATGTACGTACTCTCTCAACGGTAACCATTTTCTTCTTTTTTCTATCCCACTTCTTCAATTGCGTTTGGAGGTGTCGGGCTTCTTCATTGTCTGCCGTTAAATCCATCTGTGCCTTATCAGCTTCAGTGGCAAATGTGTTAACCGCTAAACTGAAAGACAAATAAATGTTGAATAAATAATAATTAAAAGTTAAAAACATTTATGATTAAATTATATACATATTTAATTTTAATAAAGTTAAAATAAATATTCTGTTAATTTTAACATTTTCATAATAATTAAATTTTCAATAATAATTAAAAAAGACAAGCTATGAAAACTGAAATATAATAATTCTTACCCGTCCTCCGTATGCTTATCTGGTGCAGAATAAGGTATATAATATTCTTCATCTCGTTTCGTTAAACGTTTTTTCTTCTTTGAAATTTTATATAAATCGTCACTACTTCTTTTCTTTGGAACTACTACCGTGCTAAATGCAGCATTAATTTCTTCCGCGTTACTAGATGGTAGATTGACTTTTTGGGATAATTCTATAAAAATTAAAAAATTGAACACAAATTATTATATATTATATATATTCCATAAACCACATCTTGCCATTATAATATCTACCTGACGCCGTATTGATTTTATCAGTTTTCTGTTCCTCCACTTTTTTACGGAAATTAAGAATATTCTCTTTATGAAACATTCGTTTTGCTTTCATCATTTGGTAATCAGTTGAATTTGTCTTTGTCCCAATTTCAAATATTGTCTGTTATATATAACAGATTTAAATATTAATATAAATATTAAGATTATAATTATTAAAATTGAAATAAATAACTAAAATTAAAATATAATTGTAACATGTATATGAAGCATTATACTTACTCCTTGTGGTCTGTAATTTTTCATCCTAGATATTATGTCCGCAACTGTATGAGGAACGTCAGAATACTGGGGTAGAATTCCGGCGTCATTTATATGAAGCTCCTTAATTCTCTTGACACTTTCCGCCGAAGCGCCTGGTCGCGATCTGATGTATTGTTGATAGGCGTTGCTGCATACTTTTTGCATATTTATCTGAATACAAATATTTATTTAATGTCATGAAAAAGAGGATTAGCTATATTAATTTATATACCAAGGTAAGGTACTTGATATGCCTACCAAATCAGTTGAGGTATTGTGCCAATTTATTAATTCAGCTAATTCTTCCTCTATCATAGCCTGTGGCAATTTCCCTACGGCGGATTCCATATTTTCAGTTGTTCCTGCAGTCGGCACTATTGTTAAAGGCCGCCCAAGGAAAAGATGCAAATCCAAGAGATAAGGATATTCGTCTGAGCTCACGATATTATAGGCTGTTCCAGCACGTCCAGCTCGAGCACATCGTCCTGAATAAATGATTATAATCGACATAGTCAGCCAAATGTTTTCGTATTTTAATAATTGAAAATAATTGAAAACAATTGCGGAAGAACATACCTACTCTGTGCACGAACAGTTTAGATTTTGCGGGAAAATTAAAATTAATCACGCAATCGAGATGTGGTATATCTATTCCTCTAGCGGCAACATCCGTCACTATGAGAACTCTCACTTTACCAATTTGAAATTTAGCTGCGTTTATTTTACGCGCGGAAGGATCCAAATTTGAATAAATAAAAGTATTAGATATACCCGCTTTATCCAATATCTACAAAAATGTTTTATACATCTGAGTGCCAAAGTATTTACAGAATATATTTCAAAAAATTATGTGTATATCAATGATTACCTGATGAATATATTCCACATGATGCATAGTTTCCACGAATATAATCGTTTGCGACTCGAGGTTAATAATTCTTTTCAGTAAACTCAAAAGAACGGCCAATTTCTCTTCAGGACGGCACGTAATAAAAGAGAGTGTCAATCCTTCAGGCAGCTTACTCTCAACGTCCAAACGAAGTAGAATTGGATCGCTAAGACCAGCTTTTGCAAAATCTACTAGGATCTTCGGCAATGTAGCGGAAAACAATAATGTTTGACGTGACTCTGGTAATCTGTTCACAATTTCTTGCATCTGTTCCCCGAAACCCATCTCAAATAACCTGCAATGTAATTTTATGCTTCACACAAAAACACAAATATTAAAGATAACAAAAGATAACAAAACAACTATTACCTATCAGCTTCATCGAAGACAACGTATTCGATATTTTTCAATTGCAGATCCATCTCCACGCATATATGCAGAAATCTACCTGGAGTGGCTACAATAATATCAGGATTTCCATGAACCGCACTAAACTGATTGTCCATACTATCACCACCCAGTATCACTGCTGCCTTCAATCCAGTAAATCTTCCCAATTCCTTTATGAACTTTAACGTCTGCAATGCCAGCTCACGCGTAGGCGATAGTATCAAGGCGCGTGCACCCGACTTTGCTTGCCTCGCCTTGAGTTTCTCGAACAGAGGGATTAAAAAGCAAGCAGTCTTTCCGCTACCAGTCCTAGCCATGGCTACTACATCTCTTCCTTCGAGGGCAAGTGGTATAGTCTGTGAAACAATTATATTACATTAATGTTGATAAAAAAATCTGTTGCATTAAAAAAGTTCTAATCTCAAAATGAATTATATTCACTTATAGACTATGTATTCTTTAACAACCTTTCTTTGTATAGGCGTGGGTATTTTGTAACCGCGTTTCAGGATCCCCTTCAATACTGGAAAACTAAGGGCCATGGATTGAAACCCTCCAGATTTCTTGGAAAGCTTCTTTTTAATACTAGCGATTTCGTTCTCCTCATCATTGTCACTGACTGCACTTGGGTCAGCAAATCCAACAAGATCATTGTTCTTCATCATGCTCTATAAACAATCGAAAGTATATAAAAACGATTTTTTTACATGTAGAGAATCTACATTATATACTGTATCAGTCTAAATTTTTTAAAAATATATTTAAATGTTATATTATATATCTTTTAAAATTAATCAATACTCTTATAATATGCTGTTAACAAATTCTCTTAATAAGTAATGTATAGTCTTACTCTGAAATCTTAATTCTATTTAAGATCCAAATCGATAAATGTCACATGGAGCAGATCCATAACCTCAAAAAAAATGGAAAAGTGGAGAGAATTCGCATTGCATATAATGCTGTGGCGCATTTGTATAAAAGATCGCAAGCAGCCAATTGCGATTTGCGTCAGCCAATGACCATTGAGTTCTTTGGAGTTCGAGATCTCGATCCGAGAAATGTAGCCAATAAAATTATCACATTTCCATAAAAACTGCAAGTTGATTGGCTACAAATTTCTCGAACAGAGATCTCGAACAGAGTTGTAGAAACCATAATGAACGTGTACTATGTCTCTCTCTGTTGCAATTTGTTTCAGGTTGTTTATGGCTGGTGTAGTGCGGGAGACCTTCCGCGGTTTTGATCATTAAATTAAATTTTTCTGTCACAGAGCGATACGAATAGAAATACAAAATGCCGCGAATTATGATAAAGGGTGGTGTCTGGCGAAATACGGAAGTAAGTGATATGCAATATTTTCTAACCTAAAGCTTTGTGTGTGTGAGTGCGAATGTTCGTGCGCGTGTGTGTGTAACTGTGTGTAAATTTGTTAAATAAAAAATTCTTTGTTTTTAGGATGAAATCTTAAAGGCGGCTGTTATGAAATATGGAAAAAATCAGTGGAGTCGTATTGCTTCCTTATTGCACAGAAAGTCAGCCAAGCAGTGTAAGGCACGTTGGTTTGAATGGCTAGATCCAAGTATAAAGAAGACCGAATGGAGCCGAGAAGAAGACGAGAAGTTGCTTCATCTTGCAAAGTTAATGCCTACTCAGTGGCGAACTATTGCCCCTATTATTGGTCGAACGGCTGCGCAGTGTTTAGAGAGATATGAATATTTGCTGTGAGTAACATGAGAGTAACATTTACTCAAGTAGTACAATCTACTTTGATCTACTTTGACTATTGACTAATATATACTCATACTGTTACATTGAATTATTTCAGTGACCAAGCACAGAAGAAAGAAGAAGGAGATGATGCTGTTGATGATCCTCGCAAACTTAAACCTGGTGAAATTGATCCCAATCCAGAGACAAAGCCAGCAAGACCAGACCCTAAGGATATGGATGAGGATGGTAAAACTATTAACACATTTTACAGTAGAAATAATTCTAATCGTACTTTATAACAAAAGGAATATAAATTTCTAATGATACTGCGTTCCTTCACAGAATTGGAAATGTTGTCCGAGGCACGCGCTAGGCTGGCGAATACTCAGGGAAAGAAAGCTAAACGTAAAGCACGTGAAAAGCAATTAGAGGAGGCACGTAGGCTGGCCGCTTTACAGAAACGCAGAGAATTGAGAGCTGCTGGTATCACCGTGTCTCAAAAGAACAAACGCAAACGCGGTGTAAATTATAATACGGAAATCCCGTTTGAAAAACGGCCCGCGTCTGGTTTCTATGATACTTCCAACGAGCATGTCGATCCTTTGGCGATTGACTTCTCCAGAATGAGACAACAGCATTTGGATGGTGAACTTCGACAAGAAAAGGAGGAAATGGAGCGTAGGAAAGATAAGCAGAAATTGAAACAGCGCAAGGAAAATGATATACCTATGGGTATGCTGAACAATGAAGAACCTGTAAAGAAAAGGAGCAAATTGGTCTTACCGGAACCACAAATCTCCGATCAAGAACTGCAGCAAGTCGTGAAACTTGGTAGAGCTTCGGAAGTATGTTTTTCAATTAATCGGTTTTATATTGAAAACTATGATGTTTGCATGTACTTATCGCCTAATTATTATAATAATTATATTAATTATATTATTACAGGTCGCACGAGAAGTTGCCACTGAAAGCGGTATTACACTTTCCGATAGTTTATTGGCGGATTATTCCTTGCCTACAAATACATCAGTAACACCTCGTACACCAGCCGCTACAGACAGAATATTGCAAGAAGCTCAAAATGTCATGGCTCTTACGCACGTGGACACACCACTAAAAGGTAAGATATAATAATTTATAATATTTTACGAATATATTGTCAAACTTATGCTTAATTAAACTTTATAAATATAAACATCTTTTCAGGCGGATTAAACACTCCATTGAATAATCCTGATTTTACCGGCGTTGTACCTCCTACCAATGCCATCGCAACGCCGAATACAATTTTGGCCACTCCGTTCAGATCGCAACGCAGCGACGGAACGCCCATGAATTCATTCAATACACCGGGTGCAGCGTCAGTACGGACGCAAAATGGGGTTTTAGCGTCAACACCAGTTCGCGATAAGCTTAATATAAATCCGGATGAAAACGTTGATGGCTCAGAAACTCCACTCATACAAACGCAGGCAAAGAGCTCGCTGCGCGCAGTATTGAGTTCTTTACCAGCGCCATGTAACGATTACGAGATAGATATCTACGACGGAGAGATAAACGAGGAAAACACCATCAATGCGCCTGCAACTGAAATAATCGAGGACCAAGCAGATATCGATGCGAGACAACAGCAAGAATTATTAGAAGAAAGTTAGTCTATTAATACTAAACTCACGACCGTTTTCAAACTTTTACGTACAGTTTTCTACAACGTTATCACATTGCAATTTAACTTTAGGAATTTTCTTATACACAATGAATTTTTTATTAAATTTATTTTTCCTCTTGTTTCTTTTCTTTTGAGAAATATATGTAGCCTGTCTTACCTATCGCAACCAGTCACGGTAGTAATAGATATGCCTGAAGTGTCGGTAAATTTAATGTTAAAATCAGAATATAGTGTTTCAAAATACTATGTAACTTTTACTTTTTTAAGATTTTTGTAATAGTTGTTTTAAGAAATTTGAGTTATTGGTTTACAGTTTCTGAATGTCTTATAATTAATGAAATTATTGTCTTGCGATCTAAATATCTGCCAGATATTTACAGCATAAATATGAAATGATAATCAGAATTGAATCCGAGATCTGTTGACTATGTTAATAGATCGCTCTCATTAGAACTTTATGTCATCTTGATCAAAATATGTAATTTAAATATTTTTCTTTTTTACAGAAAAAAGAGAATTAGCACGTAGATCACAAGTAATACAAAGGGAATTACCACGTCCTGCGGATATAAATATGAATATTTTAAGACCGTATATGGATACACCGCTGACTGATTTGCAGAGAGTATGTATTTTTTGTATAAGAATACACTTATTCTTGTTGAATCAATTTTTTATTTTATTACTCTACTCCTAGGCAGAAGAATTAATAAAGAGAGAAATGATCACAATGTTGAATTATGACGGGCTGCAAAATCCAATACAGTCAAATCGAAAGAGTGCCGCAACGTCATTAGCACAGGCTCAAACTTATTTGGAACAACACCCATACGATATTTTCGAAGAGAACGAGCTTCTTAATGTACGTGCAAAATATCTTTATTATTTTTATGTTATTAACGGATCAACTATTAAATTAACATTGCAATAATATTTAAATCTAGGCTAAGAAAATGTTAACCGACGAAATGGGAGTTGTAAAAGAAGGAATGGCACATGGAGAATTGAGCTTAGATGCCTACACTACAGTATGGGAGGAATGTCTGTCGCAGATTTTATATCTCGAAACGCAGAAACGGTATACTCGCGCAACGCTAGCCTCGAAAAAGGATAGAGTGGAAGCATGCGAAAGAAAATTAGAGGAGAATCGTATGCATATGACAGGCGAAGCTAAACGTGCTGCGAGGATGGAAAAGAAGTTGAAAGTACTTACGGGAGGTTATCAAGTAAGTAAAAACTCTATATAATTATTCAGAATCAATGCTGCGATGAGAATCGCTACAAGTTATTAATATATATGGAGTTAATTTTTTATGTTACATAAATACTTTGAAATAAATATAATTAAATTTACACTATAAATTTTTCAAAACTTTTTCATGTAGTAGAAAATTCAAGAAAATTAAAATACCTATAATTAAAAATCTGTTATAATTATAAGAATCAGATTTTATAAGATACTATATAATCTAAAAAATGTATTTCATATAATTTGCTTAGTTAAATGAAGGTATGAGTGCTCTCGATTGCTCTCGGTCTGAGAAAATTTATGTTGTAATTATCGTTTGGTTTTTTTAAATAGACCAGAACTCAAGTATTAACAAAGCAGCTGCATGATTTGTGGGAGCAGATCGAACAGGCGCATCTTGAACTATCGACATTTAAGTTTCTACAAACGCAGGAAGAGGCGGCAATTCCGAGAAGGATAAATGCGCTCATGGAAGATGTAAACCGGCAGACAGAGCGAGAGCGCTCGTTACAAATGCGATACGCTCAACTACAAGATCAGTTGCAGCAGTGTCGATTAAATGATATGTCATCTTAAGGACAATGCATGTTGAATACGTGCTGCAAAATGTAACATGTATTACTTTACCTTGTAATACATTACAGATATAAGATTTATACGCTCATAAAAATACTATGTGCTATTAGAATAATCTATCCCCGTTGGGAATCAATAAAATAAGAATTTAATATTGTCTCCATAATGACAAGAATGGTAAATAATTAATGTGACAAAATTTTAAATGATAATGTATATTTGGATGTGATTCTGGATATTTTACGAAGAGAAGTGACAACCTAAAAATCTTTTTCCTTTATATGCTGTAAAATATTGTAATAATAAAATTCATTCTATAAAGTTATTGAATAATAATACTATGCTTGAAATGTATAGCGATAAATAGAGAACAGTTTAAAGAAACAAAGATTAAAAAGAACATGGCTTAAAAATATAAATAAAATTACAGAGATCTTGAACGCAGCTTTCATTTAGCGGGGATCGAAACCAAGATATAATTACCGACTGGATAAGCCAGGAAGTCAAGGGGGCGTGATCGATCGAGGGTTCGTGCGCAGTTCATAAATGAGCTCACTTGCTGGAGGGGCGTGTCATTACATAATGCCGACAAAATGGCCTAATCAATATATTGCACCAAAAAAAGGCTCGTGCTACAAATGCATCTATCCTTCATAAGGTAAAAATGTATATGTACGTATTTACAGATTGTGAGTTATAATTACGTATCTGATCTTAATACAAACGATTATCGCGAAATCTAATAACAAATATTCTAATAATTTAAAAGGTACTTTCAATTCTTAGGAAAATTGCCTAATCACATTATTCGTATTCTCAGAATGTCTCTGTGAAATTACAAAAGTCATCGATTCGATATCGTATTTATTCAACCCGCCTAACTTTCCACTGTACGATTTTCCACCGACAGCTTATCCCTCGCATTCACGTACACTTATACTCATACCTACACGGTGAAAAAGCAGTAACGACGCCACTAGCGTGTAACTGGTAAATAGCGTTGGCTGCCGGAAGGCAGATGTTAACGTCGTCGTCAGCCAACCTAATCCCGTATTGTCGATTGGTCGGCGCGACGCGACTGGCGAACCGGTGTCGAATCAGCATCGGCGATTCGCCTGGCGCCGCCCACCACCCCTTTGCGCGCTCACCCCCACAATCTCGCGCCGCCGTGGGTGGAGTCGACCAATGACACAGTGGTAACGGCCGTCTGACAACGTGGCCTCCGGGAGCCGCCCCCGTAGTTGCCGATGGCTAACTAGCGCTACCCCGCTATAGTCGAGTCAGCCACTCGGCCAGCAAGTCCCCGGGCCGAGTCTAGTCGCTAGCTCGCTGGAATTCCCCACCCTCGCAGCCCTTGCGCTTCCGTCACCTCCTCCTCGCTCCCCCCCGAAACGTGTAGGCCAACGTGCCAACTAGGATGGCGGTGGCGGTGGCGGCGGCGGCGGCGGTGGAGGTGAAGAAGAGGTGTTACGCCGTGGATCCGCGTGACGTAACCCTGGTATACGCCATCGCCGTGGCCTCCTCGCCGCGACTCGCGGTCGTTTAGGGATTGGCATCGGTGTGTTGGTTCCGCGCACGGCAACCATCCACCCACCCTATCCTTCCCCATCCCTCGGCGTCCCATTCCCATTCCGTCGGCCCCCCTCGCGGCGACCCACCACCGGACCGTGTCGACCGTATCGGGGAACGACCCATGATTCTCCGTGATGTGGCTACGGACAGGAGAGATAGCTGCTCCGGCAGCCAGTCGGGCAACAACCCCTATATGCGCATACACGGACGAATAGACACACTCATACCCGCGCGCAGATACATGTACACATTGACACGGGGCACGAGTACGCGAGTACGCCCTTCCCGACAAGAGAGAGAGAGAGTGAGAGAAAGAGCGAGAGTGAGAAAGAGAGAGAGAGAGAGAGAGATGAGTAGGTACGTCGAGGCTTGAAGCCATCCCGTCACGGAGAATGCTTCGGGACTTCGCGCGACCTCCTCGGCGCCGCGTCGGGACCACGGCCTCGGCTATACGTCGTTCTCTGGCGATGTCCGACTTTTGAACAGCTGCGGAGGAGATGGGCACAGGTCAGTCTCCAAAGACTCTCGCGGCATCTCTTTCTCTCTTTCTTTCTCTCTCTCTCTCTCGCTCCCTCTCTCTCTTTCCCGCTTTCGCTTGATCTTGACTCGCGATAAAGGATTTAACTAGTGCAATGAGCATTTGTCGCGATGAAGATAGGGGTGCGCGACGTGAAAGTGACTTAACGCGACGGCTTCCCGATTTAGTGGTAAATCGCAACTTTTCGCGTCTTGAAAAATCGTGGACTACGACCGGGAGAAACTTGATGGTGTCTCGAATGATTCTCTTCCATTATTACTTATATATTATAAGTAAATCCTGTTCTCCAGTTTTGAGGGATTGTGTTACTGCAATCGGGAAGCGATTATGATAGTGCTGGAATGAGTAGCTTCTGCAGACAGTTAAATCGCAAAATCTTGAAATCTAAAAAAATTGTGTAGCGCGTTCATGCGATTAACAGTGTTTGAATGTTTGTACATAAACAGGTAAATCGTATCACTCGAATGTAATACATGATACATATTTTACATTGTGATCGAGAGATAATTGATTAATTATTTTTAATGGACTTGGTAAAATGTGGTTTTCGAAACTTTGAAAAGTTGTATAACACAATCATAACACGTAAAAATGCAATTGACAATGAATGAATCTTTCGTATTTATGAGATAAATATTGCAATTGTCAGAAATTAAAAAATAAAAATAATTTAAACCTAATGCTTAAATAAAAACATTTAACGATTTTTTAATCTTTAATATTTATATGTTGCTGGTAGACAATGATACACGAAGCAATGATTAATGAGAATTCTTTTTTTAAATATTTATAACGCAATTTTGCAAATAAATGAGAAGTCATCTAAACGGATCTCTAAATGATTATATTATCCTTAATGTTTCATTATGTATTCTTTATCCATTATGTATCCATTATATATTCTTTATTAGATAATCAGAAATTGCCATCTAATAAATGTCTGAAAAAAATAAGACACGTTTTATTATAAGTCGAATATATAACTTATTTGAGAATTGATTAGTTTTATTATCCAATTTCGCTTAATGCATGACAGCTTTGCTTTATACTTTTAATGTACTTTTATTACACTTTTGCTTATATTTTTAATACAAAAATTTAATACAATATTTTTGTCAGTTGAAAATTTCCGTGAAAATTTGACAGCCGACTTTATCTCAGAAATGCGTCATTGACAAATTTTTCGAGAAATCGGGAACATTATTTTCGTTACGTTCTTAATAATTTAGATTTGTAAAACACTTAAAAAATTTCTCCCTAAATAATATACAAATATCGCAAATATTGCAAGATATTATGAAAATAAAAGTAACAAATTTAAGTTAGAATTATATTTTTGAAACGTAGAAATTCTTGGAGCTATTCCTAATTTAAGTACGGCAAAAGAAATAATTATTTAAGAGAATAGAAACCGTTAAAGCTAATCGATGGTTTGATTGAGTTCTTCTCTGTTCGTGCTTTTTTATTTATTCGAGTTCTTATTCGTTTCGAGATTAATTTACATATATCATAAATAGCAGACGACAGGAGATATAGAAGAAGAAGAAGAAGAAGAAGAAGACGTTGGCGTACATACACGACGAAGGCAGTAATCCGTTGGGGTTGAAGTAACCCGGGTTGATCGGGTTAGGTTGGTTGGGTGTGAGACGCGAAGGCGGTTGATTCCCTAGAACGGGGAAGGAAGGCTTTGGTTGGCTTAGGCATGGCCGTGTTTTTCTTGCCGCGGATCATTAGGACGATTAGGGTTCCTACGAAAAGGGGGAAACAGATTAGCACCAGTGATCTTCTTGCGGCCCGTCCTCTTTTCTTAAACGGGATTTCGCGAGAGTCCTTTAACAGACGTCGGTCTCTTTCTACTTGATTACTTGATCGCAATAATATTTTAATATAAATCTGATAATATTGATCTAGTTATCGTGACGATTATCATAGCTACATCATAGTAAACATTAAATAATAACTTTGAATCTCTCTAATATTTGCATGAAATAATCTTCTAAATGTAAAATATCCTATTTCCATGAAATTTAATTCTGTAAATAACATGTGAATGTATGTGAGTGATACGATTAATTTCTATGATTCAAATTATTATACAAAATTTGAAAAAAATATTTCTATTATCTATAATTATTCGCGTCGAGAGTAAAATATACGAGGGAGAAAGCGTTGCGAGACATTTTCCGTGATTATTTTGAAAAAATGACTTCAAAAGGTTAATTGCATAAAGTACGACGTATTTTTGTGTTTTAGGAGACAGATTGCTCGACATACTGTGTGATGTATGCGGTGACCGTAGTTCTGGAAAACACTACGGCATCTATAGCTGCGACGGTAATTTTAATTAATAATACATATTTATAAAAGAAAAATTAATCTTTTCCCAATATTCTTAGCAAAACTTGCTTATGTAGAATTTTTTCTTTAAAATTTTAATCAGACTCAACTCAAAAAAATCGAATATTATAATATAAAAGATTTTTATATAAATTATATATAAAAGATTTCTTTTATATATAATTATATATAAAAGAAATTAAAAGAATAAATTTTTTCTTGTTTTACACAATGACTTAATTAAATTTTTCTCATTGGCATTACCTACTTAACGATCAATTTGATCGACATTTATTATGTCATATTGTTATATAAAATAAATTTTTTTATGGTTATTAGGTTGTTCAGGGTTTTTCAAGCGAAGTATACACAGCAATCGGGAGTACATCTGCAAAGCCCAGGGTGCCAAGAAAGGACGTTGTCCAATCGACAAGACCCACAGGAATCAATGTCGTGCTTGTCGTCTCGCTAAGTGCTTCGAAGCTAACATGAACAAGGACGGTAAGTGCTAAGAATAATATTAATATTTCTAGTATAATATGACGAATTGATCAATGTAACAAGTTATTATATATGTGTCATTTTATAACATTTTGCATTTGCTCGACTAGTTAATCTTGTCAAATTTGTCAAATCATAGTTGATCATAGTTGATCTTGCTTGATTTTAATTTTTAGTTATTAATATATCAATAATTTTCTCTAAAGATATTAATTACGAAATATTGAATTGTTAGAGTATGAATCTTTTCTTTAACCGTTGTGGAACGAAATTACGAATACTCTTACTTTGCAATTACTACGTTTCTTTATCCAGAATTTATATTTTTCAAAGTATCTTTTTATAAATCAAATTTTGATGTTATTTCGTACAATCATTAATTTATATAAATTTATATCTTCAAGAATTTTACATTTTGATTTTAAAAATCATTCAATTCGTTATTTTTTCTAAATTTCATGTATTCTCTATTTCTTAATAGAATATTATTTAAATTTTTGATATTTTGATATTTTATACTTTCATATTTGATATTCTTTAGTCCGGTATTTTACGTATGCAAATACGTAAGTTTTTTCAAAATCTATAGTTAATCTTTTGAGATATAATTTAACGCGCTATTGATGTAAGAATGTATTTGTCAATACGAATGACTGTGAGAACCGTTACATCGATTCTCTCGTATTTTCGTGAAAGACCGCAAATAAACCACGAAGAAATCGACTGTAACTATTGGTCAACCAGACTCTCCTAAATAAACCTCGGCCAACAAAGCGTTGACCACAGTTCACGCATTATCAGTGGAAAGCTAGCGTGACGAAATCGATACTAATGAGCAAGATACCACTGTTGGCGAAAATTTCAGGCATTATAATACATCGGATTGAATATTATTTTGTCTGTATTACGCGATACTATGGGAAACTCGAATGTGTGTGAGCTTACTACTAACCCTGAAGGTGCCATAAATGAATACGCACCGTCATGCGACGTTTCGGTTTTTTCGGTGACGTCTCATTTGATCGACGTCACGTTTCTTGGGGCAAGCACCTTTGATATTTAATATTAACTTGTACTCATTCGGACACAAAACCCAGACTTTTAAAATAGAATCTAAAATGGGAACAAAATGGAATGTTTTAAAACTCCGAATTTTTTTAACTGCTTACTTTTCTTTTCTCTCTGTATCCAGTCAGATTTACTTTTGATAAATTCTATTCATTCTGTACAGCAGATTATTATTTAAATTTTTTGCCTTCTTCTAACTGTTCCGAAATAATTTCTAACTAAATAAAGAAGTCAGGAAAATAGAGAATTCATAGAGTGACAAAATTCGTTCTAAGAATAATATCTTAAGAATAATGTTAAAAAAATTTGTAATTTTAAAACATTAAACAGTAACATTTAAAACATTGTCAGCTTCAATATAAGTCAACTCTTAATTCTCCTGATGGCTACTTGAAGACGTAGAAATCATTTATGATATATACATATTTATGTAAATGGAAAACACGGGCGAACATGCTAAATGTATCCGAGTTATTTCTCGGTTCAGCAGCGATATTTAGAAATGAGCGAGTTTGATCTTCCGCACGGAAGTTACACGGACAGGCTAGATGTACACGGGTCGATGTTCCTCGCCATCGACGGCGATATAACAGCGGTGGAGGCTCGTTTTCTGGGACGCTTAGCGGGGGCTGGATTCTGTGCGAAGGTGGAGAGAGGTAGCGGCGAGGTGGAAAGAGAAAAGGTGGATGGGATGGGACCCGCGGCAGGATGGAAGGGAGAGAAGGGTGCGCGGGAGGGAGAGGGGGGAGGGCGATACGAGACCGCTTGGCAGGGATGAGGGTGCTCAGGGTGTCGGGGGTGTTTAATGCAGGACGGGTGCTCCGGTTCCCAGCGGTTGTCGAGGCTCCAGACGCGAGTAAGAGAGGAGATTCAATTAGTGGCAGAGCTTCCTAACGTTAAGGAGACTCCACACGGGGGTTGAAACACCAGGCCTTCCGCGCCCCGCCGCTTCCTCTCGTCGCCACCTTCATCCGCGAATACACTCGTACACGCTAACGCTCTCCCACATCGTTCTCTGCCTCTGTCTCGAAATTACTCGTACTTTGTTGGCGGAGTTAATTAGACGCTGTGATTAATTGCTGATGTATAACCAGGATAGCAGAATGGCGTCGGGGCCAGTCTTTGTTTCGTAGATAACTTTCGTGCCTTTTCTTTTTCCTACATATATGCATAATAATTTAAAGGCGATGGCAGTATTGATCGAAATATTAAGTGTGTCTTTGCGACTTTGCTAAAACGAAGTGAAACTTTATAGTGAAACTTTAATAATTATCATTTGTCCATTTTATACGCCTGTAAATCCACAAAAGTTTAAAATTATTAAAGCAAATAACTAAACTATTCCGATTAACTGCACATATTTCGTTCTCTGTTAAAATTTTTTCGATACTTTAAATATTTTTACAATTGTACTATGGAATTAATTATTGAATCTATGAATAACGGAGTCTATAAGATGAAAAGAGATTGTAGATATATTTAATATTAATATAAATATAGAAACATATTTTGTTAACGAAATAATATATTATATATTTAAATTATTAACGGTGTTCGCGGCTGATCGAATTAAGACTGTTCTAATAACTCTTTCAAATGTCTGACGCTACGCACTGCTTTACCACTGATTACATCCTCAGAGTTTTACGTATGAAAAATTTAAATTTATCCACACAATTTACATATTCTTGTTATATTCATTAAAAAACTTAACACAAAATCTTGAAAAATTAAGTAAGAATTTATGTTTCCGTCAAACAATTCCTATTTTTCAAAAACAGATCTAGTATACGGGAATTACATTTATTTTCACCATATATTTTCTGTTAAATGGTGTAATAATCAGATCTTGTGAACAGTTTATTTAACAGGTAAATTATATATGAATATTAAATAGCCAGATTAAACATTAAATAACGGTTAGATTTATTTTGTTGGAAAAATCAAATTTCTTAAGAGCAATTGGAAATTACAGAATTTGTAATTTATAAAATTAAGCCCTTAATAGTATCATAAAAGTGTTTGAATAATGCCACATAATTAGTCGAATTACCTGTTCTCAGAAAAAAAAAAACGTATTCGCTTTATTAGCGTTAATGCCTTATAGCGAGAGTATAACTAGCACGACCACTCGAGTGCGACGTTGAAATCACAGAGTGCCGAGCCTCGAAATACGTTGTGAAGCGCCCATAAGATGTAGGTGACCACTCGGAATACGCGCTATACATTATGTACGTGGTACTCGGCGCATCGCGAAACCCTGTGACGCCGCAGGCGCGCAATCATCCGCTCGCTGACAACCCCGAAACCTCCAACGCACTCACACCCGCCAAACGTAATCGACGCGCTTTCCTCTTTCCACGAAAATTCGTTCCCGCCTGCGATATTATCCGTCTGTGTTGGCGCACCGTGTCGCGCCGGCAAAATGCCGCCCTCTCACCCCTGTACGATTTCGCGCGCGCACGCACACGTACAGATACATGTATATAAATGTATTACGCGGAATATGGCATTAAACGACGTCGGAAGATTACCGAGCGGCTTACCATAGCGGATTTGTAATTCTTGACAAATGTCAGAGTTCGCAAAAGAAAGAAGCGGACTGTTATTGATAATATTCTTAATATTTTGCACTTTAACTGCGTTAATATTTTGCGCTTTAATTATGCTAACATTTCTATCAGATTATCGAAAATGCATTTTGATGCTTTAAAAATTATTATAACATCTATCCTAATTCTAAATTATCGGAATAGCCAAATCAAAACATTTAATATTAATTATTTAGAAAGTCTTTATATTCAAGAAAGAGAGTTGATTTTTCATATCTTAAAAAAGTTCAGCAGAAAGAAACTAAAAACCCTTTAAAACTGTAAAAGCAAAAAGAAATGTGGAAATAGTATAATATTGTTTTATTCAAATGATATTAAATTTATTACTTTATGTTATTACACGCAAAAAAATAACTTAGTAATATTAGCTAAATGTCATTAACTAGTTCAAAGTTTGCTGTTATTGCTAAAAATTAGCTGTTAAAAATAAAGTACATTTGCTATGAAATACAATTTTATTAGCTGAAATTAAAAATGTTGTTTAATTTATGAATAGCTAAGAAAGTAGTAGCTATTCCTCGTTATCTTACGTGAAACTGAACATTCAATTTGATCTAGTTACTATTGCTAAGAGAAATTGGCATAATGGATTTATCTAAACGTTATTTGGTTCTAACAGCAAATATTTTTTACTGCAGCACCAAAATTTGAACAGTTAAAAAATTGAGCTTTGATAGTGACAACATTAGCTGTTCTTATTTTAATGAAATATCTTAACTGCCACAGCTATATTTTAGCTTCCTTGGCTAATTATTTTTTTGCGTATAATACAATATTAAAAATATCTTCAAAATATGTTCCTAATGTATACCTATAATGTATGACGAAACTATGTTAAAAATGAGACATTAATCTATTTTAATAATCTTAAACTTTTTAACATTATATCACATACATTTTTCTTGTTTGCAAGATTTTTAAATTATCAAAAACATAATTATAATCCTATTAAAAATATTATTATATAAAAGTCACAGTTAAAAGCTTTTAATTATGACTTTTATGTAATATTCTGTTACGTCCATTTTTTACTTATTTTTATTTCTTTTTATTTTCTTTTTATTTTCAGTCAATTTTTTAAATTATCCAAATATCTTATCAAGGTTTACTTAACTCACATTGTGAAGTTGTCGAATGGATTATTTCACGGAGACACGCAATCATAACGATTTTCCTCCAGTTACATATCTTGTTAAAAAGTTAAATGAAAAGCGAGAGACCAGAAGATGATGACTCTCCAATGAAATTCTATGCTCCACGACTTTTCCCGGAACCGTACGGTCAACATCATTTCTAGTGTACACACATTCAGATCCACCAACACACTTGGATCCGCAAACTTCGCCTCGTTTCATGCCCAATCGATCGCAGCCCGCTACTTCAAACTTTAAATCTCTTTGTCTCCGTTCATAATTCGGAAGAACCCTTTCTAAAAGTATCAAGCACTTTGAACCGGAATTAAATCGAGACGTTCGCTTCTTTCGATAATTACAGATTGGAATTATTCGAGCGTCTTCGAAGTACGAAGTTCAAAATCTGACAGTTGCAGTAATATTAAAAACGATCCATCTAGATGTTAAATAAACATTTTGAATATAATCGAATATAATTATCAATTCTTCTTCTAAACAAATCTTATTTATTGTGTAATAAATTATAAAGGGATACACTGAAAAAAAAAGATTGTAATCGGTTATAATAATCGTCTTGATAAAAGTTACCAATAACCTTGGTGAAATAGTTTCAATTAAACATATAGGTCATTATGACAAAATAATGTTATAAAAATGAAATGTTCATAATTGTTAAAATGTTTTGTTATTATTATTATATTTGGTAATATTAACTAAATATTTGAAAAATTGCATTACATCTTATAAGTTTACCTAGAATTTTTTTTCAGTGTAGAAAGAGATACAATTTTTAGTTTGTAAAATGCATAATTTTGAAAGAGAAAATATATGTATTATTCTAGCATTATAGATGTAAAAGCGATCTTAATGATTTTAATTTTCTCGAATATTAAAAAGTTATTATGTCAAATTACATTTTCTAATGACACTTTTATACGAGTTTATCTCGTTTTTATGAAATATTATGTCGTCTTTAATCGAAGTTAAAAACTGTAAACATTATTTGAAACTCTGCAAAAGCTCTTTTCTAAAGCTCCTTTTATATCCAAGTGTCCAATTGCGCAAGGTATAATGCCGCAGCATATTCTACAAAAATCCGAAGGTCTCGCGAGTCGCACGCGAAAGCGCTTTATACTGGCGAATGACACTCGAGCACGATTCGAGGAAAATAGAAAAAGAACAGGATAAAGCGAAATACGTCGAAGAGGAACAGAGAAAAGCGAACAGGATCGGTCAAAGGGGAAACGTGACAGATGTAAAATATCTTGATCTCCAAATATTCGAAGCTCAAAGCTGTCTCAAAATAAATTTTGCTAGCTTAAATAGATTTCAATTCCGTTACAAAATATATTTATCGAAATACAAATATGCCGTTTTTAACATTTGTATTTGTGTAAACCCAGTATAAAGTGATAAAAGAAGAAACGATGCTTCTTGCTGTATCGAACAAAAGGATCTTAATGTATCATTCACGAGCGCGGATATTTTTAAATATATATGCATTGTTATATCTTTGTACAAGAATACAATAATGAAAAGATATATTAGAAAAGAACTTTATGTAGTTTGATACATCCAAAAAAAAGTATTTTACGTTCCAAGTGATTTTTCCTATAATCTCATATTCTAAGCTCACTGTTTTACAGCAAACATAATCCTCTTTCAATAAAGGGAAAAATACATTTTAAATACTCTTGTTTATAGTATTTTTCTCTTGATGTCAGAGGAATCCTCTTGAGGTCGAAATAAGAGTAAAATCCTCTAAAATTTAAAGGATTCCACGTATATCAAAATTATTTTATTTGAGTGTATCTATTATGCTAATTTTACTTCCGGATTCAAGTTCTACGTTGTAAGTGTTATATATTTAACAAAGGAAAGTCGTTCCCTAAAACTTGTTTCGGAACCTGGTAATATTTTTGGCCGGCCCTGGACGAGGTCGAGGGTAGTGACAGCACACAGGGGGAGTCGCGTGGGAGTGGACGGCTGGTAACGCAACGAAGCGAGGCGTGCCGTACACGCGACGGGCAGCATCAATCCATCCACATAAACGGTAAACGGTAAAGCGGGCCTGGAACAGAGCGAGGGGTACAGTGGGCGTCGTAAATGCCTTCTCGCTGCTGAACGACACCCTTCGAAAGAATGCGTGCGTGCCAATATTCACGAAACAAGAACACTTCCGACGAAATGAAGAATAGACGAAATATGGAGCACCAAACTGATGTAAGATGTATTATATTTGGGAAGCAAGATTTGTTATGAATAATTGAAAGACGCTGCACCCAAAAAAAAATAATTTTGATATACGTGGAATTCTTCAAATCTTAGAGGATTTTACTTTTATATTGACCTCAAAAGGATTCCTGTGAAATAAAAAAAAATAGTAAAAAACAAGAGTATTTAAGAGAGAAAAAAGTATTTTTTACTTTATTGAAAGAGGAATATGTTTACTGTAAAACAGTAACCTTAGAATATGAGATTATAGGAAAAATCAGTTTAAACGTAAAATACTTTTTTTTGGGTGAGAGAAAATTAATAAAAGCGTCCGCTATCTTTTATTTCTGTTTCGAGTGATAGTCTTCGAATTTAAAAATGTGAAATCTGGTCAATCTTAAATGACGTTTAGATAGTTATCTCTCTGTAAATCGCATATATGTATATGATCGTGCCTTTGTTTTCAATATTAATTGAAATAATAATAATAGAAAATTTTCATCTCATGATGAAAAGAAAATTTTCATCTCATGATGAAATTTCCTCGGAGATAAAATTTATCGCGAACGATTTAATTTGAGAAGTATCTAGCGCACGATGAGTTTTATTGAAATCTAGTAATGGGATGATGCATTTATGATGCTCACTGTACGCGGGGAGAGAAGGAGACAAGAGAGAGGGAGAGCAGGAGAGAAATGGTGGAGAACGCGGGGGCGCGTTCTCCCTCGCGTGATACGAGCGCGATGTGTGCGGACGAAACGGGTCGTTGCGCTAAGCTGGGCTTTGATCGTCACCTGTCATCATACCAACGCGCCCCGGAGGAACTGCAGCGTCCCGATCCCGGCATCCCCGGCCGTCTCTGCCTCGGCATAAACGCGAGAATTACATTCGCGAGTTATCACGGGCTCTCTCGCCCCGTGTCGTGTCACGAGTTACCGGACGGTTCTCGAGCCGGAAATACGTCTGACCGCTTCTCCGTCGGATACTTTTGCGAATGGGCATAAAATGTCAAGCTGCTTTGTCACGTTTAATCCTTTTCTACCTTTAGCAACATGATTAACGATATGATAAAATGCATTCTTATGGCGATATAATTGTATTTATATTTACTTCCTTTCTATTAAAAGTCGTAAATATTTCTTATCGGGGATGTTAGACAAATTATTAGACGAATATACCTTTTATGATAAATATTACTTTAAATAGTAACTTTTACGTGATAAAAATCGTGCAATGTAAATTTATAATACTTACATACTGACACAAATATATTTTCTTTATTATTTGTTTGAAATACAAAAGTAGAAGAAGCATGAGAGAATTGTGTTCATTGTATATTTTTGAAAAATTATTCATGTACATATATTATTAATATCTTTGATATTTTACTCTAAGTTTAATAAAATTTTAATCATATTTTTACTCTTTTCTAAAATTTAATGTACAAATTTCTCTAATTCTTATTACAAAACATATACATATTTTAGAGACGATTTATCACAAATGGTTTAGTTTCATTTAATTTTTTTCTCTTTCTCTTGCTTGTTTCTTTTTCTTTTCTTCTCTTCTCGCTTTTTATTATATATTTACTCATTACACTTTCATATTCTGTTTAGGATACGTGAAAATATTGCGGCAAATCGAAGAAATAGTTAATTAAACGTTTGCGCCGCATAAGCGTACGAGGTACGAATCTTATCTTTATGCATATGTATTTTATATTCAACGCAGACTGATCTGATTTCACGGAATTTTGATTTACGAGATTGGTCGAGGGAAGGTGTTAACAGTAAGCGACGGTTACATACGGATCGCATACGGTTTGTAACATATGCAGATACACGTGTGACGGCCTGCATATGATTTTCCGAACGATATAAGCGATGCAAGTGGAAACAGATACTATCTGTCCAGTCAATAATCCTTGCATATAGGGTGATTTTCTTCATCTGTTCGATAAATGTTTGATAAATTCACAAATAAATTTTTCTTAATTAACTACATATAATTTTAAAAATAATCATACTATTATATATTAGATACAGTATAAAACAGGTTTACACACTGCAGGTTTTAATTCCATTTATTACTTATCTTATTACTATACTGTGAATATTATATATTTAAGATTTAATTTAACGATAAGAATTAATAATTTAACAGGAATAAATCATTCTAAATTTTGATTTACGAGATTGGTCGAGGGAAGGTGTTAACAGTAAGCGACGGTTACATACGGATCGCATACGGTTTGTAACATATGCAGATACACTAGTTTTAAAATCTTCTTTATGGTAAAAGACATTAGCAACTTTCAACGATATTTCTTCAACGATAACGATTCTTCTTATATCGAAATCTAGCCAACAGTATTTAAATTAGAAACAAAAAGATATCGACACTCTAAAAAATTTTTACATTTGGTTAGACTAGCCATTGCTAGTCTATTTCACCCTCTCAATGCATACCCCGCGAATCAGTACGAGAATCCCTCTGTAGTCTTAACACGTGTATCAAACACGTTCGACACGCGTGCGATTTGCGAACCTCTTCCGACGGCGACGGCGTTGACGGTCGCCGACGGTGGTGACGATGATGGCGATGGTGGTGCGTCGTTCGTGTGTATCAACCCCATTCACTCGGGGATTAGCCTTCGAGATCGCTGACTGCTGAAATGTTCACAGATCGGTTTACCGTTTAGCAGGATAGAGAGTGTGAGCCCCGTGATCCGTGGCCCGTGTGAGCACCGTGTGTGCCCTACGCATACGCACGCACGAACGCGGATATGCAGAGCCGTATACGCGTGTAGTACAATGTTAAAACGGAAGCTTCCCTCGTGTGTCGTATCACACCACGCGCTCGTATCTCCGGCTCCACGCGTGTTGTACGCGTGTGCGTGTACAGAGGAGGTGCCTACGCCTACGCCGCTGTGGGAACTCGCATTGTGGACCACACGTGCCGGCCGGAGTATTACGGTGGCCCTGTGTGTTTATAGGTGTACGATAAGATGATATGTGTGTATGCATGAGAACGAGAAGAGACGGTGAGAGGGAGGGAGAGGGAGAAGGAGAGAGAGGGAGAGAGAGAGAGAGAGAGAGAGAGAAGAAAGAAACACAGCGGAATCACGAGATGAAAAGCGAACAGGGCGCGGTCCATTCCAGCGCATGCGATTCTAATCCCCGCCGTGTCGTGTCCATTCGCCGTCCAAATACGCACGTACTTTCGAAAATCGCTCGTCTAAGCCGTGACAGAGTGTAAGGGGTAGTCACGATAGAAATCTAACTTACTTTTTTAAAGACTTGGCTGGATCTTGGAATTCTCTTTCGACCAATTTATATAATTTTGTATTTATAAGCTAAAATGTTATACATACCAAACGTGAGAAGTTATAATCTCGATAATCCCGAAATCATGTATAATTTTTCGGACCATTGTCTCATTCCTCAAATTTTGAGATTATGAGACTTTTCAAAACATTATGTCACTTTAAATTTTCGGCATATTTTTTCGAGACTTCGCATGTTCATCAATAATTTCTGTTTTTTTTTTTATTTGAAGAAAATTGCGGAGACAAGCTTGAATCCAAAATTTAGGAGATGCCGGTAAACTTGAAAAGTATACAATTGCAACGATTGCATTCAATCTTCAATCAATCTTCGAGTGGGGCTAAGAGATCAATTTGTCCCTTACGTTTCTCTATGCCAAGAGCTTTTCCCTTGACGCACATTCGTTTCCGCTTCGCAGAACTTAAGCCGCTCAGCTATAAAGCTCTGTATTTGAGCAGCGATGCGTGCAGAGCGACAAAATGTTCCTCCTTGATCGCGAGATGCTGTGCAAAGCGAGCCGCTTTTGTGCGAAAAAGGCGAGCTTAATGGACGTGGCTGCGAAAAAACAGACCATTTTTCGTCTTTGATTCACGACAGATTCGACGAAAGCCGATAAAATTAAGACTAAAATCTATATAATTCGACAGTATCTTATGCGTGCACGTGAATGTAAATATATACTGTGTTTAATTTAAAATTGCGATTTTTTTCCAAGCTGAAATTTGCCTGGGGTTATTTTTTACAATCTTTGTTATTTTAATTTTAATACTTTAATTCTTAAATCTCAATACTTTTATCGCAAAAATTAACTGAAAATATATTCAAACATATAGCTCAAAAATGTTTATTTTTTGACACGCTAAAGTCTTCAAAACTCTGTAATTATTGACCTATTTTTAATTTCCGTTTTAACTCCTTAAAAGAAAAAAATATTTCCTTACATCGCATAATTGGTTTGCAATAAAATTGTAATAAAATATACATAAATATGTATAGACAATATATCGGTCTCGAAGGATAATATACCGCTACTGCATTGAACATAGAAAATTATTGTTTGTAAAGTAAACAAGTGTTTTCATTGGGTGCGTTTTTCGGGGAAGGGAGCTCATCGTTGAAAGAACAATTACTCCTGGAAAATAATAATATTTGTACCTGTTACGATGTGCACGGGCAATTTGGTCGATAACGCAAACAAGCCCGAAGCGGATTTCGCAATGCTTTTTTTTGCCACGTATACGCGAGTCTGCGCATATAAAATCGCCGCTTCGTATACGCGAGTCTGCGCATATAAAATCGCCGCTTCGATTTGAAAAAATATCTCCTTTTTATATATTCCAATTTGCTTATTGACGATGCTTCGTAATGGTAAGATTTTGAAAGAAGAGAAACATTTCCAATGATGATATCTCGATGAATTGTTATTGGTTAAGTATCAATAAATAAGTAAATATTTCTCTTCTGTTTACACAATAAAATGAAATTTTAGTATATAAGAACAGATGCATATATAATCACAAAAAACTTGATAAAGATACAACTTAAACATTTAAAATGATAAATGCTTACCGTTTATCGTTTGCTTAGAAAATAAAACGCTTTATATATAAAAGATAAAAAATTTTTACGTTTTATTAATAATTTTTTATTATGTATGACAATATTAATTTTCTATTTATTTTTTATTTCGTCTAATAATTAAACCTTTTCAAAATTGAATTCAATTCAATTTCTCAAATATTTCCTACTAATTTCTTTAATACGTTGACAAATATCTTTGTCATTTAAGACATACTAGCGGTATAAGACTTTTTAAATACAATTATTATTAATATATTGATGTACTAAATAATAATATGTTAATTCAATATTCAAAGAAGGAAAGTAAAAAGTATCATGATGACTGCTTAGATAAATGAATAAGAGAAAAAAGTACGCAATATTTGATTAGAAGAAGCAATGTGATACTGGAATCTTTAAAAAACCTATAAAGAACCTATGATGAAAAAGCGTCGATAAATAAATTCAATCGAAGCTATGTTTATTACGAGTAAAGTACGCATCAGTGGTCGACACGCTAAATCTAAATATAAATATATCACTTCTCAAGAAAATTAGATCCTGGCGGTTAAAACGGCGACGTCCCGATGCGAGAAGAAATTCCCGTTGCGCCAGTGGCGAAGTATCTCTCTCGACGGGGCGATGCGTGATAAAGGGGAGATATTGCGACGCCAGTGCGAACGTGGGAATCCGCGGCTGCTATCCGCTCAGCCTCATTAATGATGATGTGCTTGCCACCCAGTTGCAGCTCTCGCTTCGCCATCTCGCTCTATCTGTCTTCCTCCCCTACAGCGCGTTTTCTGCTTCCTCTCTTCCTCTCACCTCTTCCTCTCTCTCTCTCTCTCTCTAGATTTGCAGCCACGCTCGAAAGATCGAGCTCTGTGGAAGCTGACGCCCGGCCAGCCACCACATCCGATCTACACCACCCTCTTTCATCCGCGATTCACCCCCTCTTCCCTCTCGACCTCTTGTTCGCCTCTCCCTCTCCTCCCCCTCTCATCGGGTCACGGGATATACAGCTCTCGTACATCTCGAACGACCTACAACGCGCGTTACACCCCGAATTCAATTCCGCGCAACCTGCGCCCACTTTTTCGCTCCCACCGTTAAGTCCATCGCCGATATTATTGATAGGCGTTTTCTAGACACGGACCTTCGATCGCTCGAAGGACGAGGGTGCATAAGGATATTTTTCATTGTACTTCAGAAAGGATTGAGAACACTTATTCACATTGCCTGACTCTTAAAACCGTTAATTATGTGACCTTCTCATAGTAATCGATAGCTCGAAAGAACTCTGTTAAGTCTTTTCAAAAGCACGTATGTCAGTGTACGCGTTTTCCGCGTAAAAAAAAATTATGTACAGCATAAGTATATCTGAAAGATACACAAGCTTCAATCATAATGCTCCCTTTGGAGAGCTTCATGATACAATCGCGAAGCAATCTGTCAGACGTCAAAAGTAATATAATTATGTCATAACTGGTGTTTAGCAGTGCAACATGAGCGCGGACCGAGGAAACCGAAACCCCACGCGATTATCTCGTCGGAGAAGCAACATCAGCAGCAGTCGCCGATTGTCACGCAATTGTCTCCTCATTCTGCGGCCCCGGTACACAATGATCGATTAAGACCAGCACTCGCTCCCCCGTATATTCTCTCGCCGCACAGGTGTGTACCGTTTGCCTTAATCGCATTGAGTTAAGATTTGACTTATTAAAAGCATATTCGGTGTATGAGACAGATAAATAATAGAAAGCATAAGAAGTGATTGAATAATAGACATAAAAAAATTAAGGAAACGATCGATTCTTAGATTTTTATATTTATAGTGAAAGATGCGAACTGATTATCCAATTAACGTTCTTATAGGGTGTCCACTACCACATTAACGGTAGATTCTATGATCGGACAATTGAATTTTTCGTAATAAAAGTGTCTAATAGTTTATACATGTTTTTAATTAACTTAACAAATATAGCAAACAAAATATTCTATTATATCTAATATATCTATATTCTTTATATGTAAATCATGTTTGACAGAAGCTTTGTTCTTTGCTTAATTCTTAATTCGATCAAAATTATTTCTTATAAATAAGCGAACGAAATTCAAGTATTACCATAATAAATTATTAGATAAATCTAATCATATGAATAAAGAATTTTATTTATTAAACAAATTTATGAAGAGAGAGAGAGATTCAAGAAATACTTATAAATTACCGATTGATTCAAATGCTTGGAAAATTATATGAAAGACTATTTCAGAACATTACGTCGATATAAAACATTAGAAATTATAAAACGCACTCCACAAATTTATAAAAAATTTATAAAAAAGATTGTAATAGATAATTGTCGTTGCGTTATTTTCGTCGACGAGGAACTGACTTTTGAATTGATCGAAGAATTTAATCGTCAAAGCGTTAATGCGGTGGTGGGAAGATACCCCTGGTAGCTACGGGAGATGATAAAATTTCATGAAGCGACACAGACTCTTCGTGAAGTAGTTAAGGGTTGTTACTGTAGAAGGTTAAGGTGCGACCAAAGATTCACGCCTTACCCACGACCGATGGCGCTGGTACAGAAACCGCCGGAGGAATCACCGTCCCCCGTACCGCTGATCCTACCGCACCCTCGCACGACCACGACCCTCTATCAAGCGGCCACGACCGTCTCCCTAGCGCCGCAGCCTCCCCTTCTGCAGATACTAATGTCCGCCGAGGAATGTCAGGTAAGTAATTCAGCTTAATTTCGCGCTCGTCTCCCTGCTTCATTCCTGCAAACTTAATAAAGGCGGGTGGCTCCGCTCAGTTTCTGCCTCGCAGTGTCTAAATGACGGGCAAATTACACGCAGGGATTATTCTTAAGGTCGGCCTCTCGGCGAAAATCGAGACAATACTTTTACATGTCAATTATTGGCTTTATTACGCACGCGATAAATGTATTATTTAAGATTAAAGCTGAAGTTACACTGTGTTAAATGTATAATGTTGAATTATATTCAATTTGAATCATTTCTTTGGTCACCCTTCTCCTATTTAATGTCTTTAATTTAATTAAAATAATGGAGCTAAATAACACGTTGACTACAAGTTTTGTGTTAAAATAATAATTTCGGCACACGTGATGGTTAAAAATAATAACAAAATATTATTTAAATACTGAAACTTTAAATTGAATTAAATATCTTTATATTATTAGGCACAAAGATTCAACCCGACCGTTTCGGCACTTCTCATATTTATCAAATACTTTTATTTAATTTAAGGAAATTTTATTAGTTTAAATTTGATCTTTTAATATTTAACAGTATAAAATCGAAAAAAATTAAAATCAAGCGGTTGATGATGAGAACAGCAAACAGTCATCTTAATTTGTAACTGTACATTCTTTAAACTATATTATATACATTGCGTTTTTATTTCCGCGAAAAAACATAATTCCGCTTCCCCAATATTTGTTTTACAGAGGTAGATCGCCGATCATTTGTCTACCTACCGTACACCTCGCCTATTTGTTATATGTCACTTTGCATTCTTCTTTCTTTTGTGAGAGAAGTTTCGTGCTCTCGTTGTACAACTTACCACCTCGCTTTGCCGTAAGGAACTGGTTTGGAACGCGCGATTGCAACCCACGGCGGAATATCCGATGGAGCAGATGGAGACGGAGACGAGTCGGAGTCCAACGGGCACCGTCCAGAGCTTCAGTCCGACCTGGGAGATGCTGCAGGTATCATTCAACACCGTCGCGTGTCTTCTTCCCTTTTTTTTTTTTCTTTAATCGCTCGCACCCGTGTGAGTGTCGCGTCATTTGAACATTAACGCAGGAGACGACGGCCCGACTGCTGTTCATGGCTGTCAGATGGGTGCGTTGCCTGCCTCCTTTTCAAACAATATCGAAGGACGATCAGCTGTTGCTGCTGGAACGATCTTGGACGCAGCTGTTTCTTCTGCACCTGGCACAATGGTCCGTTTCCTGGGACATCACGGCGCTTCTCGAGGACGAGCAAGTGCGCAGCAGACTACCCACGGATGACAATCCGACGAACCAGGAGCTCGTCCTTATTCAGGTTCTCGCTCTTTCGCTCTCGAAGCAAGTCGTAATAAATGAACGTCGACATTGAATAAAGCTTCCCTGTTGACATTGAAAGAAAAAGTATTCGGTGATCGAATTGATAAAGATTCGACCTCTCATAGATTAGAGATTCAAACCTGAGCTAGGGTGATATTTTTTGTAATAAAGACCTTACATTTAAAATGATTGAAAAAAGCTGCTTATTAGTATTAGAAATTAAATCGATTATTGATTTAAGTATGTAGATTTATTGTTCCAATGAAAAATTATTAAGCTATCAAGAATTAGCTCGAAGATGACACTTCTTTCTACTTAATTGTAAGAAAAGATATTATTCGCCCGTTGTTTCCAGATATTTATTTGTGCGGCTTGCATTAAAATCTCTACTAACACAGACAAAATTATAACGCGTTGATTTAGCGTTATTATTTCTACCTCTCTCTTAAATGTCGCAAAATACGAATAGGTAAATTCTAATGAGATTTTCTTCATTTTGTGAATTTTTATCGTTTCTCGATTACGACGAGTGTCTTTCTTCAAGTCTCTTCCGTAGACTCACAAGGCTCGTTTCAATGGAGTATTCTCTTGCGTTCTAGGCTATAATATTACGATTCAGGCAATTGTCTCCCGATTTCGGTGAGTGCGGCTGCATGAAGGCAGTGGCTTTGTTTACGCCAGGTAAAGAGCGTCGTTAAACACAGATTAATTGTCATACCAGCGTAAATGCGGCACGTGGATTATTTCTGAGCGATAAGCCCAGCAACCGTTGCAATAGCATCAAAGGCACGAACTCAGTTATTTAATATACATATCATCGCTATTGATTTTATATTGTTATTAGTATTCTTACTATTTATTATTTTATTTACTCCAATTATTTGCCACAATATATTGTCGAAATGACTTTTTAAAATTCATAAATGATTATTAATTGACATCATTTTTTTAGGTGTTGATCGCATTTACCCCCGTATCACAATTGTCTTGATCAATTTTGTTTCGCTTACCAGTCGAATGTCGTACACGTGATCTCTCTTTATGAATCGCAGAAACAGTAGGCTTGCACGCGGTCCAGCCCATCGAGATACTGCAGGATCAGGCGCAACGTATTTTAGTGGATTACACGAGGTCACGATATCCGCAGCAACCCGGTAGAATCGGCAGGTTGATGATTCTAGTTGGATACTTGAGGTGCGTCTCCTCCAAGACCGTCGAACGTCTGTTCTTTCACGAAACCATCGGGGAGATACCGATCTCGCGCTTGCTAGTCGACATGTACCAAATGGAGAAGTACATCAATTGAAGCGAATTTTGCATATCGTACCTATATACGCGCTGCACATGTCATAAATGTGTCAGGACCACAGCGAGCTCGCAGCTTTCCAAAACTCTTCCGACTCTCTCACGTGTAGAAATGGCAGAATAGAACAAGAGAAAAGTTTTCGAAATCTGTAGTGGCCCCCATGAATTTCCTTCCCGTTGGTTCGCCCTCGTGATTATGTAGCATACTGTTGATATCCGATCTGGAAGATGGAGATTATTGTTTTATCAAATTCATCGTAAAATGAGATTTTTGCACCATTGCTGTTAAAGAAACAATCTTTTTATTTTTATAGAAAGCACTGTAAAGTGTTTGGTTGATTTGTTATTTAAAAATTTTGTTTAATTTTTATTAATATAAATAATTGTAAGATCAAATTGTACATTCTTGTGAAAATACATTTGCATTTAATTGCTTTCAATAATATTTTTATTTAAAATAAACATGTTTGAATTTATTCACTCTTTGTTACATATTATTTTATACTGTAGTTTTACATTCAAGTAAAAATACGATGCCCAAATATATTCAAGAAAATATGAAAAATTATTAACACATACGTTTCTGATGACATTCTGACTGGATATTTTACTTACAAAAGCTCTTGTACTACTATTCACTATACTATCGCATTTCTTACACATATTGAACATCGTTTTTTTTTCCATAACCCAATTGAAAAAGGACGACGAAATAAAATTTGCACATAAAGCACTTACTTCAATTCATATATTCCAATAATTATATGAAATATAGAAAAAATTAATGGAATTATTTGTATTTTTTGTTGCACATTTAAGCTTTGGAGATCAATGTAGATTACGATAGTCTTAACGAAAAAGATCATTTTTGCTGTATTATTTAAACATTTGCATTTTCGTAAAATAGTAATAAACTATAAATTCTTATATATTGTTTGGAGTAATAACATTTTTCTAATCATACGTTTTTAGAATATTTCATGTACTAGATGGAATACAATTGACTGTAAAACCATTTCGAAAATTATACTCAAAGAAATAATCGAGAATCTGTAATGTACCATATGTCCCTCTCTGTGATCCTCCTTGAGTAAAGATTATTGTACCAGTTCGATTTGTTAAATAATAATGATGCGTGGAATATATATCATATATGTATTGCATCAACATAAAAGTAAGTTACACGATAAAAATAACGTAGGCGGCGGAAGTATCGCAATACAATTATTATAGTAAAAAAAGTATGATATAATAATGTAAAAAGTGTGGTATAATAATGGTGCTCTGATTTTTTTATATCATATTGCTTTGGTAAACAATAAGTTTATTTATAAGATTTGCTCGAGTGCAGTGCAGGATTATTATTACAAATGACAACGTCAAACAAAATCGGATGAAAAAGATGTATCATAAAGTGAAGTTGTGACTCCACAATGTAATTGTTATATTCTCAAATTCTTTTGTTAATAGAATTATGAAATTTGTTATACATTTACGTAAAAGATATTATATCATACAGAATAAGTTCTATTCTGTATCAATAAATGTCTCATACAAATATACGTCTGTAATATTTTATTCTAATGTATTAAACTTCGTCGATATTAAACCAAACAAAATCACATCAAAAACATCTTTTTTTATTACAATCTGAAGTATATCACCTATACAATGTGTAGAATTAATATCGTGTAAATGTATATGTATACATGAAAATAATACAGCCATATGTTTTTTTTTTATGAGCAGGGATAAAATAATTTATTGTAATATTATGGAACAATTTATTTATATTTAGTCTTTATAACATTTATTATTTTCTCTCTTTAGCTTTATTCATTCTTGTAGTTTTATTTGTTTGAAAATTGAATCGACCAAAAACTTCTATAATATCGATATAACAGAAATGTTTTATCTACTGCAGTACTACGTTTATCGGAAGTACATTTCACATGTTTCGTAGAGGCCACTACTTGCTTGTAACATCGACATAGCGGCACATTCACTGTCGATAAATCGCTTTCGTGCATGGTGTAGATCCATGCTACATCCACTTTTTGTCCATTGTCGATAAATCACTTTTTGATGTTTGTTTGATACATATATGTATACATATATTCTTAAAACTTGTAAGCTGTAAAGGAAAAAAAATTCGGAATTTCTTAAAAGAATGGGTGATTCGCAGATAAGATTGATGTGTCCGGTCGATTACAGATAAACTTATCGAGTAATCGGTTTCAGATTTACATTGTATACATAAAATGTACACAAATTTTATGATAATTGATTAAAAGAGTTATAAGTTTTCAACCAATTATTCTTTTTGTTTTACAATTAGATTTTTGTGAACCACTCAGAAAGCCCTTCTTCCCCACTCTCCCTGTACTAGGTACAGAGAGTGAACGGTCATCGATGACAGAGTTCTCGAACAAGTCGAGAATTCATATCGTTCTCACGCTCAGAGAAGAGGGCTATAGCTCCTCATCATGGTTACATCAACTCCCATGTTAGGGAGGGAGAATGAGATCAACTCCTACAGAACTGATCCTGTGAAGTATGATCTTAAAATTCATGTGCCACAGCACTCGTATATATAGTGAACTTAACAATATTTTAACACCGAGTTACATTTAGTCATCGTAGCCATCTATCAACGAAAATGAGAAACGACTTATCCGTCTGTTTACGTAAATAGAACAAGATGGTTGTGACTGCGGGTCGGTTCGTTGGACCTGCACTGTGTGTTGAACTTTATGCTCATATCAAGCTAGATTAGGATTGAAATTAGATTAGAATTTGATGAATTAAAATATAATTCACCAAATTATTTCAGATTAGCTTTATTTTAATTGACTGAATTTCAATCTCAAGCTCAATCAGTAATTTTATGCAGGCTTTACGTCTGTTTCTTTCCGCTGAACATCTTGCACCGTTCATCTTTTCAAAAGAACAGACCTAATATTTTGCCGGTATTGAATATCGTTGCCATGAGTTTATTTCGTTTATTCCGTGCAAGTTTGATATATTTATTCAAGTATTAAAGACATACACGGATACTTACACAAAGATAAACTCTTTTCGATGTGAATAATTCCATTTATAAAATGCTTTGGCAAAAATTGATTCGCGCGACAATCAAATTTAAGAATGTCATAGGTTATGTTAATGAATTAAATTATTCCGTCGCATCAAAACGATGTATGTATATAACATACGTAAAAAAACGAATAAGGAATAACGAAAGTATTCAGCATTTTACAGAGAGAGAAGGAGAGAGAGAGAGAGCGCGTATTATTGTTGCTCGATTTTATGACATGAAAATTTAAGAATTACATGCACATGTAATACTTATCAAATATATCTAAATTAAAATTTCGCTCGATGAATTTGACGAATGTTCTAACTAACAAAGTTGGAGTGTACTTTATATCTTAATGCGTGTAATGATTATTATAAGATAATTTATTTTGTTTACAGTACAAAAAGATTGTTCATGCCACAATGGAGGCATGCAGTTTTCAGAATTCGTATAAAAATTAGCAAAAAACTTTGTCATGAGAAAGCTATCTATACCAACTGGCTCGTGATGAAATCTAAGAAAGACGTAACTTTTGAATATACGCCTGGGAAACCTGGCTCAGCGCATTTGAAACCATATGATACTACTCCAATAATGTAATACGTTTTTTGATTTCGAGGATTGGGAGCCATCAATGGTCCACCACTGTCACCCTGAAAATTATTTATATATTGTGTTATAAGTGAAATGTATTAATAAAACATTTATCTGGTAAATTGTTAAAGATTAGTCTTCCTTTTTAAGTCTCAGCTTTGGAATCAGCTGCATCACTGCAGTAAGGAATTAAAAAGGAAGAATTTATAATACAAGTTCGTTTCTTATTATGTGTTATTAACATCATTAAATAAATAAATAATGAAAGCATGTACAACAAAGATTCGAAAGTTTACAGAATTTAAAAGTAATTTTATAATAAAAATAATATTGAAGTAATAGTGATGGTTATAAAAGCCAAAATTTGATTAAAAATTGATTTAAATTGTATTCAAGATTCAATTAATTAAAACATCATTTATACATAACTTAAAATTTCTTAGTTAATCTATTTTGTTTGGCAAACTTAGAAAAGAGAGAAAGAGAAGATAAATCTCTTATTAATTTTTAATTATAATTTTACTATTCTTTTTTTCTCACCTGACAGGCGTCTTTTCCACCTCGAGCAAATCCAGCACATAGAACACGATTGTCGATCACTGTTGTCGGAAAATTTCGGAAGGCATTTTGACATTCTGTTTGTTTACGTACAGGAATTTGTGTTTGTAAAAGTCGACTACTTGCTGGTCCGTCTGAGAAAGAAAATTATAATAGTAAACTATTCATTTTCTCTAGAGTATAAGTATATTTATTCCTAAAGTATTTATTATTAGATTATTGTTTTTTGGAAAAAATTTTTCATTATATGTAAAATATAGATATATCTGTTTTCTTTATTTTGTATAATTTCTATCTATCTATTTGCATACAAGAAAAATAATAAGAATAATTGACAAGTAATTTAAAAATTTATTTTTACATATAATTGTAATTATATGCATATGAAAAATTTGTTTCCGAATAAAATTAGGAAAGATTAAATTTATCCTTAGGATAAATATTACTTACGGAAATAAACAGATCCCCATCCAACGAGGAAAGGATATGTTTCTTCTATATCTCTATTCCTCATAAAATCATCCACCGGAAGACAAATGGGATGAAGCGTTGCTGAAAGTTTACAAAGCATGTCAACTTATTATATTGCAATGAGAAAACCATGTTTAACACGATTTGAAATCTAATTTTGAACAGATTTGAATCGACACATCTAATTTTTAAGATCTTATATCAACTTCATAAATCTAATATCTATTTTAATAATACAATACATGTTGCACATAACAATTACATATTGTTGAATAAGAAATTATAATAGGTAAGAAATTATAATGTTACTGTTACTTATTTTCTGGATATATAATTATAAAAACGTAATATTATAAAACAGATAAGAAGCTTACACGTAAAGGGTACTTCCTGGCTCGTTTTCAGAACCGCCACATCATTTGTGTAAGTTCTGGGATTGTATTCGGGATGCACTGTCTTCCTTTCGATGAAGTCCTCAAAAGGATACGCTCCGTCGTAATCGTTGTTGAGATCCAAATCACCAATGCGGACTTTGTACAAATCTGATCGTCCGTGAACGCAATGTCCGGCGGTAAGTACATGTCGACTAGAAATCAAAGTACCACCGCAAAGCCATTTCGGAACATTTGGATTTCTCGGATTTGTGTATCCGAGAGCGGTGACCCAAGGCCAAGCACCTGCAAAATTAATTGGCTATTATTACAGCTGCAATCAAGTGCTGAAATAATACTAATCTAAGCCATCTTTATAATTGTTTCCATAAATAAATAAATAGATTGCCAATATTTTAATTATTGATATTGAATTTTAAGATTCTATCGAAATCTATTTGAAACAAAATGTAGAGTAAGCTAAGTATTCATTTCTCGAAATTAATTTATTAAAAAGACGCTTTAGCGTTTTCGCAAGAAAATAAATATAGAATTGATAACAAAATATTCCCACGTATATACATATTCTAAAAATAAAAAAACAAATGTCAAATTTTCTGCGATGAATTGAAATAAATTTACCTTGAAAAAGATATTAGAATGTTGAAACAGTAATTTGACAAGCAATCGAGAAATAAATGTTGAGTTGGTTTATAATTAAAAAATTAATTATACCTAACGAGGCTGGCTCGCCACCAACGACTCTACGTAACGTCACATTACTAAATCCGCAGTTAGGTGGATACAAAGGACCATATGGAGTGTTTGTAATGTCTCGACCTCGATCGCCTTCCAAGCCGTTATTTCCATTATTGCCCGTATTTCCGCCGTTGATGGACGGACAACAAACCCAAGGATCATTACCTTGGTAACCGCAAACGGAAGCTCGGAGAAAATTGCCTATTTGCGAGTCTTGCGGATTTGATTTTAGGAGATTAAGTAATGCCGGACACGATCTGATACTGATACACCTACCGAGTAGTCCTTGTGGATTCTGGCATGTATCTACGTAACAAAATTCGAATTTAAAGAATATACAAACTATAATAATGCAATTAATAAATTTCTTTAAAGTATATGTCAAAATCATTTTTGTTCTCTTTTCCTTTTTCAGATACATATTAATAACTTCAAGAATATTTGGTTACAATGAAGAATTCATAATTGTGAGTTTATAAATTTAAATGTCTTGCAAAAACGATTTTTTACATAATTAATATAAACCAGCAGTTTAACCAGCATTTCTAATTGTAAGAGCTTCAACGGTAATTACGTTCATTATCAGTCAACAGCTCTTATCGTCAAGTAAAATGACCGTTTCATTTTCTTTGACAATATCACATGCAATTATTTGTAATAAATCATATTGCGCAATGTATATTGCGCATTAAACATTTGCCTACGTATACAGTTTCCAATCATTAAAATGTTAAAATGCTAACTGCAATATGACGTTCTCTGAAAAGATAATATTTACCAAACGCATCTTAAAATCCTATGACTTGTCAATGACGAGGTCAAAGCATTTCGATAACGATTTACCTCGTACAATTAATGAAATGCATTTACAAGACAGGCATGTAGCAATGTTAAATTACAGATGCGTTTGCAGACAGTGCTAACTGCCAGATATTTATGCAACAGAAAAGAGAAAAAGGGGAATTAAGATTTATGCTTCTTTCTTATTTTAGTACAAATGTAATGTCGTTTGTAACATAAAGTTTCATTTTTTTATAAAGTTTGATTTTAAACTATTTGCATATTAGCAGGTTTTTATCGATACATTAATTGCCATTTATTTATCGTTACTTTTTTTAGGTTTCATGTTTTAGAAAATTTATTGGATTTGCGATATTTATTACGGAATTTATATGATGAACTCTTTAAAATTGCATATTACATCACTATCTTTTTATATAAAACGCATTCTGAAACAATTATATAACCGTTTCTCGTATGAAGCAGAACAGTTCTTCTTGGTAAGTCGTAACAATTTTTTTGTTCGCAATAATTATTTTCTGAACAGTGATTCTAAAACAGCCGTGAATTCCACATTCGCAAATTCTTTACTGATTCAAATATGCTATATGCGGTTAGAATATTTCATTAATTTTGATATTAGAAAGAAGATCTATGAGAATAGTTATAATTACTCATTTTTTTGTATCAACAGCCATTTAATTTATAATATATTGCAAATTATTTCTATCTTAATCAAGCATATTAGAAAATACAACAATTTATACAGTCTATTAATTAAATAATAATAAAATTTAAAAATCAACATTTAAAATAATAGTTTTTAATTTACCGTATTATTTTATTCACTAGAATCGATAATGTTAATTAATGAAAATTTTTTGTTTTAGTTTTAAGAGTTTCTGTTAATTAAAATATTTTAATTAACATTTAACATTTAAACAAAAAAGAAGTAGCTAGTATGAGTTGTTATATTCTTTCCAATGTACAATATAGATTACTTATTGAAATTTTCAGTGTTTATCTAAAATTACGCATCAATTTACGTCACGCTAACTACGATCGAATATAAATTGGTCAGTCGTAATTTCAATTCTCTTAACTTATGGTAATATATTTTCTCAGAAGCATCACACTGATCGCCAAGAAGAAACTATAAAATGTCGTAACAGCCGGCCTTCACCAATGGCCAAACTACATACTTGAAACTCTCGTTCTCCCGATCTGGCCTTGGCCGTATTCGGACAGTTTTACGTCAATATTATAATTTCTCGGTGATCTGTGTAACAGGAAAATAATGCAAAAAGTTTCATTAGATAGTAAATTGATCTATTATGATCGAAAAGATACCATTCTCTAACAATACAGGTTACTACGTAATAATAATATCAGTATTATGTAAGTGTCGTAACATGAAACAAGTAGTTTATTCATGTATCTTGTTTTGTCGTAGTGTGTATTTTACAATATTACAAATTTTTTTAATATTATAAGAATTAATAATACAAAAAGATAGATATACTTAATAGGTATATATGTCCATAAATCTTATACACACTTTTCCAATGACATTTTGACTTATTGGATTCCCCTATACAAGAAAAACCTAAACGAAGCTTCTGACGAGATTGTAATGGAATTCGTAGGTTCAAAAAGATAATATAAAAGCATACCTTGAGAATGCGTCGATGGTATTAATGAACACAGCAAACCGAAGAATACTAATATGACAGTCCACATTATGAATCACTTGTCTAGGTATCCTAAAAATACACAATGTACCATGTTATTCCATTAATTGTTTATTTTAATTAAATTATTTACATCCTAAAACAGATTCAATTGAACCATTAATAAATGTCTATTTAATTATTTAATAGAATTTTTTGTATTATATTTCATAAAACATGTTCAATTAAAAATAAAAAAGAGGTAGAGAAAAATGGAAAATTTTACTTAAAAAAATTAATGAGAGAGGAAGAAGAAAGATTCAAGATTTATATATAACAAGAAAGATACAATATATTCTTTTTTTCTATTTATTATTGCTATTTAATAAATTTTCAATATTTTCCGTACTCAAAATATAAATTTCTTTTTATTTGTTAATGAAAAAAAAAACTGTTTTATAACCGTTTTGGATTAACTAACATTGACGCGGGAGATAATATGACCTATCACACGAATCACATGAAAATATAAATCAATCTCAAGAAGACGTACGATTGAGCCAATATATTATGTAGACGTAAGAATCATACAGGATTTAAGTATATTTGATTTATGTGACAGTTAAATGATAGACTTCTTCACACTTCCTCGTATTTCTTTACAGTACTTAATACAATGATTTCCAGATAGCACAGAGAATCCAAAAAGAATTCTTTTTAAATTCCTGATTTTCGAAAATAATTATTTAGGATTTAAGTATATTTGATTTATGTGACAGTTAAATGATAGACTTCTTCACACTTCCTCGTATTTCTTTACAGTACTTAATACAATGACTTTCAGATAGCACAGAGAATCCAAAAAGAATTCTTTTTAAATTCCTGATTTTCGAAAATAATTATTTTTTTATCTCATTTCCATCCCAAAATTAATCTTAAGAGTTTCAAAAAAATTCACTTTTATGTCACCAATTCTAAGCTCTTTTTCGGATACTAATGAAACACTTCCCAAATAGCACAAACAAGTCAAAAAGAACTTTTACCATTTTATTTGTTCTATCTGTTTTATCTGTTTTAAAAAAGCATTCTTAAGAGTTTCAGATAAATTTGCTTTTATTATTCCTAACAGCACATATCCATAAAAGATATATTTTTATGGAATCATTTTTGAACTACCAGAAAGAAATCCTTTTAAATTCATTTTCGTACAGATTAGGGTAATATATAAAGAATTTTAGAAAGTGAATTCTTTTTGAATTTAAAACGATCAACTGTGCTATCTGAGATTATTATCATATAATTTCATAATTATTTATTTAAAATGATATGTGAGAGCTTGTATACGTATACAGTGTTACTGAATTATGTACGTAAATGTTGTCTTGAAATGTGACAAATGTATTTTCCATATAAATACATATATTTTATCGATGCATACATAGAAAACGTGTGATTCATAATTCAGATAAGCCTTGTTTGTTTCTTGGTAACTGTAGTTTAGCGCTTTTAAAATTTATTACAATCTATTCAGAATATGTTTTACTATTTCTTTCTATTATTAAATAACTGTCATTTAACTGTCACATAAACTGTCAAATATACTTAACTAAAAAATAAATACTAGATAAGCAATATTTCTCCTAATAAAAAAATCATGCAACCGTGGAAATGTGGTCGACATATGCAGCTAGCTACGGTTTATGTGCTCTATAATTAAATTTTATAAAAACATACCAATCAATTAAAAAGAAAGAAAAACTGTTACGAAGAGAAAGGCTAGCATCTTGAGCAAATATATTTTTGTATAAAGTGTAGTAATTTTTTTTAAACTTGTACTAAGCTCTTGTTATAGGCTTATTATAGATTCACTCTATAATTTAACGGTATTTTGTAATGTCGTAACGTCAAACATGTTAGGCATAAATGTAATAACAGACTATCAAGAAGCAAATGCATGAGACACTTTAAAAACATCAATTTAAAGTACTACTCTATAGCATTTTATTTTGCGCGATTTTTTGCTTACATAAAAACAAAAAAAATACAAACTATAAGATGAAAAATTGTCACCAAACTATAAAGCACAGTTGTCTGTAATATAAATATAATTTATAAATTTTTTTGTTTATCCAATGAAAACAAAATCAATTTAGTACTACAGTTATATGCCTGAAATTATTATTAAATCGCAAAGTAAAATAACTAGAATGTTTTATTTCACAAAAATTTTATTAGTTATATATTTATGCACAGGATTTAAAATTTTTGTGTTAAACATTTAATAATTAAATGTAAAGTCTTCGTTAAAGCTTATTTAACATTAATTTAAGACTTTGTTATCTATTTTACATTTTCTAAGCTTGATTTACTAAAATCATTTTTTTTTCATATTTTTATTAATGTTGCATATTTCACAGAATAGAATTTATCAAAGAAAAGGAAATATTAAAATTTTTTACAATATTTTGTTTATTGCATATTTTTATCACATTTTATATATTTGCGCATATCATGATTATGAATAACTTTAATAATTAACTTGAATAATTGCTTATTGAACATAACCATTAGCCAAAATATTAAAAGCAACTTCCTCCTGTATTTTGAAATTATATAAGTCGAAATAAGATGTTAAAGATAAAGGAGGATCTAAAAAAAATTACAAAGATACTTGTGAACGTAACATGTGCTTAGAGATTTCAATGCTTCACTATAACTGGCGCGAAAATGAGTTCTGCTTCGGTAATCGTGACATTGAAGATGCATATGTTAATTATACTAGATGACCATAATATATTAAGCATTTGCAACCTAACGTGACAACATTGCTTACAGAGGATTCCCCGGCAATTTTGTTTCATGGTCAGAATTAATTCAGAGTTATATCCTGACCGTATACCTGGCATTGATAAAATCGCTCTGAATTCAATGAACATGACATTACCACCAAGGACGTGGTTAAATATGCATAACACATCAAAGGCTATAAAATTGATATGTTATTTAACTTCCGGAAATGTGGCGTAAAAAAAACAGATTATTAACTTAATCTTTGACTGCGACTTTCAAAAATAACATTTAAATTAAAAATATTCGTGTATGTAGATATTATTATGCAAAATTATGTAAAAACATTTCAAATTTTATCTATTAAATATTTAAATTTTTTTGAATTTTTGCCAAAGAATCTAGAGCAAACAATCTTGTTAACAAAGTAAAGGATCCTTCAGTAGATTGGAGATTTAAAGTCAAAGGAATAAACAAGTGCTGTATGAGTCTAACTGTCGACTGTAAATTGTTGTGTCTCAATTTATATTTCTTCCTATCATGTCTGTCAACAAACTATAGCTTTATTCTTTAGTAAGCATTTGTTAACAGGACATATGTCGAAACGATTGATATGACAAACACAAATCGATCGTGATATAACTACATCGTAATATAGTTGCATTAAAAACGTAATTATTATCCAATATAACAATTTATATGTTCGAAAATATAGCAATTATTATACGAACCGATTAAGAGCTATTTCTAATTCCAAGCTTCTTTTCATACAATCAACAACTTTCATGAATGTACTATGATCTTTAGTATTTTTAGCACGCACTCCTCACAGCACGTAATTCATTACAGCACTACGATTGATATTAAAAGAAATTAAAACCGATGTAATTTTTCAATATCTCGCTAATGCAGAAACACGAAGACAGTCTCTTTCGTTGCCACTTGTAAAATTACGAAAAATTAAGAATTGTTAATATATTCACCAATTATTGCTAACTAATGAAAAATTTTAGAACTATGTTTTATTTGTCGAAATTGCACGGATCTCGATTTGTTTTTGAGATAGTAATAAATCAACTTTATTGTTACTCACTAAATAATTATTGAGTTACTGCCACGTGCTCACACACAAGAATCTTTTGGTATGAAAAAGAAGACTCAAGAAGACGATCGATGGATCAACGAGACTTCTCACAACGAAGATCGCACACGGACTACTGAACTGCTCCCCTCCGACATTCACCTTATAACGGACGGGGAAGTTCACACTCACAATCGATTAACAGTCTTCACAGACTGGGGTTTAATTGTATGCGTATTATGACGAAAAATTCTTCCGCATATATATTCATGCAAATAGGATTATACGATTTATCGAAAAATTGCTGAAATATATTTGCATGCCGGTTGATAGAGGTCGAAGAAAGCGTCCATCATGTTCCAATATAAAATAATCGAAATAACACGATAGCCTTCACTTCGTATATCCGCATAAGTTTTTATACCATTTTTATTAATATATAAATTTGTATTGCTTGTGTATTTAAGAAGAAAAAAAGGAAAATATTTTTTAAACATTAGCAATTGTAAAATTCAATGAAATATACTTCGATGATAGATAAGATATTATTTACTTCAAGTAGATAAAATTTATTTACTTTAGATAAGAAAATCTATCGATTTAAATTGGATTTTACATTTTAAGAGAAAATGTGAATCCGAAGTTTCGCTATGAAGAAATATCTAATTGAAATTGAAAAGTTACAAGTTGTTAGACTTTTATAATTAATTTTTATTCATTATAAAATAATTATTAATTTTTCTTTATAAAGTCGACTCTAATTAAAGAAAATTTATTAACAAGATTTGGATTTTAATATAATGTTATTTCTTATATTATATCGTAGTAAATTCGACTTGTAAATTCAATTCATAGTTTCTTAATTGTATAAATATGTATCTTTTATTAATCAAAGAATCCAGCAAAAAAAGACTTCTGCAGTAAGAAATCCTGCAGCAGTTTCTTTTGCTTACGTTATCGATGTTAAAGAAGTATGACATAACTATTTAAACATATTTGCCATTGTAGTTGTCGGAATGTACGAGTAATTTTTATTTTAAACAAGCTTGACGTTTATAATGCTAGATTTTTGTGGAACAAATGTGATTAAGTTGGAAATGATCGACTTGAAATATACAGCATATATCATAAGATATTAGTTTTATTACGTAACGATGTTGCGATTCCGCATACGATAATAAAAAAACAATTAATCCCACATCATTTATAAAAGGATAATGTAAGCGCGTGTTTGTTCTCTCTCTCTCTCTCTCTCTCTCTCTCTCTCTCTCTTAAGATTATCTTCTATCATTAAGAGAATTATTTTTCTTTTTACATTTGCAATTCACTATACATTATAAAATCAAGCTGCATATACGAATCGCTATACAGAAACATAAGGACTTCATTCTTTTTTTTGGAGAGCCTGTGGAATATTAAAAAAAATCCCCTTAGATGCTCGAGATGAGTCATCAGGGAATATCATATCGCCACTGAACTACTTAGTAGATTACCGAGAAAACTTTTCCAATGCCCCACGGCGCCGGCGGTACTTTCTCAATGCCACTATTTAATAATGTCTGCAATATCAAAAAGACATCATTTAAAGTCACATTTGAAAGGATTTGATAAGTTTGTAACATTGTTTGTGGATAGAACAAATTAAACTGAATGGAAAATTATCTACTACTCGGGGATTTTCAATAATTCCAATTAATGAAAAATTAATTAATAAAGATCTGCGAATGAGTGCGCGCGTATCCGCGTGATTCATCATCATCAGCGGCAAAAGATTCAGTGTTACGCATTTTTCATGTTGCTGGAAACGTACTTCTCACCTCACTACGTGCGTAGTAACCGCAATTGTCGCATAAGCTCCCTTCTTCTTGAACAAAATCACGCGAATACACGCATATCTTTATTAATTTTATTGTAATTATTGCGAAATTATTAAAGGGGATTTTTCTAATTAGTTTAACACACCCTGCTTACGCACGAGCGATGTTCTTTCTGTTATCAGACATTCTGTATACGACGATCAACATGAATTGCTAATATATCGAAAATATAAATTAGAATAATCAACTAATTTTTTAAAATTGCAATTATTAGATTAATTTGTTTTATTGTCGTGTAAACATTATACTTCGACACGATTTATAAAAATTGCACGTATTGTACTTATTGTTAGTGAATTTTGAATACATTCCTTCTATCATTAAGAGAATTATTTTCCTTTTCACATTTGCAATTCATTATACATTATAAAATCGAACTGCACGTACGAATCGCTATACAGAAACATAAGGACTTCATTCTTTTTATTGGAGAGCCTGTGGGATATTAAAAAAAATCCCCTTAGATGCTCGAGATGAGTCATCAGGGAATATCGTATCGCCACTGAACTACTTAGTAGATTACCGAGAAAACTTTTCCAATGCCCCACGGCGCCGGTGGTACTTTCTCAATGCCACAGTTCGAGCCAGCACTCAGATCTGTTTTCTGGGATTTACGTTTCGACAGTGACCTCATGACGCTGTTCGTACGAGCATTGTACGTCAATGTACGTACCCGTATGACGCATAACGACACTTTAATGATTTCGCGCATCTTTCTGTAATCGACAACGCGCGATTCCGCGTACGTGGTGATTTACCGGTAATAAAAGAATGGTGATCGTGCATCGATCCTGCATCTTGATACACACGATAATAATATAGATATGCGTTGCTCAAGGATATTTCGCATAACGAGTCGCTTTTATATCGTTAATTCGCTAGTCGACCGATCAGGATATGCGAGACAGATTTTTCATGGTTTGAATTAAACAAGGTAATAACTTCTTTATTTTTTTCAGGGTCGTGTATTTTGTATAACGTTTACTCTAGCGTTGCAACAGTAAGTCAATATTTGCATTATCATCCTATTTTATTATATATACAGTATAAATTCCTATTTATACGAAAGTATATAAAATTATTATTTTAAGTTTTCCAATATTTATATACATATCTTGTAATTATAATTAATATAGAGGTACATACATGTATATATTCACTTGTTCTTATTTCGCAAAATAAGAAGTCGTCGAGACAAATTATGTCTAACTACTTGATTGTATATGGCAAATATATCTTTTCTTTTATTCTCACGATCCTTGAAACAGGACGCATTACATATCACCTTCGAAGTGTGAATTCAATATTTAAAACTTACTAATGTATTCATTTATTAAACAACCGTTAAAATTTATTATATAAAATAAAACGGTCGCGTTAAAGAGATACCCCCCCGTGTCCCCTAATAACTGAATCTGATAGTATTGGTATATGGCAGTGTGTAAAAGTGTTTCAGCGATAACAATCGTTAATAATGAAATAATTCTATAAGATCGTTATTTTATGTTCAGATGATAAAATTTATAATCTAATAGAAATATAGATCTTCACCAAACTTGGACTTTACGAAAATCTTTGATAATAATATATAACACTTCCCTCTTCTCAATTCATTTTTTTAAATATCAAACCAGCAACGGTTAATTCTGTAAGTATGATATTATATTATTTTTTTACGTGTTATCTATTATATATTATATATTTTTTTATCGCACATTAACAAAATAAAATTATTCACGTCACAGTATTAATTTTAATACCGCGCGCGTCTGCATGTGTACGTGTGTATGTATATATATATATGCGTGTTTATACGTGTAAAGGTACTAATGTGGCAAGTAATCTTTACCACGGATTGTTACAATTATAGAATAGTAGTATTATTTTGATTCTATTATGTAACAGAACATATATACAAGAGTGACAATATATATAAGGCCTGACGACACAGTGACTTTTTTCGTAGTTTTCATAGGTGCAATGGTGATTATCTTTAATTTAAAATTGCTTAATCATTCTATAGCTCGGATATTCGTTTACGCTTATAACTTAGGCTAAGTCTTTGGCTTAGCATCGGTAATAGTAATCGAAGAAATTCAGTATAAATTTATAATTGTTAATACAAGCCTGCCATATCATTTTCAATCATATATTTCAATTGACGCTGCGTTTGAGTTTAATTAGAATAATATCTATAAAAAAAGGGAAATTATATAACGTGTTGATAGACGTAAAGTAATTTGAAAAACTAGCGATATTCTCACATGGAGGATAATCGATAATAACCTGCAATAAATGCAAATTAATATCTTTCCAATATTCAGATCTATGTTAATGGATATTCAAAATCAAATTAGAGGGCCTGATAATATGGATATATATATCAATATATAGGATAAAATTAGAACAAAGTTACTCTTTGAATTATCGCTAGTATAACATGTAATACTAGAATTTTGTTAAGGTCACAAATTTAATACAAGCATTACAAAAATTTACATACAGTCAATGAAATATTTACAATAGAAACTCCAATACACTCTCATAAGTTGAAATACACTAAATATATATAATTTATATGTATGTATATCTTGTATACCCGAAGATATATCGACATAGAATCAAATCGAGTTGCTCTCTACATATATTTTTTAAATATTACATATCTAAAATATGCAATATCTGCATAAAAACATATAAAGAATGTTAAATGTCCCCTTACTATAAATTTTGTTTTATATATTTATAAATAAAAACAAAAATTAAATATTAATAAACCATTAATGTTTGATAAATCAATTTATCAATATCAAGACGCATAAAATCAATCAACAGATGTTAGCTGTAAAATTGAACAACGACAACTCTTCTCGTTTTCTTGAGGAACTCAGTTGATGCTTCATTATTTTGATTATCCATAACATTTTTACATCATTATTTCGTAATAGTAGTGGTAACCCAGTGCATTTTTTTTCCTGGATGGACCATCTTGAAATATTTGATATCATATATATATTACCTGATTACATTTCGAAAAGAGGCAGATATGGGAAACCGTAAACTATGTCGAAGTAGTAAATTCCTTATGGAGAAATGTTTCGATATCCACTCGACATATAGGACAACGTTTATTGGTGCATAACCATCGATCAACGCAGTCAATATGAAATAAATGCATACATGGAAGCCTCCTAAAAAAATATATATATGTACAAAAATGTTATAATTCATATCTTGTCAAGATATAAAGGCTGAAACTAAATTGTTACCTGACACGTTCACAATCTTCAAATTCAGATAAACATATTGTACACTTCTCAATAGCATCTTCCCTATTTTCTACCTTTTTTACCTATAAATAGATATGTAACATATTGCAATATCATGTAACAAATTGCTTAAATGCAATGCAAATGTAAATGATATTTAAATATCAATCTTTACCCGTTTATATTTGTGAGGGAATGTGTGGCTTTCAATAGACTCTTGTGTAGCCCCACAACTAATATGAGCCATACGTCGCAAATCAACAATGCGCATGTAATTGTCCAGTCGAGATACAGTCTCACGTGCTCCCATCAATAAATCCGACACGCTCGGTGCAAACGGCATTATCTGGTGTGCTCCAGATCCTTGCTATATGTATGTTAAAGTGATATGAGATAAAATACATTTAAAGAGTCACGTGTAATATATTTAACAATATACAAGAGAAAACAAACCATATGGGGATGGAAACTAATGTGAACATGATGCATGCGTTGCGACGGCCGTTGATGTGGATTGTAATGATACATATGATGATGTACATGTTGATGTATCGGTTGGTGTAGCGACGGTAACATTAACGAAGACATCGAGTCAACTGGCTGATTATTCAACGGATTTACCTGTTAATACATATAAAATATAAAATACAATTTATATAAAATATGATATCGAGGCATTTTCCATGAATCATTAGATTACGATTATAGGCAGCACAGGGCATGGTCCCCTATAAAAGCTAGATGGTCCTCGAGCCTCGGGATGACTGTAGACAGTCGGTTGCTGCGGCGGCGGTAAAATAGGAGGTGGTAGATAATTTTCTGTATACGCAGCGTTCTCCGTTCCATTATTGCACCGAGTGTTCGGGGGACTACTGTTTTCTCCCTCTCCACAAGTATGTTGCGTCGATGAATGCACGTGAGCGTTACATGGTCCCGGACTAATAACAAAGTTTGCTTTGTAAATATGTACTCTTATCTAAAATGGAATATAATGCGATGTATTGACTACTAACGTGTGATGAGACGAAGATCTGTGGTAAAGTCTTCGTCTATGTACTTCTTGCATGCGTTGTTGATTCATCCATAATCTTTCTTGCATAGGATGCATTCGTGGTCTTACTACTTCTGTAGCTGCATCTGTTTATTATGATAATAAAGTTTATTTTTATTTCCATTATTTAATATCACAAAACTTTATATTTTAATTGAGCTTTAACACATTGATAGATATCTACGATACTTTAGATAGATTCTAAATATAAGATCATACCTCCTATAGATGAATAACCTGTATGAACAGGCAATCTGTGAGTGTGATACGCTCTATTATGTATATTATGCGGATGAGTCCAATAATCTGGTGATCCATGCACACAGTGGGTATTATTTCTAAACAGGATTATACGACATGTATAACATAGCAAAAATAAAAAAAGGTAATCATAATTTGATAAGAACATGTATTTAAGAATGTAGTGCTCACCTATGATTATAATCTGCTGACCACGGATTAACTACGGGATTTGTTGGCGTAGATGATGGATGCTCTTCATCAGATTCTACAGTTAGGTCAACTACGGTGACTGTACGATTATCTTCATTTGTATTTTCTAATGAATTCTATAACATTATAAGAAATGCGTTCTTTTAAATGAAGTTCTTTCAGCATGTACAGTAATAATTTTTCTACAATTTTCTTATTTTGTCTCATTTTTACACATCTTCTCGTTATGATTTTAAATATTTATGAAAAAGGTATAATATTTATATATATTTCTTTTCAATATGAAAAGATCACAAAACTTCATAATAAGCAATATTTAATGCTTTAATACAACATGTAACCGCTAAATCATAACAAGACATAGAATATCAACTATACTCTATTTTGATTGCAGTAATTTTTATGAACGAAAGCTACAATTATATTTTTCTTAAATATCACATGAAGAGACTATAATCACACATACACACTTTTCATACTAAAAGAATTAAATGTAATCTACCTAGCTAATCGTGTACTAATATTAATTTTTTTGATATATTTACATTTAGCAATTCTTTATATTAAAAAATTCACACCTTGACATTATGATTGACAGTTCCAAGTACTTCGACTGAGCCATCCTCATCGTCACTATCACTACTGGAGGACCAATCTAACTGCAAATCTGGCGCCGATGGGGTATCATCATTTTCTATTAAAGTTACAAGATTGACAGATTAATAATCACTGATTTATGTATATATAAATTTTAATGTATCGTAAACGCTGTAAAAACGTACGAGATGAATGTATTTCTTGAGGAGCTATCACATTTGATATAACTGAATGATACAAACTATTAGACTCCGTGGCATTATCATTTCCTAAATTTTGTAAAACATCTGCAGTTTCTGCCGATCTCGTTATACTGCAAAATAATAATTTATTCATAATGTATCACGGTAAATAACTACATAAAAGATATAGTTTGCAAATAAATACTTGTTTGAAATGGGATGACTCGACAATCTAGATGGTCCAGCTATACTCAAACTATCCGGCTGTTGACCACTTAGTAACTTTTGCTCGTCGCTCTTTTTAGTTTTATGCTTGACTGCCAAATCACGATCGTGCAAAATTCTCTTCCTTCTATAATTATCACACACTCTCTCCTCACACGACGTACTCAATTGCCGAGTCGGAGGATCTTTCTTTGAATTTCTCTCTTGTCTGTTTTGGCACATGTTGCAATTCAAGAGATTGGATTGCCAATACTCTTGCGAGTCGGCGGCGGCATCTTGCTGAGGTAAATAATTTCCATAAACAAAATTGTTCTCGGAAGCAGTGGGATGAGCTGAATTTGTATAAGGACCTATAGCTGTTACGTCTGACTCCTCGATATCACTTTCGGCAAATAAATGCTCATACTCCATTTCATTACCTGGAAGCGAGAGGTGCGTGTGATTCACGTTATGCCTAAATGACAGATTTGCGCATAAAATAATACTTTTATGTGCAGATCGACGAAAGAGAGAGAGAGGAGGCTGCCTTCTCTGCTCATGTACCTGAAGGAAATCGTGGTTGCGGAGATGGATCGACCGTCGACGTGAACGCCGTATCAAATATATCGGCCAGCGACGTAGAGTTGGCCTCTACGGACGCGGCCGTGGACTCCCCCTGAAACAGGCCGCTCTGCTCCTCCGGCTTGCCCTTGTGCCAGACATTTTCCGAGCTCGTGCTCTCCTCCATCCTACCTCTACGTTAGGCCACAACACAATCGTTAGGCGCCGAGTGCATAACATTCAGTTGCATAACATTTAAAAGCCAGAATATTCGCGGACGTGATTCCGTCCGCGCGAAATTGGAGATAATGAAAATTAATCTCTCCTCGGCGGTGCGAGCGAAGAGAGAGCGGGCGGTGATCGGCGCGCGCGGCCCCGACGTCGACATCGACGTTCGACGCGTCGTTACGCACGACGTTTTCCGAGAACCGTATCGGATTACAGGGAAGAAAAGCGCTGGGTCGGGGACGGGGAAAACTTTTTTCGGCGTACTTCCGGGATCCCGCTCGCACGGTTTTCACGGAGATAAAATCGCGGATCGATAGCGATAGCGCGACGGAATAATCGGGAGTGCGCCGAAAGTGCATTTACCTTGTAATTCCTACGACGCTCCCGACGTCAAGCGATAAGCGTATCTTCTCAACACGTCATTTTTATCAGATTTATTCCCCGCGATACCGCCGTCGCCCGTACCATTGCCGTCCGCTGCACGCGCCGATATTACCTACGTGACCGGGGCACTGCGAATTTGATTGAATTGCGATCCATGTAAAAACGTGGATATAATTAAATTCTTATGCCAGTAATAATGATAATGAAATCGAAAAGAATTTGTGTAGACTGGCGCAGACCGTCTCTTCGGCGATGCACGTTCGGCAGCGGCGGCACCATCAATCGTCCTCCTTGCCAACTACGAGAGCGCCCCGGAAGTCCCGCTTGATAATACAGCACGCTACCTTTCCAGCATCCCTCGTCGTGTCGTTGCGAATATATGCATTAGATTGATAACGGCTTTGACTGATTGTGAGCGCCGCATTCTGAATTAAGGGGATGCTGGACTGTTCTTTTTTACCGTCAGAGATAAATAATTTTTGCATTCTTGCCAATTTTTTTTTGGCTTTATAGAATTAAAAAACTTTTTCACAGGATTAAAGTAGACATTCCAAAAAAGTAGGGATGATAGCTGTTTTGTGCCTAAAATCTACTAAACTTGTATATGAAGCTGTTGCATTCATGTGTCAACAATTCTAACCATAATATTACATTTTAGTTAGAATTGTTGACACATGAATGCAACAGCTTCGTATACAAGTTTAGTAGGTTTTAGGCACAAAACAACTATTATCCCTACTTTTTTGGAATGTCTACTTTAATCTTGTGAAAAACTTTTTAATTCTAAAGTCAAAAAAAATTGGCAAGAATGCAAAAATTATTTATCTCTGACGGTAAAAAAGAACAGTCCAGCATCCCCTTAACTGTCAGGACTGAAAATCTACATATGTATAGTGCACGTTACGTAAACTATAGATTGTCAGTATCGACAAAACTAAATGTGGAAAAAAATGTTATCTTCTATAATTAACAAAGTTTGTTTCTTGGTACATCCTTGGTGAAAATTTTTCCAAACTTTTGTGTAATTTTTAGAATTGTTATACTTGGAATACTTTTCAGAATAAAGATACAGAAAATACTCAAAAAGTCTACATCTTTTCTAGAATTTTTCATACACGTATGTATATGAATTCTAAAATATTAAATTAAGATTTCTTATTCTAATTTTTAAAAAATATTTTAAACTTTTTCACCAACGAGAAATGTCCAAATATTACCTATATTAGATGTTAATGGATAAATTAAAAATTCGCCAATAGAAGTGCATGTTCATAATAGCCAATGGAAGGAGGCGATTGAGGCGCGATCTTCAGTTCTATGCTCTCGCAAGTTCGTGGCTCTCGGCCGGACCAACTTTGTGCAATATCTCCCGTCTGTATCTTTTCCCGGACTTTTGACCTTCTTGTCAGACCGTAGTGACTAGTGCTATCAATGGTGCTTCGGTGTTAATTTAATTTTGAGCATTGCCTCCTGAGCGGAAAGGACGAGCTGAAAGATGGCTGTGGCTGTCAGGTCGTTTACAAAATTCGCTGGTAGGTCCTCGCGGCGTATTTCCCCGTGATGTTCCCCGCGTTGCGCCCGTCCACCGTTGGTCTTTTCGACTTTTGCACTTTTCACCGACAGTGCCCTCGAGACTTTTTTCTCTCGCTGGTTACGCCACGCGCCAGCCTATGAACATACTAAAAATAATGCTGACAGCCAGTGTTTGTCATAACATTTCATTATGTAAGGGAAGACGTGATCGCGGCTGGGTCGCGCCTTGTCGGGAAATGCGTGTTTTACTAATCGGGATGCGTGACCTCGTACGCATTGCAATTGGATGATTTGTTCTCACAGTAATAATCGAGCGACCCTTACCCCGTGGCGATCACTCCCACACGCGGCTAGAGTTAGCGATATCCTTTTCCTTCATGCTTCAATCTCGCTTCGGTCTTTTTCTCTCACAATCAGAATATATTGCATGCTTTAAGTTACATGGATATGTCTTCTGCTCATTATTTTTTGACAGTACACGTTCGTTACGTTTATTGAATACTCTGCAAGCAAATGAACCTTGACCCAGAAATCTTGGAATTTGCTGTTGAGAATAAGAGAAGGCAATAAGTACCTTTTATTTTCAATGTGCATATTGAATAGTATTGAAAATCTCTCGATCTTTTCCTTTTAGTTTGTAAATCGATAGTAATCTATGTATGATGCTGCATTTGACATTCTTAAGCAATAAATATGTCCTGGGAGTCGATTCTATATCTTTTGAAAGAGTGAAAATGTGAAAAGTGAACAGATTTACTAGGATATTTGTAATTTCATTGGTCAACATCTAGTAAATTTGCTCATTTTTCACATTTTCACTCTATTAAAAGATACAGAATCGATCCTCTGGTTGTCTTTTCCTTTTTCACAGAGATTCAGCGACGCATATTTATTACAGTATTGTCTTACTATTTTTCAGTCAGAAACTGTGGAAGTTTATTGCGTTCTCAGGTGAGATTTAATTACACAGAAACTAGGAAGAATTTAAAAATCGATGCAAATACCAAAGTGATGTGTCAAGGTTTTACTGGAAAACAAGGGACTTTCCATTGCCAGCAAGCGCTCGATTATGGTACAAAGATAGTAGGTGGAGTTAGTCCCAAGAAGGCAGGAATAGAGCATCTTGGTAAACCAGTGTATAAATCTGTTAAGGAGGTACCGTTATTCTCTTACAATCTTTTATATTTATTCATCTGCTGAGGCATTTAAACCATCTTCCATATCTTAGGCAAAAGAAGCGACTGGAGCTACTGCGACAGTCATTTATGTTCCTCCTCCAGCCGCAGCGTCAGCCATTATGGAAGCGATTGATGCGGAAATGCCATTAATTGTTTGTATTACGGAAGGTATTCCTCAGCATGATATGGTCAAAGTGAAAAGACGATTACTTGAACAAAATAAGTCACGTTTAATTGGCCCAAACTGCCCTGGAATAATAGCACCTGAACAGGTACAGAAATTATTTTAGATATTATATCACAAATTTATTGATAAACAGAAATGAAATCAGAAATTGAAAACAGAATATAATTATATCTTGTATATAATGTTGCAGTGTAAAATTGGCATTATGCCTGGTCATATACATCAAAAAGGAAAGATTGGCATCGTTTCGAGATCAGGAACCCTAACTTACGAGGCTGTGAATCAAACGACGCTTGTAAGCACATTCCAAAAATTAAGTGTTCAGTGCCAAGTGTGGCAATAATAGCAGTATTTTGTTTGAAGGCGGGACTCGGGCAAACATTGTGTGTTGGCATTGGTGGCGATCCCTTCAACGGTACCGATTTTATCGACTGTTTGGATGTATTCCTTACCGATCCAGATTGCGATGGTATTATAATGATAGGAGAGATCGGTGGCAGTGCAGAGGAATTTGCAGCAGAATATCTCATCGAAAAGAACACTGTTGGTTTCTGTTCAGAATTATTGATACCCGACTCTCCCCATCCTAGCGAAATCCTATCTTATCCTGAGAACCTATCGTAAGATTAGTATATTGTATCTTATTTTATACATGTTGTAGGGTGCAAAACCTAAGCCAGTGGTATCATTTATCGCTGGTATTACTGCGCCACCTGGACGAAGAATGGGACACGCTGGTGCCATAATCTCAGGAGGAAAAGGTGGAGCGCAAGATAAAATTAATGCACTCGAAAAAGTAATCAATTTCTATTCATATATCATTAACGTTGTTTTAAATAATTTTTTTTAATCAAATACGTGGTTTTTGTTATCAGGCTGGTGTAATAGTAACAAGGAGTCCTGCACAAATGGGTAACGAACTTCTAAAGGAAATGACACGGCTCGGCTTGACTGGCAATTAAAGCACACACTACTATAATTCTGTGTAGTTTTCTTCATGTCCGTGTAAAACGTCTTCGTGAGAAATAAATTGAAAGTATGCCACACAGCAATAACTCACAGAACATAGTAGTGTATTGGAGCATAAAAATTATTTCACTTGCTAATACTATATCAATTGTTCTCATTATAATAAGACGTTGATCAATGCTAAAGATTATACTGAAGATAACTGATATTTTTTAAACAGTTGGATTTATTTTAATAGCAAACAACTTTTATGATACTTTTACAGAATTAATTGTTACGTTAACAGTGGTAGATTATCCAAATGTCCAAGAATAATTTTACAAATTATCCAAGGGAACGTTAAAACTGCCATGGATCTGTCACAATTTTACTAATGCAGAGTTATAAATTTTTCTATAATATGTAAACATAGTTTTGAAGGACGATTGTTTAAGTGTATAATGTACTATTATTGTAAATTACATCAAGCATATATAATATATTGCAGTAATGGATTTAAACTTTATGAAATGTATTCCTTGTAAAATGTTAAGAATTCAAATATATATAAATATTGCTGCTTGTTCCCACAGCTATTTGACTTTTTCTTTAAATATTATTACAAAGCAGTTCCCATATTCAATAAGACAGTAAAACTGTCTAACATCGTAATCTAATCTAACCCAAATCCCATTATTCTGTCAATCAAATTAGCTATTTCTCTACTTTTGTCATTAGTGAATGGCTTTAATTTTGTTAAATCCATCGTTCGTATTAGATGCAATAAATTTTGACATGTACAGTAATATAAATGCTCATCTTTGTACAGCTGTTCGGCCAGTTCAACTTGATGATTGTCCATAAGCAGATTGTTAGTCACCACAATTAAATGTTTATGTCTTTCTAAAGCTTCCAGTACACTTCCTGCACCTGCATGACTTATCACAAGATCTGCTAGTTGCATGTATTCTCCAATGGACGGACTTAAATGGAAAGTTTCTATTTTATGAATACCATAACGCGGAGTGCAATCCGGTTTTATGTTGCTATTGCCAATTTGCATAATTAGATGCTTATAATTACGTGCTGACAGGGCCTAGAATCACAATATTATTTATAAACACTCTGACAAATGTTAAGTATGTATATAATACAAGAATAAATAATTGTGCATGTGAAAAGTCAATATAATAATAAAATATAAATGTATATACTATGTTTTTAAACTATTGTACCTCCATGACTGCAGGATACAATACTGTAATTATTAGATCATCAAATTTTGTTGTGCCAACTGTAACGAATACCGTTTTATATGACATCGTTTTGTATATCGAAATAACAGGTTATTATCCTTTATCTTTCCGTTTCCATCAAAATTTCCATCAGATTAATTAAAGCATTCATTTGGTTAACCTTTAATGTTTTTATTTTTATTTTTTTGGTAAATCTCTGATCGAAAGTTAAAAGGGTAATTCAAACTAAAAAATAACTTTGACTTCAATCTTGATTGCACCAAAAATCTTGTTTGGATAACTTTATAATAACAGTAGGCTGTTCTTTTTTAGGTTATCTCGTACTTTTACATACTCAACTGTTATGCATAAAATTATTTAAATGCGAAAGCACAGCCTCTTTCAACACATCTGTCTATACTTTTATTCTCAAGCGTCAACAATTCAATCTACATTTCTCATTTATTGGACTAATTCTTTTTAAGCCGGTTATAAAGGGTTACGTATGACCTTCTGGAATTTAAAGACATCTAAGAAATTTATAATATGATCTATTTATGATATGATTAGCTAAAAATGACTGAACTTGAAGATAATTGCATAAAGCGGTGTCTACAACGAGATTTTAAGCCATAAGAAATTGACCAATCACATTTGAACGTGAGAAGAATAGTCAGATATGATTAGTTAATTTCTTATGCATCGTGTTTAATTTTACCAATGCAAATTAACTTTAATCTCGGTTTAACTTACTTTTCATCTTTTTCTAATTCTTAGGACTAAAAAAAGATAGAAAATAAGTTAAATTGAGATTAAAGTTACTCTGCCGTGGTAGAAATAGTGATTAAGGCTTAAGGCTTAAAATCTCATTAGGTTTGTTCGCGTCGCATGCCCCAATATGCACCTATTTGCCCCAACGTGTTCCAAACAGCTATATTATCCAATAGGCGCTGTATTGTCCTGCGTTCGTTTTCTCCCACGTTCTCCCACTGAGGCTGAAATCACATAATACGGAATAGAGCTGCGGAATAGAACGTGCGTCATAGAACCAACCAATCAAAGCTATTCTGCAGATTTTCCATTGGCTCTGATTAGTTGGTTCTATGACGCACGTTCTATTCCGCAGCTCTATTCCGTATCATGTGATTTCAGCCTGAGAGCATATACTATACTAAAAATCTATAGAGTACGTTACGTATATTATAGATTTTCAATATAGTTTATGCTCCTAGTGGAAGAACGTGGGAGAAAACGAACGCAGGCTTGGAGAGTGTTGGAGCAAGTAGGAGCATGTTGGAGCACGCGACGCGAACTAATCTATTGTGAACCAGGACTAATGGCTGCTTTCAGCAGAGAAAATTGCTAAAAATCCTTTTACATTAGTCGCAAGCGTCCTATTGCTACAGCCAATGAGCGTCGAGCTTCGTGCAATCAACGTTCAGAGCTCTCCAATGAAATTCTCGTACAGATTTCCCGCCGAATCTAGAAGCAGGAACCAATCGCGATCGTTGCTCAACGGTTGCGCACTTGGCCCTGCCGAACGAATGTCACAGAAGCTGCAGTCAGTGCTGCTTTCAGTACGTCTGTTGAAATTCGATTGAATCGCGATCGACGGGGTCGAGCTTTGTTTCTCGCTATCCCGTAAACTGTTTACGAGAAGTAATTGCGAAATACCGTAGAAATGAAGGCGTCGTTGGATCCGATATACGTGCAGGTACCTTGCGTCGTTTTCTCACAGCGAGAATTGCGCGCGTGGCTGAAGTGAATCTCGTGGACACAACCGGCGAACAAGTTGTATTAAAAATCGTCTTTCGGAGCTGCACAACCACCTGAGAAAATTTGTTTTACGTCTCTTTACTCGGTCCCTCACGGGGCTTCACTCGCTCCGGCGACTTTATGGAGATTTGACAAATCTAGTCCCGCACGAGTGACACATTGACCTTTAAAATATCTATACAGTTAATCAATTAAATTTATACATACGTTGTGTGATGCATTTGATATCTCCCTTTGCTTTGATCCAAAGAAGCTCTCAAGTGTGAAACAAACCATTGAGCAGCATTTTTGCATTGAATTCTTTGATCGTTCGTTATTATCCGGTCCAGAGCAGCTTTCGAATATGAAACAGACTGAATAATTTTTAGAAATCTTCTGTGTGATGTTCTCAATACAAGAATTAAATGTATTTTTAAAGATATTGTGATGTACATTTATATAAGCAGTCCCTATATAAATTTATACAAAGTGCATTAAAGAAAATTATATTTTATATATATATATATGTTTAAAAAGTATTTAAACATTGTGCACACGTTACAAAATTTCTAAAAAAATAAAATGTGTATATTCAGTATATTATGCTGTTCTTAATTCATGTGTAATTTTGAATTTGTTTGTTAGCTTTAAATTGTTCTTGTTTAAAAACTAACTACTGGATGGTGGATACAATTTTGCCAATTGAAAAATGTTGCTTTTGCTGGAAGAGAAGAATCGCATTGTGCATTCTATATTCTGATATATCTTATTTAAATTGTGTCTCCTGATATCTAATTTTATATTTATTGTCGTCTTCATATTTTCAGGAATTTATATTTAAACAGTCAAATACATCTCAGATATTTGACTTGAAGACTCCCGCATATATTCCTGCTGCTTGCAATCTTCTTGTGGCTGACAAAAAGAGAGGACTACTTTACATAGGACACGATGATAAAATTACTGTCTTAAAGCCAGAGGAGGAGGACAGTCCTGAGTGGAAGATAGAACTCCAGTTGCCAGGCGTTATATCAAAGATTGCAATTAATTGTGATTATAATTATATCGCTATAGGCATAGCATTGAAGCCCACAATATTGATATATGATGCCTATTCACTAGCTAGAAATGTATGCACGTAGCAAGATATATTTTTGTAGAAAATTTAAACACATCTCGACGTTTTATCCAGTACTGTAAAAATTTAAAAGTTGTATATTTATAATTAATTAGCGTTAATTTTCAGAGTCGCAACCTGTTGATTGAAATAACACCATCAAACAAGCTAGATAGCTACATAACGGATATACGATGGAATCCTACCGTACCTGCGATGCTTTGTACCGTTACTAGCGATTGTACCATTGGTAGTTTTCAATTGAAGATAGATGAAGAAAGAGAACATTTTTTACCAAAAATATCTGTACTTTCCAAAGTATCAAATGAGCCGCAAGCTCTGTGCGCAGCTTGGAGTCCTAAAGGCAAACAAATAGCAGTGGGTTGTACGAACGGGGACATTGTACAATTAAAGCCAGATACTTTGAAGGTCGCTAGAACTATCGCGGGACCTTCGCCATCCATCGGAGAGGTGATTAGCATTCTATGGCTCAGTAATTATCAGTTTTGTGCGGCATATCTGAACAATGAACGGCACATAAACGTTCTCATTGTTGACGCACCGAAAGGAGAGGCAAACGCTATCTTTACGTGCTACGAAGACATTACGTACGGTTTTCCTGACGCCGAGGGAGAGGACAGCATTCCGCGCTATTATTTCGAGTATGTTCCGGAATGGGGACTCATCATAGCGGGTAGTAGCACCAGCAGCGAGATAGCTGTATTAGGGACTACAGACGGTGGCGTGAATTGGAATCAATGGCAACTGGTCGACAGTGGCAGGGCTCAATTGCCGCTGATGAGAACTACGGAAATTTATCCCTTGGGTCTGGCCGTGGACAAATCTCCGACCAACACGTTGCCGTGGGGCACGGAGTCAACGTTGCCGCATCCAGTCCCCATTTTACATATTCTTGGAACGTCCGGGAAATTGTGTAGCTTTCACATGGTCAATTTGGCACCCAAATGTCCTGCCATCAATGTTCCTCCTACGGAAGTTGTCGCGCCTCCAGTATCGTCACAGCCTAATGCTTCGTCCCAGGACATGTCGTTTAGTATAAATGCCGCAGTGACCAGCACGCCAGCCCGTTCGAGACAACTGGAGGAGGCACCGGAGCGATCGAAACCTGCTCTAGTGGCGAATATATTTGGCGACTCTCTGAAAGCAGCAGGATTCTTTCAACCACCTGTGGAGCAACTGGCGGAACAGCCAAAATTGCAAGAGGAAAAAGCCGCGCCGCAGTTGATTGCAAAACCGATTATGCCTAAGGAAACGCCAGTGTCGGAACCTACAAAGACAGAAATCAAATCAGTCGTAGATAAGGAAGCAAGCTCGCCACAAGTAACGGAACAGAAAGCTTCTATAGACGATAACATACGGATGCGAGCTTATGTGCAGGAGCAGGCGTTGTTCGAGAAAGAATTGCGAAGTAGACTGGAGCCGCAGGTATGGGAATGTGGTACAGACGTAGAAAAGAAACAACTCGTGGAGACGTCTGTTGCCATAGAACAGTTCTTGAGAGAGTTAAAGGACACCACGAACAGTCTATCCAGCGACATATCGTATTTGAAGGCTCTGTTGCTCCAGTCATTCGCATGGGTCGAAGAAACTAAATCGAAAAACTCAGCCAGTATTGACATCACTACTAGAAACAATGAGAACAGCAAAATAGCGGATCTACAGCGATGGTACTATTACATACAAACGCAGCTGAATCAAGTCAGTAAAATCTTGGATTTGGAGTGGTCGGAGCACACGGCGCAGGTAAAATCGAAAATGAAAATTCCCAACTTGGAGTATGTGTATCAGAATCTTCTGACGCACAACAGGATTATCATAGAGGAAAAAAAGAAGCTTGAGCATATTTCGAGACGATGGAAATCTCTCAATCGCTCGTTGGCGGCTGATGGCGTGTCCAATCTTAATCGCTCGATAGCAAATCTACACGTGAGTTCGCCGAAGTCGTCAGCGTCGATCATTCGCGGAAAAACCGACGTCATAGACGCCCGCTGCAAGACCATCGCCTCGAAGACTCTGAGTTTCACACACGAAAAGCAGTTGAAGCTAAAAGCGTTGCTCACCGAATCATCTCCAAGAATGATCAAGCCGGTCAATCCATCACCGATTCAGGATCGCCTAAAGGCTACGCTGTCTTCCCTAGCGTCTCTCAGTCCTGTGATCAATGAGGCTAAGACCAAAACTGAGCCGCCGATTGTTAAACAGAATATTCAAGTCAAGCAGCCGGCCGAGAAGCAGACTAAATCGCTAAGTCCCCTCGCTTCGTTGAACAGTATTGTTGCAAGAATCGGTTCGTCCGACACGAACGGCATCGTTCCGCAGAACAAAGCTCAACAGAAGCCCCTTCCAACGGCCGTTTCGTTCTCCGGTGCGCTTTCTGTCAAACAAACGGATAAGAAGCCTGCCATGCCAGCAGGTCTCGCAGTGTCGCAATCTAAACCGAAACAGGAGCTCAGTGTTAACTTCCCGACGTCTATCACTTTTGGAACGTCGGCGCCGAAGCCTCAAGATAGCCTCTTGTCGAAACCTCTCCTTACAGATCCAACTGCCAGAAACAATAAGGAATCGGCGAGCAGCGATAGCGTCCCTAAAGCCCCGGAATCTGCTTTGTTTTCGACCGGATTGTTGAAGGACGTATTGTCGACAGAATATCCGTTAATGGAGGCCAGTCGTATGGGAATCACGCGTAATCTTCCGTCGCTCTCCGCAGCGCCAGCTGTAAAAACGGACGCTGCCGTTACGTTCAGTTTCGCCACATCTACCATGACCCCGCCCGTTGCGAAAAGTTCACCCTCCAGTGCTGCGCTCGACATGATGTCCTTCGCTTATTCGAAGTCCGCACCCTACACTGCTCCCGTAGAACCCGCGATAACGATTCAAGCAATACCGATGCAAACGCCGATAGAACTGTCGGCTTTATCCTTGGGATCACCCGGCACGTTAACTCTTCAACCGGTCGATTACTCTAACAACAGCGCGGACGGGAAAGTAAATGCAATCACGACTTCCATGAGCTTTGCGGCACCTGCATCCGTTATTATAACACAGGCTCCCGCGACGACTGCCACTGTTACATCCGTCATGACTGTTGGCGGGGTTACTATTAGTGTCGTGGACGCGAACGCCGCTCGCAAATCGGTGACGGAAATCCAGCCATCCAGCAGCACAGTTGTCATCGAGAAAGTTACCTCGTCCGAAGTAAAATCACCCATCTTCGGTACTGTAACTGCCCAGCCTCCAATTTCGTTGGCGGCGGCGACGCCGATATTCGGCGGCCAGACCATCATAAAGAACGCAGCGACAGTGCCGGAGACGATCACACTGCCCGCTACGACTACCTTCGGTGCAGTTTCTTTCCCGTCGATTACACCTACTTTCGGAATGTCAACCTTGGCGCCGACCACCGCGTCGGTGTTCAGCGGGTTTGCAAACACGTCAGCTGGTGTTACCACCAGTTCCTCAGTGATGCCTGCGAGCAGCACCGTATCTCCCTTCCAGACTTCCTTGAGTAAGCCAACGTTCGGCGAGACCACCGTCACCAGTATGCCAGCCACGAGTTTCGGCATAAGCTCCAGCAGTACCTCCTCCGCGGGCACGATCTCATTCGGCATGCCTGCGACAACGACAGCAGCAACAACGACGACGATGACGACGACGACGACGACGACGACGACGATGACGACGACGACGACGACGATGACGACGACGACGACGACCACCACCACCACCACCTCGATCACGCCGGCATTCGGGAAGAGCCCAATAGCGTCTCCGGTGTCGAACGCGCAATTCCCGGCTGTTCAGACGCCCGCGTCGACGGCGAACATCTTCGGAAAGCCGATAATCAGTCCGGCGTCGACGCCGTTTGGTAATACTTCAAGTTCGGTGTTCTCCAATACGCCCGCTACCTCCTCGAACACTTCTATGTTCGGCGGCAACAGCATGAATTCTATCTTCGGATCGACTGCTCCAAGCGGAAATATTTTCGGGGGTAACACAGGATTCGGCACGGTCCCAACGGGATCTATATTCGATACCAGTGCCCCGAAATCTGGTATCGTATTTGGTGGAGCGACAAACGCCTCTACTTCTCCGTTTGGTGCGACGAGCAACACATCGCCGGCGGCAGTCAGTGGTTCTCCTGCGGGCGCAAATGTCTTCAGGTCTACCGTGTCTAACACATCTCCCATACAGCAACCTGTACTCAGCAGCCAGTCCGCTTTCGGACAAACTCCCGCCTTTGGTGCCAAGCCAGTGTTCGGATCGTCACCCATATTTGGTGGATCCCCGAAATCCGTTTTCGGAGGAAGTAGTTTTGGCTCACCCCCTACGTTCGAGTCTCCTGGCATGGGTAAGTAATTGATATTATTATAATATTCTTAAAACGCGAATATACAATAATTTATGTATCTACCTTTGAAGAACGATATAAATCTCCCCTGTATTTCATAGCTCTTTTAACTCCAGTTCAAATGCATAATATCCCAATTAGTCTTATAAAGAATTCTAGATGAATAATTACATTATCCTGCGTCTATTGTTCATTTATAATAAGAAAAGAATATTATAAATAGGATTTGGAAATCCTGTTATGCAACCTGGCCCTACAATGGAAAATATGCCAAAAGTATTTGGAGAAGTGGCAGGCAGCAGTACGTTTGAATCTTTAGCCAATCAGTCAGGTGGTCTCAGTTTTGGTAGTTTAGCCCAGAAGAATCCAGAACAAGAGAAACCAACATTCACTGCGTATGTAGTTTTTATATTAATAAGTTTTCGATTATTCGAATCAATAATAGAGAAAAAGATAATAATAAAAATTTAGAAATAATTTACAAATGATAACTATCTTATATTTCAGCGGCAGCTCATTCTCCAGTTGGAGATGAACAAGATATCGTTGCGGCAGATTTACCTTCAAAACTGTCATGCATCTAGCAAAATATGAAATTTCTATTGAATAACGAATTATTTAATTACAATCGCGTGTATATACTGTTTTACATTCAGAAAGATATACTTTTGATGAAAAAGAGATCGCGTTCTATTAAGTCTTATACGTTGTAATAAATGATGAGAACAGATTTAGATTTTACAATAAAACATTTCCATGTAAATAGAAAAAATAATTGATCAATGTTATAATTTGAATGAAAACCACAATGCAGTGCACCAACTCTCGCGTTGGTGTATGAATGAAGTAGTACTGTGAATGAAGTAGTAATGAAGTAAATATGAATGAAGGAGTACTAAATGAAAATTGAAATCTTATTTTTTTTAGTGGATATCTATCTCTATTGTTATTTCTATAATTTTAAAATCATATTTTTTTACTAAATATCTCTTTTAGTTTATACATATCGAATGACAAGATCGAGCCAAATTTTTCAAAATGAACTATTGTTTCAAATTATTCAGAACATTCATTATCTTATTGTCTATTCAGCTTTTAGTGATTCTATTCAGCGCGAATAATCAAGCGGTTATCTAGGCTCTACTTAATATTATTTTGATCTCTCTTGTTATCTTGTATGATGATATCACACTGGTTTTTCTGGGTATAAATCGGCAAATTTGTTTAAATTACGTATTTTATTAATAAACTAATTCTCTGCGTGAAATATTAAATTTTGATCTATAAAGATACATATAAATTTTACATATAATATATATAAATGATCAAAAAGAAGAGTATTAAATGATTATTACAATAATATAATCATATGCCTCTTTTGATCGCTTTCGGTGCAATCGATACTTTGGTAGGTTTACACAAATCAATTACGCATGGATCATCTAAAGGTGGATGCGTGCAAATCGAAGATGAAGGTAATAGCAATGCTAGCGAGATTTCTACGTTACAAGGTTCCATCCACACTTGATGCGATAGAAGAACCATCGTCCTCAATCTGTAATCTTTCTGATCGGACTGTTGCATACGCAAATCCGATTGTCGCGGTAACAGTAGTTGCACTTGTTGATCCGGATGTCTCAGTTTTATTCGCAGAGTAGAGGGATCGCGTAGATTCAATATCTTGGCATTTAGGGGGATTCCCAGTAATAGGCCGCCCGTGAATTTTAATGCGGCGTCAGCATCGCCTCTCGGTTCTTCGATATGTGCTCGGCAAAAGCGCGTCGTCGCCGATGGTCTCGGCAATCGTTCTTCCCCCTGTGCTACTGGCGTCAAGAGCAATGGCAATAAAAGTCGCGTCAACGAACCCGGCTTCACGTCCGCCAAAGTGGGTATTTGTAGGACTAGAGCCCTGGAGAATGGCGGTAGCCTCGATGTATCTTGAGGCAAAGCATCGGCTTCCGATAGGAAGTAACGAGCCAGTGGTAATGCGCTGCCGGTCGCACTCTTGGTCACCCTGACTAATTCTATAGCCAGTGCTTTTAACCACATATCGTTAGCTAATATCATTTCATTCTCGCCTAGTCTACTAAATAAGCGTTGTAATCTAAAAAAATAATGTATAAGTTCTTGTATCTCTTATCATTAAAATTATATCGCGTATCAAACTGAATTCTCCAATATGCAATGATACGTACTTTTGCGTGTGTTGAAGAAGAACGAAAATATTGTTGTTGGTATTCGGCACTGGATTCGCCGAGATAGACGTCGTCGAAGACACGGAACATTCCTTGAGAACAGATTTCAACAGCAACAGGCAACGAATGTACAAGGCGGTGAAACGTGCTGCACCTTCCATTAGGTGATCCATCTCTGCCAAGCGATCAAGATCAATGGCTGCAGTTTCCAAAAGCTGTGTATGAACTCTGCCACCTGGTCTAGCATTCTCGATTCCGACTACCATCTTCTCCAAGAACTCACGACCACGTTGATCTCTGTTCTCCTCATTATCCATATCTTCTATTTTGAGTCCTGAACCGCTTGTAAGCGCTGGTCGCAATCGTGGAACTAGATGCGGCATAGTATCGCGCAAATAGTGATAATGTTTGGAGGCATGCTCCGTAAACAGCGCATGCATGCTTGGACAGTGTAAACCGGCATTGAAGATTAAAACGAGTACGCTTGCATCTGTTATAAAAAGTTAAGGTTATTGAACAAAAATTAAAAATCTAAGACTATTTGCATAACAAAAATCGATTTAAAAGGTTACAGGACGGTTCATCCACATCTGGCTCGGGTGTGTCGAAGAAAGGATGTCGGCCAAGAAGCTGCGGTACTAGAGGCAACGTTAAGTATGGATGTGATGCGCCCAATGCCGCCAAACAACTCCTAATACTCTCCCTGTCCTGAGGATATCGGCTTAAATTATCTACCAAACGATTAACGCACATGTAAAGACAATTTGTGGTGGCGAGATGACTAGCAGCTAGCATAGCGTGCAAGCCTTCTCTCACTTCTCCCGAGAAATCTTCCAACGCGCCTAAAATTGTTTCCAACTGATCCTCTCGAAGGGTTACGCTCGCGGACATTTTCTTTAAAGATTCGATAGCTCTTAATCTAACATCCTGTATTTCATCATTGAACATATCCACCATAAAGTCCAATGAGATTCTAGCTATACTCGGTTGTTCTAACGAAAGCGTGCAGAGTGCTTCAACTGTCGCTGTTCTTACCTAAAATGAAATGTCTAATATAAGAAATAAGATAAGAATAAGATAAGAAATAAAAAAAAGATAAGAGATAAGAAATAATATAAAAAAAAGATAAAATTCAATTGCAATGAAATTCTTGATCAAATTTAAGTGAGATAATAATAAACTTTCAATTTGATAATATAATGAATATTCTAAGAAAATTGCTATTTTACATATCGCAATTAATTTATACTTCTAAAAATTCATCTTCTAAACCATGAATGAATGCTCCACAAGATCCACTTTTCTCTTCGACTTCGGGTCTGTCCGCTTCAACCACTTTTTGTTTTTTATCCAACGCTTGTTCTATATGACGACGCGACACACTTTTCATGGTTCCTAAAAGGGACATCGCCGAGGCTCTCACACGAGGTGATAGATCACCCATAAGACTGCAAATTTGTGAAAAGGCACAGTCCACCATACGTACATCCTCTCCATCAGATCCAACAACAATACTGCAACATTTAAAAGGAACATATAACAAAACAATTCATTTGAGAAATGATTTTATTTTAAAAATATTTTTACTCATATACTGACTTCTCCGGATATTCTCTGCCCAAAAGCCAAATAAGTTTCAGAACAGCTCGACGTACAATCTCGTAGTCATCACGAAGTGCTGCGCAGGCTTCCTTAAAGAAACTCGCAGGGAGCCTGCAACCTCTGTGAGAATGCAATTCTGCCATGGTCTCGAAAGCTTGAGCGCGAACTCGTGGATCTTGAGAGCGGGCATAATTGCCAATTAACGTTAAGGTATCATCGGCAGCATTTGTTAGATAACGCCCGATGATAGAAAGACACCGTGTTTGAACGCCATGCCAGGTGTCAGGCAGATGTTCCTGTGCAATCTTCAATACCAGTGCCCTAAACATATAAAAAATATTCATTCTTTAATTTACTATTAAAACAAAGCATTTCTTACTTCCTTAAAGCAATTATGATACACGAGAACTAAATCTTGAAAGATAAAAAAAAAGGAGACACAAGATGCAGCAACATATAAAATATGTACACCTTTGGTAATCTCCCAACTTTAACAGCGTCGCTAAACCCTGACTCTTCACTCTGTGCGACTCCTCGTTTCGCAGAAGCTCAGCCGTTTCATTCACAATCTTCGCCTTCTCCAACGTGTCGGGCGTGACTTCTCCCAATTCAGCGAACACCCAGAAGATCTTGGCCCTCACCGCGACTTCCTTCTCGACCGCGAATCTCTCCGCCAGCTTCTTTACAGCAACGGGAACATCCTCCGGCGCGATGTACGCTATAGCATCCGAAATGCGAACGAGCAGTTGTAACGCGTCATTTCCACTCTTACATTTTTCTAGACACTCTATGTATGCTAACGCCGAGCTACTGTCGGTGCCGTTCTTCGAACCAGTCGACGACGATAGAAGCCGTAGGGTCTTGAGTCGTTTGGTCGGCGGGTCATTGACAATCTGGGCAGAAATTTTGTGACTTGTCAAAGGAGTGATCCAATGATTCGCGAATAGAGTGGAATGTATATGACGATCTTACCGCCTGGCTCTGATTAAATTCAGCTAGCACTCGTTTCTTCATTAAAGCTGCCATTCTTGGAACCCAATGTCTTATTTCATTATGGATTTAACCACTATCTCTTCTTAATTTATAATATTCGACGCATTTCGGAACATCATATATAACCTCAACCGTGCCCGAACCAAAATATACGTATATGTGTGCCGAATTTCGACGAGCAGTACTGCCAACCTCAGTAGATACACAAAAAATCTTGGATATCGATATCTCGAAATACCTTCGACCAATTTGATTCTGATTAATTTGTGTTCATTTCCACCAATTTAGGTTAACTTTAATCTCGGTTGCCTACATTTATTTTAAAGAAGCTCCCCTTTTCTTCACAAACTAAGTTCGGTCTCGGTCTTAAAGATTTAGTTTTCGCTCATAGCATGTACATCTCAGGAGCTGAATCCTCCTTGTAGCTTCAGTCTCGCCAAGTCGCACGTCGTAAAGCTTAGTCAAGTAAAAGGTCAGTATTTCTATTTATTTCACATTCTTAAAAATATTACATCGCAAATAAAGTTAAACAAATTGTATTTATATTTAAATTAAATAAAATTTAATAGCTTTGTTCACGTTAACAAAATAATACAAGTATTTGACAATTTAATTAGCAATTAAATTAATCGGAGCTCAGTCGAAGTCCTAATTGATGCAAAATCGAAATTTGCGCCGGGAAAATCGATGAGAGCGATACATCTCGACTCGAATACATTATCGAAGCACCAGTGACAACATCTCGAGTGTCTCTCGTTCTCGCGTTGGCAACAACGGATTTGAAATTCAGGTGGTTGTCCCGCGTGCGTGTTGAACGTGTTCGTACCAGTCGTCTATCGTTGGCGCAGAGCACGAGGAACGGTAAGGCGAGCGGCGGTCGGCTTGTGTTTCAAGTGATAATTCTCCTTAGTCGTGTTTGTATCTAATTTATCGTTCACTTGCTGCAAATTGAATTCGTGCGGGAGATGGAGGAGAGCTTTACGCAGTGGCGCAATTCGAGCTACCGACTCGAAGGCAATTCCATTGTCATCTCGGACAGCGAGGATGACGTCGCCGATAATTCGAAAGAACTCGAGAAAGTTATTATCGACGACAGCAACGAGAGCAGCAACAACGACGGGGACTATGATGTCGGCGTGCCGGAAGATGTGACACCGAAAAAGTGAGTATTCTACCGACGAAATCGCTATAGCCGGTCGTCGAAGCTAAAATTCCGGTGACGCGGCTGCGCAAAAACGATCCCATGTTTGAAACAAAGAAACGGCGGTTTTGATATTGGGTGCTTTCTAGCAACATACACGGACGACACGCGATGGGCTCGGGAAGACGCTTTATTCGCTTTATCAGCGTCAGTCTATCTTTTTTCTATTTTCAGTGAGCAATGAAGATAGACTGATGCTGATAGCGCTAATAGCGTCTCCCCGAATGCACTGTGTAACACTGTATTATTTCGTTCTTGTTTGCTGAATGTTAGAGAGAGGTGAAATAATTCACAGTGTCGTTGCTGGAAAGTACCCATTATTTTTCTGTAATGAGAAAAAAAAATGACATTGGGCCGGTAAACTCGACGCGATTATCCTCGAGATATGCCAATGTTGTCAAACTTATGATTAGGACAGTTAATATAGACGGCGATCAATATACTTTGCGTGTTTAAGTAGATTATTAAAATATAAACATTAATGATGATGGGCGTTTTCTTATAAATGTTTATACATAGGCTTATATTCAGTGATGATGATGAAGATACACCAATTGTTCGTCCAGTCAAAAGATTAAATATGACAAAGTATAAAAGTCTATTAGATTCTGATACCAGTGATCATGAACAGACCTCTTATGATGATGATGATGATGATGATGATAATGAAGAAGAATATCATACACTTAGTGGCTTGAATAATTCCAATTCAGGTAAAGATCATCTTGCAATGAAAGACTTTATTATATGGCATCATGTATACAATGTGACACATTTTACAGATATCTGTTGCTAAAATAATATAGAATTTTTATTTGATTATATTATTATACATAAATCCTTATTTCTATTATTTTATATAGATTCTTCCGATGCATACTCACCTTGGATTAAATCCAAGGGTAAAAAGAGAAAAGACGTTACTCATGATAATACCAAGGAAGACATAAAAGAATTAAAACCTAATTCTTCTAGTGAATCTCTTTGTGACATGAATTTGATTAACACTGATAATCTACATGAACAAAATGATATTGACAAAATAACAGAAGATAAAACATTTGATGATGTACCTGTTACCATTGAACTTGATTCAGGTATTTGTGTTTATTTGTATTAAATGTATAGATTTTAATATTGGATGGATAAATATTTTCATACACAATGTATTATCTATGTTTTCTATATAGATTCTAATTCTGGACCTAACAGCGATTCCGAATTTGCAAAGTCTATTGTACAACAAGAAACTGCTGGAAATTTGGATCCATTAGCAGCGCAGAAAAGAGCAATTGCAGTTTGCAAATTAGATCAACTTAAAAATGAATCAGCCAATCTACAAGTAAATATGAGATATTTAATTGCTAATGTAGTGTGTGTAATAATAAATAATATAGAAAATTTTGATGCACATGCACCATCAAATATATATGTATGTATAGCTAAACATATGTATATGTTTTTTAGCGATTACTCGCTGAAGGAAATATTGACATATTACCTGATAAAGGGCAAAGAGTACAAGAATGTTTACGCCAGAAGGAAGAAAAAATCAAGATATTGACACGCGAATTGGAAAATACTCCTTTGATACCACTTTTTAATAATCGAGAAACCGAAGCAGTAGAACAATCATATTACATGAAAGAAGAATCACAGTTATTGAGTTCAATTGAAAAATTCAAAGATGAGCCATACTCAACTTATACAGAGCATTCATACTTGAGTATCGAAAATATACCAATGAAACCTACTACATCTCCCGAGTTAAGAGAACTGGGCAAGCAAGCACAAGAAACAAGAGATAAAGAGCTTGCTTTAACAGTTGAACGATTACAAGATTTACATGGATCGCTTTTAGGGCGTCCAGCGGACAATGAAAAGGCAGAAGACCCAAGAGGATTGAAAATACAATTAATGCCACATCAACAGCATGCGCTTGCATGGCTTTTGTGGAGAGAACAACAAAAACCATCCGGTGGCGTTTTAGGTAAATATTTAAAAAATAGTAATTTATAATATTTATTAATATTGAATTAAATAATACTTAATTTTACATTATTGTTAATTGGAAACATATTTCCATAATTTTGAATTTATAGCTGATGATATGGGCTTGGGAAAAACACTGACTATGATAGCTTTGATTATGACCACTCTTACTGACAAAGATGATAATGAAAGTGATAATAATGATGATAATGATGATGAGAATGATGAATGGACTAATAAGAATAAACCTCTACGTAAGTAAAAGTTTTAAAGAATTTTATAGGATTTAATAGAAAAAAAATTCTGTTTCTACATTTTTTAAAAATATTTGCTTTTTTCTTTTTTATCTTTAAATAATTTAAATTATGATACTGTATTTAGCGTTTAATTATAACAATGGCGATATAAATGTATTTAATATAATAAGTTTGATGAAATAATTATGTTAAATATATGATTAACGATTCTCAGGTCACAAAGGTGGTACTCTAGTCGTATGTCCCGCGTCCTTATTGTCGCAATGGGAGAACGAAGTGAAGAACAGATGTAAACGCGGTCTATTATCTGTTGAAGTGCATCACGGCAGCAATCGACAGTGCGTTCCTAAAAGATTGGCGAGAAATGATATGGTTCTCACAACGTATAATATATTATCTCGTGAATATAAAACTAATTCTACATTATATAAGGTATAAAATTTTATATTATATAAGTTACTAAAATGTACAAATATTATTACTAATGAGTAGACAAATGGAAATTTTTAATTTGATTAATGAATACAATATATATTTAGTTTGAGTTTTTAATTTGATTACGAATTGAAATTGCAGATCAATTGGAAGAGGGTTATACTCGATGAAGCTCATATAGTAAGAAATCACAAGAGTCAAGCATCTGAAGCGGTCTGTGGACTGATAGCAAGAAAACGATGGGCCCTCACTGGCACGCCAATACAAAATAAGGAATTAGATTTATACTCTATTCTAAAGTTCCTCAAATGTTCACCGTTTGATGATCTGCGCGTTTGGAAACGATGGGTAGACAATAAGAATGCTGCGGGTCATCAAAGATTAGCGACGGTCATGAAGACATTGATGTTGCGGAGAACTAAACAAGAATTGATTGCAAAAGGTGATATAGAAAGTTTACCCGATAAATCTATCGAAGAGGTGAAGGTGGAGCTTGATCGTCAGGAAAAATTGGTGTACGAGAAAATTTTAATTTATTCCCGTACTTTGTTCGCACAATTCTTGGCTCAACGCGCGGAAAAAGCACATATGTTCGACTTGTATGGTGGAAAGTATGATAGGCCTGCCTTTCTTTCAAATCCAAGTAAGATTTGAAATAATATACTATATCTTGCGCATTTGTAATTACCGAAATGTATCAAAATTTACATTAACGCATAATTGCCTGTTTTTTTTCCAAGATAAAGGAACGCAATTCACAAAAGCACAAAACAAATTGTTGGCGTTGCACGCCGACGTAAAGACACATGAGATTTTGGTGCTCCTTCTACGACTACGTCAAGTTTGTTGCCATCCGCCATTGATCCATGCAATGCTGGATCAGGAAGACGTGAAGCAAAGCGGTATAATGGATACGGAAAACATGGATGCCGATTTATTGTCTCGAGTAAATAACATGTCACTTAATGGAATCGATGATATACAGGAGGAAGACATCGGTATTGATGAAAGAGTAGCCGGAAATCTACTCACCAGCGAAAATCCAGTATTTGACAGTGATCGTATTAGTTCTAAGGTAAGTAATAATTGTATAATTCGAAAAATTTCACCATTTCATGTGATTAATACAGTATAAAATGATTTAGATGAAGGTATTGCTTGATACAGTTAAAGAAATTTTACAAAAGAATAATGATAAACTTATCATTGTTTCGCAATGGGCAAAGCTATTGGATATAATAGGATCGCATTTGTCTTCCATAAAAGGGGCGACATTCAGCAAATTCACAGGAAGTGTTGCCATTAAAGATCGACAAGTATGAATTATAGATGTCAATATTTTACATATATTTTTTATTATATTTGTTTTACAAAAAGAAATGATTGTGTTTTTCAGGGCATAATGGAATCCTTTAACAGTCGAAATTCCGGTCCGAGAATCCTTTTGCTCTCGCTTACGGCTGGCGGAGTGGGATTAAATTTGGTAGGCGGCAATCATTTGTTATTATTCGACATTCATTGGAATCCACAATTAGAAACGCAGGCGCAAGATAGAATTTACCGTTTTGGTCAAACAAAGAATGTTTATATTTACAAGTTAGTATGTCATAATTGATTTTCACGCGCGTATGTTTCTTACAAAGTTTATTTTAATATCTTTGCGTTTCCGTTTCAGGTTTATTTGCGTTGATACAATAGAAGAACGTATTAAAGCATTGCAAGAACGAAAACTTGAAATAGCGCGAAATGTACTGAGCGGTGATCGAAGCAATGCAGCCACAAAGCTTACGTTGAATGATCTCAAATCACTATTCGGATTCTAATTTATTTTACTTTATAACAAATAGAATTAAAAATTATAGAATTTGTTTCACTTAAGAATAGAACTTGTTTTATTTAAGTATATAAAATGTCCTCTATTTTAAATAAAATAACACAATTTTCATAACAATATTTTAATTGTAAGTTAATGAATTGAATGAATGAAACAAACAGTAATTTAATGAAACTGATGTATTACTATGTGAATCCTCTATGGATATATTTGTGTATGACTATTTCTTTTTATTATTAATTTTATTTATCTAGATTATCAATATATGCTTTGTTTAATCGTTGATATGTAAAATTTATTTAGAGGATTTAATCAATAAATTAAGATATGAGAGCATAATTTTTTAATTTATTACTGACATTTTTCTATATTTTATCATTTGTTACATTCAAATAAAATCTGGTCAAGCGCTATTAATGTCCATTCATACATATTACATCTCTGACTTGAAAACATCAAATCGAAATATTTGTATTACAACTTACAATTATCTGATAATTTGACAAATTTCTTAAATGTATAATTTATATATTAAAATATTAAATAAAATTAGAATACAATACAATATCAATTAATATAGACACTTCAGGCAGAGCCAAATCTGCCGAGAATAAACTACGCAAATCGGTTGTTATGCATTTCGTCAACGGAATTACAGAAGTTTGATACAGAATTTGGCATGTATAATGCTATGAGCAGAATATTGATAGACAATAAATGTGTAGCAAAATTTGTCAAAAACTGATAAAAATTAAGTACAGTTTGATATATTCTATAGTTTAATGTAAATTGGGGACAGAATCTCCGTTTGATAATTTATTGCCAGCTGAGATACCAGAAGTCTACTAATAAAATGCGTACATAATATTAACACAGCAATTTTTGATTGAACTTGTGCCAATTTGAAAGACTGCAAACAGTTTGCTCATTGGATATAATATTGATATTTTTAAATTTGTCATGATATATGACCAATTTTATTTTAAAACAGTTAATAAACGACAAGAAAACTTATATAAAAAAATATATGAATATATAATAAATGCGTATGAACAAATATTCTAAAGCATATATTATGTTAGAAAAATTGTATAAGAGGGAATATAATACTGTTCGTAAAAGTAAGGCTCTCGATCAAGTTATCTAATTTTAAATTGAAACCTTTATGATACTCACATATATTTCTATTTAACAACAAATTTATAACGCCTGCAGGTATCTCAGCTGTTGAAAACATATTAAAATATGATGCTACATTACACGAATTTTTATTACATATTACAATGGCGCAATTGCCTAGAATTAAGGCCGATGCCAGATATTCAAACAATTTGACTTCATTCTCATGTATAATACCAACAATGCCTCTTGGCGCATACATGTTGGTTACCTCTAATCTTCCTCTACATTGTACTGGATTGTTAAAGTTTACTAATTTTATACATTTTTCTACTGTATCTGCTAACAGAAATTTGCTAAAAAGAAAAACAAAAGAAGAAACATTTGTTATTATTAAGAATACACAACACAAACGTACAAATAACAGAGTTTAAAAAGGTACATGAAAAATATTCTAAATTTATATATACCCATTGCATTCTAATGTTGATGCAAGATTCTTTAATATATCTTTTCTAGAAGCAATAGACAAAAAACGCCATTTGTTGAATGCTTCTTCGGCTGATTTTATACATCTCGATACATCTTCCCTATAATGAATTATTTAAATGTTAATTTTTTTTATTGCAGAGTTAAGAAGAAGAACAGAAAAGATGCATGTATTCGTACTTTGTTGCTTGTGCATATGTATTGTCATTATGTATCCAATATGTATTCTTCACAGGCTCTGTCCATTCGCCATTATAAAAAAGATTGTAAACTGAACCTGTACATTTATTTGGATATATTTCATTTCCACTTTCATCGTCCCATATCCTAATATAGGTAGGCATATCGAAAATATCTGTTATCCATTTAGTAGGAAATTTGACAGCAGAGCAAAAGTCTAAGTATGCATTTATGAATGTAATATGTCTCTGTTTTCAAAACAAAAATTGTTTAACAAAGCAGTTTCTTTAGACAATTTGGCAATTGTATTATAACATTTAAATTGTATTACATACGCCTAATGTCATTGCTAACATTTTTGCAGCTACAATGTCTTCTGACCATATGGATGCCACATTTAAATACACAAAGGTATATAAGGGAAGTAATTTATTTAATTCTTTCTTTGTACGAAATGTAGAAATGGTACAATTCGAGTTTTTACACAAGTCTTTACAATACTTGTCCATGTACCACAAAAATTTCTCTTTTATTGATTCTTGGAGATAAATGTTCATCTTTGATATGAAAAAAGGTGAAATTTTCAAACAGTTAACAACTGCATGCAAGTCTGAATCTTCAAAAATAATCACCTCAATAACAAAGTCTGTATAAATTTAAAAAAATTTAGTTGTGAAATTAAAAATATGTTTTTAATTTATGTTTTAAATATGCTTACTTGAACATAAAATATTCATGAAAGCCTGATTTACATGGTTTAGCCTAGAATTATCGCTAAAAAATATAAAAATGTTTACAAAATGAACAATATCAATGTTAACATAATAAAAAGTATTAATATATTTAATAAATAAATAACTTATTGTGTATGTATGTGTATTTTATTGGATAATTACATAAGGGCCGTTCTCAAAAATGATGGAATCTGTGGGTCAGCATATACTATACACATCATATATATTATAACTATTTCATCAACATCGCAATCATCATCTAGAAAAAGAATTTCTATTAAACATCCAATATATATACATATATATATATATATATATATATATATATATATATCAGTCTATTTATATCATTATTTTTTTATATAAATAATATAGAAAATAGAAAAGCAAATATAAAGGACATTGTCGATGTATTATTACAACTGTATTAAAAGAATATTATTATATATATGAAACTCACGGTTAAACGTCAATTGTATATTGACAGTATGCAAGAATTCGAGTATAGTATTAATTATATCCACATGACTAGAAGCAGATGTAAAAAGAGATACATTATTTTCTATTATATTTATTGCTGTCGAGAACCTATAAATAAAAAAAAAATAAAGCAATATGAATAGAAGCAACTGTTACATTTTTTATGTTACTCTCAACTTAGGATTAAGTGCCCATTTACCTATCTAGGAAATCATCGTTATCCTTAAATTTCAAGTTGCGGGAAAAAATAGATATCTTTTTTAGTGCTTCCTATTAACATACATAAAAAATAATGAAAAACATTTTACCCGATATAGTTATACGTTACTCCTTGTCAGTTGGATTTATACTCACCCATTTGTCGATTTCATATCCTAAGTTTTTATACAATTGGTATATATCTCTAACTCGCTTAGACATTCTGATTCTGATTATCAATTTCCACCAATATTAAAGAAAAAATACACATACGATCGCTATCTTTGCACAGCACAATAAGAACAGATAAAGATTAACTTGTACCTGTAAAAAGAAGCTATTTAATTTGATTTAAAGGAACAAACTGGAAATCGCTCACAAAATGCTTCATAAGCAAATCTTCTTTCGTACGCTGCTAATAACATTCTGAAGATCAAGCAGGTAAACATCACGCGATTTGAATAGCCTGTAACGACTGTTTACATAAAGACTTTTGCTCCAATTTTAAATGCTCCACATAAGGTATCCTGGAAAATTATTCGGATATTTATTTTTGGAGTTTCCTCGAATTTGTTTAAGTCTTCATTATTCATCCTGTAATTAAGTATTCGGTCGAGTCGTCGAGCGCTGAGCACCAAACCGACATGCTTTTTCGTAGCATTGATGCAAAACTGGTATCTCTGGATGAGACGTGCTTCATCCTGAGAAATATGCCAGATGATAACTATGTGAAATGATGTAAGATTGTATTGAATTTCTATATAAATAAATTGTTAAAATAATTGCTTAAATAATCAAATGCATTACTTTTTGGGGACAATCTTCATACTTACATTTATATTATTTATTTATATCGTATTTAGTTACATTTTTCGTCCGAATATTTCAGATATTATAATTACCATTCAAATTCTCGAGTATTTCCTCTCGGACATTATACTTTCCTGAAAATCAATTTTATTCATTAATTATAATACTAAATTGTGCGGGGGAACTACGGGAAGCATTGAAAATCGTCATCCCTTTCTCTGGGGATTCCCCAGAATATCCAGGAAGCAGTCTATAACCTCTTATGGACGTGATTGACATGTTTCGAGTGAACGGAAGTTGAAAGAGGAAAGAAATATGTAAATAATTGTTGTATATGTGAACATTGTTTAATGTATGCAAATCGTGTGCACGAGCGATTGTGAGAAAGCCGATCGTGGCAATAAGTTGCCGCGGCAAACATATCTCGCGACATATTGCATTGCAGACCAACGCTTTTGTATATAGTTACAGTGATAACAGCTTCGTCGAGATAACGCGCAGTACGCTGTGTCTCGACAGAATATTTATTTAAATAAAGGAGAGAGAGAGAGAGAAAAGGAAGTTAAGATGACGACTGATCTGTCGACTGTACCGCTTGTTGCAACCACTGTTGCGAGCAGACAAGCTGTCGCAACTATGCTGAATCCCATGAAAGTTTTGCCAAGCGACAATGGCTTGCCAAGGTATGAGCTTGCTCACGATTTTAATCGGTACAAGTATGCAAAACATGTTTTCTCGAAAGTGTCGTATGTAGTAATTAATTTATATAAACAAATTACAAGGGACTGGAGAGGTCTGGCGCATCTATTGGAGCTCAGCGCAGAAGTCGTGTCACTGCTGGTGTCACATTCTGACCCAGTGATGCACATGTTGACAACGTTGGAGAAAAGTAAGAAGGATGTCACGATAAAAAGTTTTCAAGCAATGATGGAACAAATGGACAGATGGGACGTTATTGACGACACTGAAGCTTTGTTTCGTATGTATCGCCAAGAAATAGCTTGTATTTGATATATGATTGATTAATAAAAAATATGTAAAAAAAGTAATACAAGTATCTCGCATAATCATAATTATCAACTGATTTATTGATTTATTGATATAGAAACGGATGCTGAGAGATATTTGGAGCATCAGCAAAGAGCTCAAGTGTCAGCACAACCATTAGACGAATGTGCCGATAAGGAAATACTTACATTAGGTTTGTTATGAGTGTTTCATAATACTTTAGTTGGGATTACTTTGTGTAATATATAAATTTATTTGTATTTTATGTATAATTGTACATGGCATTTGCTTGTATGTTTCCTACAGGTGATATTCACAGATTAAAACAAGGTTTGGAAACGCAATATTATGATGCGTTCCTTTTGTATGCAGAAGAAGATATTGATTTTGCGACTGAAATGGTGGAGAAGCTTGAGATACAATTCAAGCTGAAGGTATTGTAAATTAATGAAATCCATTTAATATATATGATTTCTTTTTATAAAAGTTTAAGTAAAATTAAATTGCGTTATTGATTTCAGTTATGTTTGAAAGATCGAGATTTGGTCGCTGGTATAGAATTCGAGCACGAAGCAGTAATGAAATTGATATCCGAACGATGTAATAGATTGCTCATTATAGTATCACCGAGCTTTCTGGAAAGTTCAGCAAATAAGTTTTTCTTGAACTACACTCAAGCCTTAAGCATTGGTTTGTTTTCACATTCTATCTTTTTTGAAATGCAACTGAAATGGTATTTTAAGTGCTGTATTTTAAGAAACCATGTTTTTCTTTAGAAAAGCGACAGAGAAAAATTATACCATGTATATATAAAAGGTGTGAATTGCCAGTTCAACTGAGATATATATTTAATTTGGATTATAATCGTAAAGGATTATATGATTTTTGGGGCAAATTGCGTGATTCTATACAAGCTTCAAATTCTGTTGCTACAAGGTAACGTAATTTGTTTAATTTGATTCATATAAAACTATTTTAAGAACACAAAAGTATAATTATTAATTTTACAGCAGTTCAACTGGAGTTGGAAACAGCAGTACAATACAAGAAACTACAGAAGTAAAGAAAATTTTACCCGATAAATACAGTGATGTATCACACATTACTGAGAAAGCACATGAAACATTAAAATATCCACAACAGAAGAGTGAAAATTGTAAAAGTGAAATCGAAAAAGCAGATGATATGAAAACTGTAAATATTAATAGTAAAAAGAATAAAACGTTACGATGGGACAAAATTACTTCAAATTGGAAAACAAAGCAAACGAAGCAAAATGATCAATTAACTACAGAGACGATTGTCCAAAATCTGCCATTGGTAGATAACTTGGACAGCTTAGATTTATCAGATACTCATACATACAAGAACAAGAAGAATAAATTATTTAGTAAATTCAAAAAGAAAAAAATTGCTGTGAAGGTTTGATGACAATTTTTATACAAAGGATTATACATGAAATTCTCTTACATATATTTTTATGTGTGCAGAAGAAGAAAGTATATTTAAACATTCATGATATCATAGATTTAGGAAGGGACATATCTATTAAAATAAGTTTTACACGACAGTTACATGCTAGAAAGTTACAAAGTTGAGAATAGTTTATTACTCATAAAATGATATAAATAGGATTATGTTTTTTATCTTTCTGAGATTATTGACTCAAATATATTATTACATCATTGCAGTTATACATACTTGTATAAAATTAGTTTTATATGTATATAAAAAAATACAAGAAATTATATATGTAAATATATAATTTCTTGTATTTTTTATATACATAAATTATTATATAAATTGTAATATAATGTAAATTTATATATGCACAAGCAATACGAGATTAATGTTGATATATTATATACAAATATTAAAAATATATCAAGTTTATATTTTTTATTCCCATCATCAATATAATATTATAATACCTCTTTTAATCGTTTCTTAATTAAATATAATGTATTAAATTTAACCTAAATCGGTGAAATTTAATTTATTATCAGATATAAATTCGCTAATATATTATAATCAGAAACAATTACATTATCAACATATTATCAAGCTCATTAATTATTTCTCTCTGTAATCACGAAATCTCATTTACGTTTCATAATAATTTTGTAATATTTTGCAAGAATTGAAACACTGAAGATTTTCGTTTCGATACATCAGTAATCACTTTATCAATCGATCTTTATCATAAGAAGATGGAATTCGTTTGAAAAAATTATGAATTATAGCTATATTCACAGCTTATTGTCAGATGATACAATATTTTTGTATTATATATTATTGTCCGTCGATTATGTAATCGAGTTTGCGCAACGGTTAGCCCGCCGTCGGTTCATGATCGATCGATCGCGCTCCGCCTTGCGATCGACATCGCGAGATGTCGACGCAGTCGCGCGAACTCCCGCGTGGCGTCGCTCCCGTACGCGCCTGATCGGTGGCGATCGTGGAATGGGATTCCAATATGGCAGCCGTCGTGTTAGCCGCACAAGTCAGTGTCGCGGAAATGTTTTGAACTCGCTGAGCAGGCAACCGCGACGACCGGCCGACGTGCGACGCATAGGTTAGTAGGGCGACGCGTAGACGCGCCGGCCGCGGAACGCGGCCGGTCGACCGGTACACATCACGGGAAGCCTCCGCGAGTTCCGGGCCGCCCTCGCGCGCGCGTTTTTCCCCCCCGCTGCCCGCTGTCGCGCGCGCGTTTCCGCGTTATCGCGCTCACCGCGGCACCGACGCGTCGCCGACGTCATCGCCGTCGCGTGGACCGGGCGACGCCACGAGGCCCAAGTTCCCGGACGTGGTTCCCGTAAACGCGCGGCGTCGCGCCGCTCCGCTCCGCTCCGCTCTGCTTCGCTCCGCTTCGCTTTGCTCCGGGTCCGCATTGTGTACGTTTCACCACGAATGTGCGCGATATCTCCCTCTCTGTCAGTCGCGTCGATCGCCCGCGCGAGTTCGTCCCCCCCTCCCCCTCCGCGTCGCGGACGCATCACGTTTTCGCGCGTCAGGTGTGCGACTGTCGTCGGTACTTCTCCGTGTGTGCATGTGCATCTCTCTTTCTTTTTCTCTCTATCTCTCTCTCCGCACCCGTGTGTCTGTATGTGTGCCGTGCGTGGCTGTTTGGCGCGTGAATGCACGAATTTGTTTTGAAAATGTCGCTCACGTCTGTCCTCGCCTTCCTTCCCGCCCCCGTTCCCGGCTTTTTCCGAGCGTGTCTCTCTCTCTCTCTCTCTCTCCTGTCATGTGCCCGCGCGGTCGACTTGTTCGTCGCGTATGCATGCGTGCGTGCGTGCGTGGGGTGCGTGTTTGGGCGTCAAGAATCCGTTCTCTCCGCCGGTGGTCCACGGATGCCGGGTTTCCTTCCGCCTGCCAGCCGCCTCGTACGACGACGTCGTGCATCACGTCGGGACCATGTCGCAGATACCCGCATCGTGACACCTGAACCTGCCGTCATGGTGAGTTTGCCATCATCCTGTTTATCGGTTTACTTTTGAGTGTCCCCGCGACAGGTGTCCACGAAACGCGCTTTGACGTTGCAGAGATTAACTCTCGGATTCAATGATGTTTATTTAATCTATTAGTTAAAAGCACTTTGTTGAGAGAAAATAGAAAATTTTCAACATAGCATCGAAATAAAATTGAATTATTCTGTATGGAGTGCTCCTCAAAACCATTAGAATCATTGTTAATGATTTTCCGATTAATTTAAGGTTGACTTTTTTAACGAAAATATCGGAGATGTTGTGAGAGATCATTATTGGAACTTGACAAGTTTTCGATCTTTTTAAATGAAAATGTTGAGAACAACCAGCGAAACTTGGCGTTTCTTTACGTTACGTATCTTGATTGTTAACAATTGAATTAAAAGTTTTTTTAAAGTAAATTGAGCTTAACTGAGATTAGTCATCTGAAATTAGCTGACGAATACAACTTATTATCCGTTTACCTCAAAATTAGTTCTCAGAAAGTTATTTCTCAATCATCTTTAATTGAAGAGTTATTAATGCCTCGATGTTTAAAAAAAAATCGGTTTCAAGTAAACTAAAAAAATTTCTCATTTTAAGATTTATCTGATTTTCATTTATCCTAAATATCATTTTCCAGTAATTAATGTTATTATAATGACAGATAATATTGATAGCGAACTGTTTATTACATTTGTAAACAACAATTTTTGTTAGATTTCGAAGAATTAATTTCTTTTTGTTAAAAACTTTAGAATCGTGCTTATTGTCTTATATATTTAATTTCTGCAAAACAAATGAAAAATGTTTTAAATCTTTTTAAAATAATTGTCATATACTTACATTATGTATTTAAAATAAAAAATATTGTTTAATTCGCATTTTCAATCTGCGAGTTATAAAAAAAATACTTTGAAAGATATTGATATTTTAATTTTTTTTTAGTCAAATACCTCGAATTGTGTCTGCAGTTTCGTTCTGCAATGGTAAACACGTTCGGAATGTCAGAGATGCTAGGAATGCTATCTCATACTTTGAATTTTAATATTATTTCCAACATTACGTTGAACATTATCAAATCTTACTTTACGATTGCGTGTTCAGTTATTAAACTTTTTTTTTTTTCATTGTTAAAATATCGCAGACATACAATTATGTTAAAATGCCACAGAGAAACGTGAGTAACGAACGGCTCATTCCGTAGAGTCGCCGTCGTATTTTCATTCAACATTCATATTGGATTCTGCTCCATTCCGAGCATTATCCCGAATTGTATTGCGTCGAGTTTAATTCCGTTCCTCTGATCCAAGATTCTATATTCTGTTCTATCAGCTTGGGTTTCTACTTCTTCCACAATTCTTTTCAACTAATCAAGTTCAATTCGTTGTTTATAAAAGGTTTATTTATTTATTTATATGAAAGTCTCCTGTTGTTATCGAATTATAACGTGAAAGGTAGATTAATGAAAAAAATCTACTCTGTTTTTAAATAACTGTGACACTTGCATCAATTCGTGTTTATCTTATGGTCATATTATAATTGGTTGATCATTAATTCATTAGCTTATTATCGTGAAATTTTATACGAACATTTTATAATTGACATGTTTGTTTCCCTTTGAAATAATTATTTTGCTGTTAATGTATGTTAATTACGTTCCTTTGCATAAAGGCAAATTAAATATGAAATGTATTTTACTTTTCCGACATATATATTTTGTGATAATAATTTTTGTAACTTGAATTCGAACGTAAATTATCAGTTATATTAATTAAATTACATTGAATCACAAAACCAAATTATAAATATTGTTATATTCTTTATATATGTTTGTATATGTGATATTAAGAAAATGATTCAGAATTTAAAATGCAAGGCATTAGTAATCATCAAATTGAATAAAAGATATTTATTCAATATAAATTGAAAAATTAATGTTGTAGATAAAAGTTATGAATATTAATAAAATTTTCTGTTATACATTGATTTTTTAAAACTATTTTGCTTATAGAAATATTAAAATAATTAAAAAGCGAATACTTGACATTAGATACTTTACATTTGAAACGTTTTAATATTAAATATAAAATATTTTTATGAAGTAATCATTTTTCGATGATGTTACTTTGATATTTTCATATGAACATTAATAAGAGGATTTATACAAAAAAGACGTATAGTTTTATGCAAGAATATGAAATTAATCGTTTTAAAACTGAAAATTGTTAAAATCTTTGATACATTTTTCGATCTATTTAGATAGTTCTTATGAATAACTGAAGTTTGATGAGACTATCTTTTTTCTGAAACTCGAAATTCTATTCTTTAATGTTTTGTACAAAAGTCATATCTTCCAGAATAAATTATCTTCAACTAGATTTGAAAACATTCGAAATATTTCGGTGTTTAATTTGTTAGAAATAGTCTTAATTAATTATATTTTGCGTAGTGGAAATATCACTCTATTTACCTCAGCGATAGTCATAATCGTTTCCGGTTATTCTTGATATGTATTTATATAGAAAAAACAGATATCATTTCATAACACGAACTTGATTGCATGTACTTCATCCCACCGCATTTTATCAAAATCCTTGAACATGATATCTAGAGTTTTTTATTTCAAGTATGTGTAGTGATATAAAGTTACAATTACGTGACATATCTAAAGCTCGTATATCGATGCGAAGGGATTATATTATTATAACGCATGCATATGGCGATATTCTCAATCGCGGATTTTAACATTAAATTATAAATGAATTTGCGTTTAAATTTCGAATCTATTGAATGATATTATTTATACATATAAAATAATACATATGCATACTATACATATAAAATAATAATTTATATAATTAATATTTAAAATCGGATATAAATAAGATTAGGTTGCTATTTCTAAAATTTTTTTTGCTTGTGACAATTTGGAATATATTAGAAGTCGCGTAATTGTTTTTTTTTTTAACTATAAATTACTCGACAAACTGAGAATCAATTATTCCTTTTTGAAAAATTGATTAGCAGATGTTAATTGTGATGTATTAATTGTCAAAGTAGATTTATAAATAATTAATAAATTAAATAATCAAATTTTTTAATATTTTTTTATTATAACGAGACCTATAAAATTAAAGATTCAGTAATAAAGATAGTGGTACAGACCTTGAACAAATCTGATTTAATTAAATATTACAATATTTAATTAAGTATCACAATAAAGATTGTTTTACTGTAATAACCAACATAATGAGCCGAATGTAATTCTGGCATGTTATTTTCTCGCGTATGTGTTACGAAGGCTATATGCACAGCTGCTGACTAAATCCGGTTTACTAATAAATCTTGCCAACCGTAAATAAAATAACAGACCCGACGACTAAAGACTACGAAAACGTAGAATCTTGTAAATAACTTTTATCTCATGATCTGAGAAATTTCATAAGGCGCTTATTACGTTATCACGAATGAATTATTTATTTGCGATGACACGTCAATAAATATATCAATTCTTGATCGTAGTGAATTCAACAACACGAAACTGCGCAACAATGGGCTTACTAATTTTTCCCACTTTATCTCTGTTTGCTCGTCGACAAGACTATATAATTGCTTGCACATTGTGCAAAGGTGCTGAAGTAAAATTAGAGCACGTACATTTAGTATCTAAGAAGCCATTACTTTACAAACTTAAAAGTTCTTACGTGATACTTGTACGAATTAATTTTAACTATTTATTTCATGATATTGGTTTCAAATTTTTAGATTTTTTTAGCTTTATACATTATAAATTTCTCTCAGAGATTTCTTCATCAATCAGTTTGAGTTGAATTTTCTTAAACGATTTGAAGCATTTTGAAATAATTAATAATAAGAACAAAGATACCAATAAGGTTTTTTGCTATTTGCATTTTAGAAAAATGAATATATTTTTTAATTAATTTCTTCTGAATTGTATTTTAGAAAGAAAAGGAATCTTATGTTGAATCTTGCTAAAAATATAGTGGATAAACTGTATGATTACTTCGATATTATAAGTTACGAAAAAATATATTCTAAATTTCTCAGTTATTGATATTTAATGTGTAGTAATGAGAAAGAGAGAGAGGCTATTCTGCACATGCTAATTTTTCAGTTCATTGTTTTATGACTTTAATTAATATAAACTTAGATAACTGTAAGATGCGTCTTTTATTATTTATTATTTTTAAAATGTATCAATACGCGTATAATACCAGTATTGCGAGAAACATTTTGACATGCAATGTTTACGTTGCATGTTTACGAATTATTGAATAATGATTAAGTATTTTCTAAACTCGATTTGCTAACATTATTCAAGTATATTTTATGCACGTGTAAAACGTTAATTCAAGTTGAATTCAATGTCGTACGTTTTATAAAAAAAAGTAGTAAAGAAACGATCCGGTTATTCGTCCAGGAAATTGTCGTATTGAAAGAAAACAACGTAGGCGAAATTTCATTTCAACGAGAAAGCTTGTGAAAAAAGAGAATGTAATCAAGTTTGAAATGTATAATCTCGTGAACTGTCCTATTATGAGCGACTACTGAACGCGAACTTCGATGAATACTAAAGGAGCGAGCTCGAATTTCTAATAACTTTTTATTGCATTCCTGTAATTGTATCCTGTATTTCGCGTTTGCTGTCGATCGGTTAAAAATGGATTATATTCGACACAGGAAAGCTATTTTTCGCTCAACGTACCAAGCATACACACGTAAACCTCGACGTACTATTTTCAAATTGTATTGAATTATTACTAGAATAAGATATCGACGATATATCTTTTTCATCTTGCATTATTCTGACATTGTATCGCGAGAGAAACAATATCTCCGTAGCCTACTTTAACTTTGTTTTTATTTATTTTTTCTCTCTCTCTCTCTCTCTCTATACATATATATATGTACACACAGTGCTCTTTTATTACTCAAATTATTTATATATGAAATGGACCTGACTGTATACAAGTTCTACATAAATTAATTATTGTTTATAATTTGAAACAAGAATTATTTATAAACAAAAACAAAAAAGAATTATATAAACAAGAATCGTTCTGCTAAAAAAAAATAGTTAAAAGTCTTCAAACTTACGAAATTTGAAGTTAGCATATATACACACGTAAGCATTGTTGCACGCGATAGAAAAATAGTACGAAAGTTCGATACCACTTCGGAGGCAATTTCGTCGTGTAAATGTACCAGAGACACGCGAATTTCTACATGCTGTTGATTCATGAAAAGTAAATTCTCAATTCTTAATATTTGCACTTCAAATAAAGTATGTTGCTATTTTTATGTCTTATTTATCAATTTAGATGCTTCAAAGTTAACAATACGTGTCAGTGTTCGCACTCGACTTCACTGCTCTTCATTTATCTTTGTGCAATTTGTCGCGCTGTTCTTTAAGAATGATAATAATATCCGATTAGATTTAATTGATTACTCTGCAAATGATTGGAACTTTATTTCTAATGATTACTACCTCGATACGACAGTTGATGCATTGAATAGAAACTTGATTAATGTACGAGTATGTAAATACAGATTTTTTTTATGTACAATTTTTCTATCAGAGTTTTTTTATCATACAGAAGATGAATATCTAACATTTAATTTATCCTTTTTTTTTTAAATTAACCTCGTAAACTGATTATTAGGATATTATTCGATTTAATGAATCGATTGTGTTTTCGGTATAATTTCTGTACACCAAAATTTAAATTAGAAAATAATATTTAACATGTTAAAAATTATGCGTGTGAGGAGATAAATGTTGTTTACAAATGTTAATCCTAGCTGAATGTTTCTCTTGCAAGCAATTTATCTTTCACTATAATCTCGTGAAACGATCTCGTGACAACAATTTTTAATTAGGTCAGGTATGAAATTTACACCATAATGGATCTTCACACCTAATCTCGAGCAAACAGTTCTTCGTTCTTTCCTACACTTTCATGGTCGTGGCATTGTTATTGCGTTAACGTTATATCGTGTGATGCAGTTGAGAATGTGAATAGCGAGTACACCGAGAATGTTGCTCATATTTCTTAGGGGCATAATTTATTAAGATATACCGCTCAACGCGTATCCCTTGAAGTATCTTCGAGTGCCTGAACTATAATTCTCCATTCCTTCGTGTATTTCCACGCGCGCTCACGAAGTGCATGAGAACGTAATGTGCCGCAATACATTACACTTGTCTCTTTCGTATCTTCAAATTTAGTACGTGATATTATCGTGAAATACAGATGTTTTATTTCTGCACTCCAAATTGACGCCAATAGTCACGCTGAATTATGTCTGCTCGGTAGAGAGATAAATTATGACTTTATTAGGAAGTTTCAATATATAATTGTTTTATGAATTTTCCTGAGCTGAAATGTGGTGCATTATAAATTTTTTTAAAATTAACTATTTATTTGTTTTCTTTGATAATTTAAACATAAAAAATTACATGTTCACTTATATTCTTCACAAGTATACCGAAAAATGCTAATATACTAAGAAAAATGTTGTAAAAAAATATTTTACCTGAAACGTTTATTGTCTAAAACTGTACTGTAAACTGGCACGCTTTAGTAAACTCTGTTCCAACGAGATGGTTCTGACGTGACTGGTATGCACTGGCGAATTATTGCCGCATTGTATCATCCTCTAATGTATTCTATTGTTTTCATGTATATCAGGCGTAACTTTGATGTATACTCTAGCATAGTTTCGCAAAGTTTGATTGTAATCTGTTACGTTGATAATGAAATATTCGTATAATTAAAATCTTTATACACAACTGTATATCACACGGTTGACGATAATCCTTCTTTTTGACGTGACCTTTATGCTCAAGGAATTGCCAAAAGAGGCGAGTTTATCCGTGTCTCACTGCCAAATGCAGAATGAATTATGATTTCGCCGAATGGCTTACGTTCTTTGATGTAATCGCACACTGGCTTTGGCACCGAAATTTATTCGCCATCGTAGTTTAAGTAATCGAATGATATAAACTTTCGTGTAACACACGAATTATTTTTTACTTTGAAAGTTCTCATGGGTATATTGATATCATCGCGACACTTTTTCCCATCTATTTTTATCTGTTTGTGGCTGCGCTTATTAAACGATTTTTATGATACCGTTAATCCCTTCAAGAATAGATAATTCTTTACATACACGCGTTTGTAAATTTACTTTAAACATTTTTAATTTACCTCAGATATTAAAAATTAAAATATAATTTTATTGTAATAATTTAATTTGTAACAGTATGGAATTTAATTTTCTACATTGCGGAGTATCGAAAAATCTATTGAAATGTATTTTATGCCAATTGTTGGCTTTTTTATTGCTGTGGATTAATACACAGGTTATTTTTGTATGTTTATGTTAGGCTAATGAAGTTTAGATTTAAAAGAAATTATATTGGACGTCAATTACAGTTGCTTTGTAAAATAAATGAATACTAATTGCAATTCGATATCGGTATTATTGAAACTTTGAATTGATTTTCAAACTATTTGGAAATCAATTTGTTCGACTTTTATATAGTTAAATTACGTGAAACGGAAACGATTCTAATTGTAAATTAAATAACCGAGCTTGACTTGTTAGGATAAAACGCTTCGATATTTTAATTTTTTAATGATGTTTCAAATGATTATTAGTGGATTAAAATAATAAATAAGAAGAAGGTATAAAATTGAAACTTTTGAATAATTGGAATTTCTTCTTTTTATGAATTTGCTGGTTTTCCATCAAAATTTATTTTTGACAGAAACTGTTAATTCCCCTTGTATATAACTAATCTTATCAAGTTAAGAGTTGAAGGAATGCAGCGCATTGATAAAATATTAATTTTTTTTATATCGATATGGTTTTTTTCGAAGATCGTAATTTTAGAAAATAATGAAAATATAAAGAAAAGTATTACGCGTCTGATTTGTAATGGTTCGTTGAATCCAAGTCGCGTTCTCAAGCGTAGAATATCTTCAATTATAGTCACGAGAGCTACCGTCGACTTTTATATCCCCGAGGTATTTAGATATTACTGCACTTTTTATGATCGCGCCCGAGTCGTTTCGCGGGAAATACCGTTGCAGCTCTCGCCTGGCCAACGCCGAGGATTGCAGAGGCGATGGTAATATGCAAAGATGGTAACGATCCGAGGCGAATATATTGCACGAGGGTTGTCGGTTACACAATTCCTTCGTCCGGAATCGGTGGATCAAACTATCTTGGCAGCGTTCCCATCCTGCGCTTCGATTTCTTGCTTCGATTGTGCTTGCCAAAATTGTGTTATAGATTAACGCGTTAGTTGCCAATATGAGCATAATCAGGCTTAGCCGGTCGCGAAAGTGCATGGGAATAGTTTTTTTTTATTATTATAACATGTATTATATTTATGATAAAAATAAATTTTTATGAGAATCTTTTAAAGAGCACTAAGATCGAAACTCGCGAAAAGTTACAGTGATGGAACTTTTAAAAGCCTTCTCTAATGAATTTTAAAAGCGCATACATAAAAAGGACATAGTTATAATTTTTTGTTATGTATAATACGAAGCTACTTAGGCATACATGAGAATTATCGATAAGTCGCAAAGTTTACATAAATTTTTTACATGTCTAATTTATTATTCAAAACGTTCTGCATCTGACATAATACGATCGGGAAGGTAGAGTCTATGTGAAAAAATAAGTTTAGAATTTAGAATTATTAGAAAAAAATAGATTTTTGTTTAATTTAAAATATTAGTTTTTTTTTTTTCACATAATACTTCGGTTTTAGGGAAACTCCTCAACTCCTGTATTTTTTCGCACAATCGTATCGGCTTCTTAATTATGTTAACAGTTATCTTATATTCGCGATCTACATAAACCTTATTTATATTTATCTATATTAATGTATGAATATATACGTTTCATATATTAGTTTGACTATAAATATCTTGAAAGAGTAGGAGTATTAATTATCGTTGGCTTTAAAATCAATTGGACGTCTTAAAATAATTTAAAAAATGCATAATAGAATATTAATATAAAGATAGTTTGTAATGCAATTAAATAAATTACATTTTAGTTGATCGAATGAAAAAATTGATTGAAAAAGTAAAGAAAAACGGAGCCATTATGCACATTATTTACTTAGACTGTTTATTGTTTTCATAGAAAACGCTGACAGCGTTTCTACATAGATTATGTAGAAAGATAGCTTATACGTCTCTCAATGTATATATGCAGCTATCGACTGTTCACACATCGACGCCCGATACTGATCCCCAAGAGTAACGTTTGATCCAATTTTCCTTCAAATTTCCTCGCGTTTGAGCAGAATGTAGTCAAAATATTAGCCGTATTCAAAATATCTTCAGTTTTCGCTGCATTAAATATCGATCTTCTTGGTAAATGCTGCGTGCAATGTTTGTGAACTGATCAGACGAGAATATCGATCGGTTTTCTTTAGAGATATCGTGTCCTCCCTCGCGACTGATTTGAAAAGTTTGGTGGGGGAAAAAAGGTAACCTTGTTCTTTTCTTTCGCACGACTATTGTGTCTCCTCAGTACGAGATAAATCGCAATATTGATTTTTTTGTCAATACCGATCAATGATTAGTCTTTCTTGTATTATTTAATACGAAAGTTATTTAGAAATACGCGCGGTTATGAATTTACTTTACTAAATATGTAAAGAATTATATATTTTTTTAAATTATCGCTTGTTCAATTAAGTCGCGATGAGGACAGTTATAAGAGTAACCTTGCGATGTACGAGATGACATGAATAAATAATACAAAAACTATGAAGACATGATCTTACGTTGCTCAAGTATGTACACAATATTAAATAGTTAAATGGAAACTGGAAACAATTTTAAATGATTAAATGGACGCTAAAGCAGATTGATTAATGACGTATGTGCTAATCTCCAGAAACGCACGAGTGATATCCAGATCTTGAGAAATGATCTTTGACACATTGAATAATGTTTGTAACGAATCAAAAGAGATAAACAGCGTGTAAAAGCATGACGTAAAAACGCGAATTACAGAGGCGCGTCTAGAAAAAATAGTTTGATTGCGTAGCTCAAATGCTGCAAATGCTAAATGATCTTAATATGAAGATTGACACTATTTAATTATACTAATTGCTTTATCGTAAAAATTCGTATTTATATCTCATTAATTCTCTTCGATGATTAATTTGTAATCATTGATACGACTCGCATAATTGCCGGTGAGGCAATTATTTTGCATCTGTTAGATCGATAGCGATTGCGATTTGATAATGCATCTGAGATACCGATTAATCAGAAAGATTGCGCACACGCATAAGATGTCATATGTATCTTACGTATTAATGACATATCGCGAGAAACACGTCAGGGATACGGAGAAAGAAGATGCAGAAAAAGAGACAACGCTGCGTAATGAAAAGTCAAGGTTGCTTTTCGTCACGGATGGTCTACCAAGGAGACGTTGGAGACCATGCCTCACTGACGGATAAGAGAGCTTGTTCGTTCCTATTAGCTCGAGAACTCTGACGCGAATAAGACAAGACTAACATTCTAATTAAATTTTGGACGTTAATTTATCTCCAGCATATTAAGACTGGAAAGCCACTTTGACAAGCAGACCGCTGCCTGATAATCTATATTATCCTTGACTCGTATTGGATAAACTGTATAAATATTATATATAAAGTACATTATATAATAATAGATATAGAGATTAAATTAAAATTTTTTTCCAATTTTTAATATTGAAAAGAAGTAGAAATGCTGTTAATACATTACTATTTACCATTATTTATCATTAAAAATTATTTTATAATATTTATTAAATGAGTTATTCAATTAAATTGTTTATCAGTTTTACTCGGCAATATTTGTATTTTGAATAGCTTACTAAAAAGAGATGGATTAAAAATAACTATTAAGGATTTCTCATTATAACTGATTAGTCGAATCACTGAACATGCGGTGCTAATGCTAATTAAAATGGCATACATACAAGGGGTACGTTTTAAATTATATGCTTCTAAAACTCTATATTTATAAACAGATTTTTATCGAGGCATTTATAATAACTGTCTAACGGAGTTGAAAATATAAATACATATATAATGCCAAAGTATCTACGTACGAAGATTTTTATTATGAAAGCGAATATTATATAGATATTCAGATTAAATTATATCTTTCATGAAATACCTTCTCTGCATGCGATCGCAGCATTAAGAGCGTTCGACACCTTATCAAAGAAAGAACACAGGGCGTAAGGGATATTTTTACAATCATTTGTGTCCTACACCTTGACCTTTTCCCTGAATGGAAAAGCGATTATGTGAGGGAAGACGAAGCTTATCTTACCTTTCATGCAGATAATATAGGTCCCTAAATCATTTCAATTTCCGTTATCGCAAACTATAGATTTCCAGGATACCGCACACACCCTTTAAATCTCTCACATTGTTTTCTTTCTTCCAGTTTGATAGACGCAAGATAATATAAGATAGACGCATATAAATACAATCGTATATAAAGAAAAATATAAATACAATCCGCTACATCATATTAAAAAGATAATTTAAATTCATAAAGTTTGAATAATTAAAACAGAATATTCTTTTATTTTTATTGTGAAAATGGGAAATCGTGTTCCAATAGAATTATTTATTATTCATTACATATATATAATTTTGCATTTAATGCAGAATTAAATAAAGTTGTATTCTGATTTGTTCTAAAGCTCTTTAAAAGTTTTAAAATCGAAAAGAAATTCTCTCAGTTGATAAAGCTTGCGGACATGCGGTGTTTCTCTCAAGTATTGTTTGTTATTTTTTTTATAATAATTTGACTATGAAGAAATTTATTCTATTTAGACAAAGATTTTTTCATATATGTACAATCGATTATCTTACATGTACGCAGTTTTACCTCACTCTTGTCCTTAATCCTTCTGTAGCACCAAAAAATAACTACAGAATTATATGTACAAATAGCCTAAAATAAGTTTTTAAAACATGTAATAATTATTATCGCAAGATTTTATTGGAATGATTAATAGGTTTTATCTTATATTTTTGTTCTTTAGTTAATTTTATCGTTTATTTAATTCATAGCTTTAGAAGTAATACTTTTTTTGTAACTCATTTTCTTTGACGGGATTTATGCTATAGAGGATAAGGGAGTTCCTACTCTAACCCAAGTCTATTCTATTCCACTTTATATTCTGCTCTTGTAGCTCGTTAATTAGTCAAGTGTATGACATACCAGCGGTTTCGCTTATTATCACAAAAAGCTCTATACGTATCCTCGCAAATTCCGATAAAATCACGAAGCGCAGAGAGGAAAATCATGTATCTGGGGATGTAGCTTTACAAGAAGCCAGCTTTTTACCATGAGTCTTTCGAAGACGTATCGATCATGAAAATCACTTTCTATAGATAGTGTAATTAATATCGGTGACCTATATACAATTTTGCAGATGCATTACGTTTTTAAATTTGAGATGGTAGTATATCATTTTAAATGTATTCGCTTACAATTTTGAATATAAACAGCATTTTTTTATTATCTAAGAGAAATGTCAAAATGAAGGAAATAATATGATTTCTAATAAGCAAGCAACTATAAAACTTAATATTATCTCTTACATCTTAAAGTATTTCTTATCGAGAAAAATATGCGTTCATATTTCAAACATACTCTAATCAGAAACTATCTTATTTACAAAGATATTTCGGTTTGTTCTGAAAACTTTTCAATGATAATTTAATTTCATATCAAATAAATACTCGAGAAATGTGTGCAGAAATTTATGACACATTTTAAAATAAAAATTTTACAGCAAGGCGCTTTATAATATTCCAGAAACGGTGTTCTTAATCGTATCTGTATACTCTTTTAACGAAACTTATTAAAATGCAACTTGCATGTCTATTTTTATCTGATTGCTTAATTTCGTGTTGAACGTGCACGCAGCCTGAGCAAATTTTCTAATCGCGTAATGTACAATAACGCAAAGTAAGCGATGATGAGATCGAAGCGATCTGGGTGGGTCTAGACGTATAAAATACGCTTTTCCATGCACTTTTTTCCAATTTGTGAGTAATCAAGAAGAATGGTTGATAGTATTGTTTTCTTTCGAAATTATGTTCATTTTACCGCTTTACGAAACCAAGTAAACAGCAAACAAGTATATCTGTGGATTTTTAAAAAATTAAAACCGTTGATTATAGTTGAATTCAATATTAAATTGATGATCATGTGAAAAAGAGCCCCTAAATTAAATCCGGCTTGGTTGATTGATGATTAGGACGAGCGTGATAATTTACGAAGGAGATTATTCGATGTAATTTGCACTTTACACACAAATCTTTAGCGTTACATAGGATACGTTATTTAAAACACCTTATTAATCTGCGCGATAAGACAGACGAGGTAAGACAGCTTACGCGGACGAAAGTGTCTACTGCGGAGCGATAAGCATTCACCGGTGGCACTATTCTAAAGATATAAATTACGGGCGTGTTAGTGCCGGCGGGGCACGGTGTCGTGGAAAGGGGGTGTAGGGACGACAAATGATAATACTTCACCTTGTACTTCTTCCGTGTATCTATATTCAGCCCATCCGGCCGCTGTGTTCACCGCTATTGATCCATTATGGAACGCGCGCCGTGTGCTGAAACCTTTACGTGTTAGAGCTAAGGCTAATGGCGCGGGCGATAGAAGGGAAAAAAAAGAGAGTGAAAGAGAGAGAGAGAGAGAGAGAGAGAGAGAGGAAAAGGAGAGAAAAAAAGGCGTCGTTTCTCATTTGCGTTTATCGCGCGCGCGAAGGACGAAGGGCCGCGACCGTCGTTTCGCGTATCGAAAAATGTTGATCTCTCGCCGTTGCAAGCCGCCGCGCGACGGAGCGGCGATTCCCACCTGACTTTAGACGGACCGCCGTAAAGCTCGGGGCTCGCGCGGGGGTAAAAAACTTTTTTCCCTCGTCTCGCGTGCCATTGATTAAATGTCAGGTTGTCGGGGAACGGCCCGGCATAAATATCGAGATATCTCGAAATGTATCTGCGCGGCGAAATATTCGGGACGTCCCACTGATAAGCGATGAATAATATTATATGGGAGCGAGCCATATTCGCGGTATTGTTTAGGTTCCTTCTTATTTTCGGGGCTTCTCTCTTTGATCTGTATCTCCCGGCGACACCCTTTTCACAAGAGAGGCAATTTCGCAGAAGCACGACGCGAAGATATCGTTTCGATCTCGCTGAATGGAAAGGCGACAAACGAGAGCGAGTTCGATTCGACGGGCGCGCGTTTACCAAGGCTCTCGATGCATACGGCTGTAATGTTATATAAACAGCTTTTATTTATATCTGTACTCTTTGGTTACCATAATTATATCCGCATTTCGTGCGGGGATCGTCGTGTTTATCGCGAATAAAGTGTCAAAGTGGAAATATAATCTATTTCGCGCAATTTAATGGATTCGTGTATCGTTAAATTGCGCGAAATAGATCACATCTCTATTTTGATCGTCCAAGAATAAACGGTCGCGTTATATAGAAGAATAAGTATCAGTATTATACTCGGTCGGCGATCGCGTTATATCTTTAATGGAACGCCGTAAAAACGATGCTCCAATTAACTGACGACGGTACCCTAATTTGGCAAATATCATTCGAATTAATTCGCCCGTAAATCTCGGGGTACATTTCATTTGGAATCGTCGGCGGAGATCGTTCCAATTTGGGCGGCCTTAATTTTCCATGCGGTAGTTATGCAGAAACAACGAGACTCGCGTCGTCTGTCACGCGCGATTACTGTGCCTGATGCTAACTCCCGTTTCCGCGTATGCATAGCCGACAATAAGCTGCATATAAGGTTTACGATTCAGTGGAAAAAGGCCAACTGTGCGCGCCTTCCGCTTAATCTCCAATCGTGCGTCTTTTAACGACGTAGCCTCACGAAACTTTAACCTTTTGTTCATCAACGTACTGTGACGTTATGTAAGTAAAAAGTTTATGGCAAGAATAATTGCGGAAATGCTTTTTTTTCATAGATAACATGATTGGCATTTCCCGTAGAAATTCAGTTTCAATTGCTGGAGAAACTGGAAACCGGTTTTTTAATGTCAGTTTTTAAAAGAATCGTTGTTGAACAGTGTCAAATAATATGCGAAAAATTGATAAGTAATTTTACATAGATAACGATCTAAATTAGGAAATTGCAATAAGCGCACTTGCGAGAAGAGACCCATTAAAACTTTGAAAAAGCAGCTTAAAACTGATTTAAGAAAGTGCACAGCGCGAATTGGCAAGCAACTTTGGGACACTGTAGGATGTTTTACATCGAAGTTACATGTCAGCTTAATCGCGTGTAATTACATAGTCTATACTTAAATCACTGACCTGGAATCTTGGGTGTTAATCGTATACAAAGTCGAGAGTCGTGTTTTTATACCAAAGTTTATTTCGTACCGCGAGTCATAAAAATAGCTATATACGTCCAATCTGTTTGGACATCAGATCACGTGGTAAATGATGGGAAACACGATGGCAGGTCGCGCTTTAAGACTATATTGACCAGAATCTTTCGGACGAGAGCAACACCTCGTCAACGTGTTGACTGTTAATTAAAGACCTTATAAGGGCCGCGGTTGGATATCGTAACTTGACTCCACTTAACGTGGCGACGCGCCGTCTAATCTCTGATCTTGAAGGAATTATTAGCCTTTTCGGTATGACGTAGTAAACGGAAAAGACTTGAGACGATCTTGAATTATTTTGGACTATAAATATTCTAGAATCAACGAATAAATTTATTAAGTAAATAAATATTATATGTATAATATATATTATATATAGTAAATAAATATACTATATATAAAATACAAACTAATAGATCTGAGACAATTGCTGTCGTATAAACAAAAAAGATGGGACAGGAAAAGTCCGATGACTGGCTTAGTGGTACAACTCATTCCTGATGGATATATCCGTCGGCCCGTACCGGAAGGGTTAAATGTTTTCTTTCTTGCCTACATTGGTGCAAAATGTTAAAGGTTCTTCCTCGAACGTTCTCTTGCTCATTGGAATGATAAATTAAGCTAAAATAAAATAATAAAAAGAATACAATTATAAATGGCTATCACAACATTGTTATAAATAACGTTTTCTGTTTTATAACAATTATTTATTGTTGTATTTTTCGTACTGTTAGAATTTTTCGTTGAAATAAGATTAACACAATTAACACAGTTAGCTTTATATATTAAGCTATCTGAGCCAAATTATCACAACGTAAGGAATAAGATATGAAAATTATTTGCTAATTTTTTGCTTTTAAAACTAATTTTTTGGCTTTAGTTTTTAAAAAGTTACGAAAAGCTTGATAGCTCAATATTAAGTAACTTTTTAAAAGCAAAAATGGCAAAAAAATTAGCAAATAATTTTCATATCTTATTTGTTACGTTGCGATAATTTGGCTCAGATAGCTTAATATACAGGTAGAGATATATCGTACTGCGAGAGTAACTAATAACTGCGAGAGTAACGCTGAGATGTGTGACAGTTATTGTAACAGTTTTAACAGTACGTTAGGTTATCGAAAAAGATTAAAGAATTAAAAATTTTTTAATCTAAAATCTGTATAAAAATTGTTTTATCATATAATAATGAGAAATTTCGCGCACGAAACGCGCATCTATCACCACTGTTTGAAATAAAAATGAAATATGAAATTTACGATATTCCAGAAATATAAAAAATATATTTTATAGTTCACAGTTAAAAACTGCACATAGTTTTTTAATATTTTTGATTAGAAACAAAAGTGCATATTAAATCCAATGAAAATTTTATAACTTCTATTTAAATACATTAATTTTGCAAATCTTTTGCAAAATCTCTTTCCAAATTTTGTTTCAAATATCTGTAGATTTATAGATACTAAGATTTTTTTATATAACTTTTCCAATGACATCTTTCTCTCTCTCTCTCTCTCTCTTTGTCTTTTATATATATCTATTAAATTACCTGCCATATTCAATCATTCACGTTCCTTCCGAAATAAAATATCATAGATCGAAACAGGTTTAATTCTTAATTTTCCACGATATCGCAATTTTAAATTCATTCAATATAAAAAAAAGTTCATTCGGTGTTCACTGACTCTTCGTTGACTCCTCCGGTGTCGATTCTATTCTACGCCGTAAATAGACGCCGCGTACCATAATTATACGCGCGGGAAATGTCAATTTATTTTAAAAACTCACAGGGCATTTCGATCTGTGAGAAGAAACTTTATCAAAGTTGCGTAGAACACTTCGATTAGCGAGTATATTTCAAAATACATCCATTATTTGCGATTTTTTAATAATTGATGACTTTATAATGATACACGAATAATGATCGTAATTAATATTAACTTTAATAATGTTTAGTGATTTTATGCTGGATATTGATACGACTTTTTTGCGATCTTTCTGTTCGAAAGATCGCAAATAAGTTATGTTCGTTCGATTCTTGGGTCCGTAATGAATTAATCGTTGTCAGATTTTTTGCTCGGCGTTTATTTTTGTTGCGTATTAACGACGAGCTCTCTAGTCGACTATGATTAAGTGATTACTTCACGATTTCCGGCTGATGACGCACGGAGACTGATTTGTGCAAAGAATACACAGTACAGAAGCCGCATAATACCTAGTATAATTAAGTTAAACGCATGTCTGTAGAGAGTGCCTTGCGTAAACAGCGAAGGATCACGAAAATTGTCATCATGTGATATCGTGATAGTCACATGCGTTGCTTCGAGCCGATATACTTTTCGAAGAAATCGATCTTTCAAATTATTTACATAAAATGACAAGTAAATAGAGTAGTAGATTTTTGACAGCTTCGATATTCGCGAACGCACGTCCTTCAATGCATGGCTACGTATCGTCACTCCTGCATGTGCGGAACGTGAATATTGTAGAATTAGATTTATGTTGCGCCATGCATGCGAGCGATATACATGTGTGACTTCCGTAGCAACATCTTGTCGACTGTGAGTATCAATAATTACGATATACGCGAACCTGCAAACTTAATTCCTTTGCATGTTTCAAACCTCGGATCGCCTGACTGCCAACCGTGAGGCTGATGCTGGATCCATTCCTATCCATAGTTGAATTTTGCATTCATGTGTTTCTGAAGAAGGATGAAGCGCGCGTACTGAATTTTTATCTTACTGCATTTATAAAAATTCTTTTTCTTTAAATATTAATATGCCACGACTAAAAAGAAACTACATTTATTCCTGTTTCATGAAAGCGAGGTGTACAGAGTGTTTCTTTTATCCGTTGCACGAGAATGCAAATATATTTTTATCTGCAACATAAGTTTGCCTGGAAATGAATACGAATGGACCGGATATTTAAGCGAGAAGTAAAAAAAAATATTTCCGACATAAAAGAGAATTGGATTAAAGGATATTGCACAACATAAATCCATAACTTTATTTATTTATTTATTATCAATATGAATTTACGGATTAACATAACAAGAAAGATGAATTAATACTTTTTTTCTTATTTTCATGCGCGCGTGCACGCCATATAAATATTATATATGTATACGTATACCTATAATATTAACCCTTATACGGATAATCTATTTTTATAACTCGGGCGGGAAAGTAGGAGGGTATGTCGGACCCTTCCAGTTACTCCGACATTTTTACATAAAGTAAACAGTTTTAAATTAAATGTCTAGTGTATAAAAGATTAATTTTTTTATATAATCCACCCTTTTCAAACTTAATTTGTTATGCATAATACACACGACCCTTCTCTAAATATTAATTGATGTTACATCACCAACAGCGAGTAATAATTAAAATGATAAATTTAAAACAACCACTTACTCGGATAAGAGTTAATTATAAAATCTTTATTACTCTTTGACGGACGAAATTATCTTCTTTTGAGGGAAGCGCTCAAGGAATGTGCATTCTCTCATTAGCAAGTGCTTTACAGACGATTTCGCCGACTTTGGGAAATCTCAATCTTATTTTAATCGCTCTCTGGGGTTTTCTTAGAGCTAGAACTCTAAGGTCGCTAGAACCTAAGGAGGAAATTTAATTAAGTTTAAAGTCGATCAACATGCTGAAATTTAATTATTAATGATAAATTTCTGTATTAATTTTTTAAATATTTTTCATTTATATGTTCAATTATTTTACAAATATATGATCAAGATTTAATTTTCAAAATTTAATTTTTAACAAGGAATGACGCCTGCAATTTTAAGACGTTAAATCTTTTATTATGGTTTTAAATTTTTTTTGTATTTTCTGACGATAAATATTTTAAATAATTTTTCCTTTTAAGTTTTTTTTCTCAAAAACTAACTGTTGAAATGGATATTTTAGATATTGATCATTAAAGTCTAAATGATTTACTGTGGCATCAAATCATAAGAAATAGGCGTCCACGTGTTTCCATAGTTTCAAAGCGATGAAAATTTTACATTTCCGATGATAACTTTAAAGTTATTCTAATATTACATTCAATTCAACGTTTTGAATATTTTATAAAGAGATAAAGCAGGAAAACGAAAATTAAGTTTTCAAAGTAAACTTGGCAAGCTGTAGTCACGCTTGTTTGAACAAGCGAACTGTTTTTATTCTTCGCGCTTATCCGAAGAAAACGTACCGAGGGAAACGCACCGAAAGAGGAGCGTGATCGATATTTATTTCAATCTTCGCGACGCCGTTACAGCGGACTTTCGCAAAATTGTTACGGATGGTGGATAATGCAGGTAGCTGCAAGTAAGGTTGTCGTCCGTTGCGTAATATCGCACCGACGGTTATGCTGGCGACTCCGGTTTCTCGTGGATAGGTAGATGGTGCCATGCGCATGAAATAATCGTTTTCTGCGATTCAGACAAGTTAGGCTTAGTATTAACGCCTTTCCTTTTAGTAAAATAAAAAAAAATTTTCCGCGGTTGTACATACAGTTGTTGTCTTTAGTCTTAATTCTTTAGTCTATAATTCTTTTCACCTAGTGATTTAATATATATTTAATATTATTTCATATTTTCCTGCCTTAATTTTGTTAATTTTTAGTTAAATAGTATTTTGTTATCTTTAATTTATTATATATTTTTGTTTTCTCCGTTTTGTTATTTATTGTGCATAATTATTTCGATTCTTATTGCTCACTATTTTGTTTTATATTAAATACGTCATAGACTTTGAGTTTTGTTCTTTGTAGTGCGAATTCCACGAGATAAAATTTTCCTTTTGCTCTTTTGATTCTTTTTAATTTTTAATTTTAATTCTTTTGTATACTTACGGTTTGGATTATTTGATGTTTATATTTTTACATTTTGTATATTTATTATTTGTTATTTCTATTATATTAAGATGTTTAATATAAATTTTTTTAATTAAAAAAATTTCTTTGGTCAAGACCAAAGATTGATTTCGACCAAACTCCAATTAATTTAATCAATAAGTAATTTGTTGACTAAAACCTGTACTATTTTAAGTTATTTAAAGTGGATAGAATTATTAATTTTTTTTGTTTAATATTTAAAAGAAATAATTAGGAACAACGAATTATATAATTAGAAATTTTGTAAGTGATTCTGCCGGTTGAATTAAATTGATGGGAGTTTGATTGAAGTCGCTTCCAATCCTAAGATCTCCTGTTTTTATAAACCTTTTCGTCTTAATGGCATTCTACATTAAATGCAAGCGGGGATTTGCGACAACCAATGAACGTCGAGCTTTGTGCATAAAGCTTCGTGTACAGAGCTCGACGCTCATTGGCTGTCGCGAATCGCAACTGGCTGCTCTTTAGATTTTATATTTTATGTTGATTTAGAAGGAAAGTTTCTTCGGGTGCTGATTAACGTATTTCTCAGTGCAAAGTTTTTCTCTTTCGATGACGCTTACGAGCTCGCGGTATGACGCGATAATCGCCTTAATTGTTTTCTTAACGCGGTTCGTCGATCGCGACCCGAAAGCTTTCCAATCTGCAAGTTCCGCTTCGAAGCCAGCTTTTCCTCGCTGGCTCCGTTTTTCCTCTCTCTCTCTCTCTCTTCCGCTGCGCAGCCCGGCGAGATATATGCATGTGTTTTCCTGGACCACGGACACCACGGGAGAAAAAAACTTGGCACGTGCGCCGTTCGACGCTGCAGGTACGATCTTATCGATTCGGGAAAGAATTGCTTATCCGACGGAGCACGACAAAACATATTTACTACTCTCGGCGAACCTGCCGCTCGTACTCTCCGAATTATCGTTTTGCTCGGATTGCAGTCGTTACGTCAAATGTACCCGTCGCTTTGTACCCGCGGATTACACGGATCGGCGGATCTTTGCTTCGAATCGGATACATTCTATCGAATCGATCAATTTGGACTTTATTTAAGCGATTGAGTAAATGCGATCGAAGTGAGGCCACTAGTCACGCCATTTTGGCGCTTCTCTAAAGTTACGTCGCTATTGTACGGATAATGATTCAATTCGTTCGCCGATCGAATAGGCCGGTTTTGTGCTGAAGAAAAAAATACGTAGGTGCATAATAGCGATAAAGTATAAACGAGCACAAGGGCGCTTTGTGTGTGTTTGCGAGATATTTGTAGAATACAACGGCAGTACAATAACGCCAGGATTCGATAACAGTAGCTGTTGACATCAATAGATTTCGATTCGTACCGATAAATTTGCTCGTGTAAACCCGTATCTGTCCACAACCGCGCTATTTGTCTGTCTATTCATCGCAATTCGTAAAATTATTTTTATTTCTTCTCCACACGGTTGTATAAATCCTGAGATTAATAAATTAGAGATAAAAAAGTGAAATGGAAGTAAAGAAACAAATCTATTTATCGGTTACTACCTATATTTTGATTCATTTTATTTTTTACTCGGGTTGAATTTTATTAATATCCTAACAATAAGCTATATTAGTTCTGATTATCGTTGAAGGAGAAAAAGATATCATGTAAAAAAATCAGGTGATTTGAATCAAAATTCGATAGATTGAAAATTTTCACAATCAAACTTTAAATATAATTCGAATTCATCGCGCCCTTCTTATCTAAAATGATCTTTGTGCACGCGACGATAAGTTTAGCGAAATGGATAGGAAAAATCGAATGGAGAATAATCACTTTCGTAAATTAAACGGCGGTGTTAATGCCGAAGTTAAGTATTCTGACGACAAGCGTGACACGGAAATAGATATCGCGAGATTCGGCGGATTTCCTCCAACTAAACCCATCGTCGTGAAATATAAATCCTCATTTTACGATCAACTTGAACTTAACTCGGGATGTGAAAAATTTCGCCTGAGCTATGACGTTGAAAAATACGTCCGCGCCAAATTGCGAAATTGGTATCTGAGGTACTGAAGTGCGCTCGGGGATGTTCCATCGTGGCATCGCTGGGTGGACCATCGCGCCACACGCGAATTCATCTTGTTCAGAACGGAAGTCTCTCCCCAATTCCTCCAGCTGCGCCCGCGTCATTATTAGACCGAACAGTAATTTCTATCGGGTGAAATATTGTTGTTGCGATTTTTCGCAACTGACCGTAATCCATTTCGCCGTTCGCGACGCCAGGAGAGCCACAAATCTACTCCGCAACAGGCATTTTTACCGGATGAACAATTTTGCTCGTCACTAACTCGCAGGAAGAAAATTGTTTTCTTCCTACGAAGCGACGTCGATACTAGAATTTATCTCAACAGTAGATTATGGCGTTAGATAAAATGCAGGAAATAGCATTTGAAATTGACATTCAAACGAATTAAAAATTCGTAAAGAAATGAGCATTTTAATAAAATTATCTTTTTACGATTTTGACGAACTTTGAATATGTTATAAGATTACTCAAAATAAGAAATATGTTTTTTAATAATTCTAAGGATTAAAACAATAATTAGAAACTACCAGAGTCTGAATTAATTTTTTATCTTGAGTAAATATCAGAATTGCGATAAAAAAATACGAGAAAGAAAAGATAAAAATTTTCACAATTTTTAAAACTTTGCGCAATCAGATCTCTCGAAAAGTAATTTTCTTAAAAAATATTTTAGAAGAGATACTTGGTGCTTTTCTGGAAAGAACTATTTCAACATCCAAAGTTTATAAAAATCAGAACATTGCAATTTCGACTTTGTGAACAAGAGGGTGATTTTTTATCTCCAGATAGAGATGGATTTCCAGAATTGATGAAAATAGATAGGTAATATTCTTTTTTTATGAGATGTAGTAAACTTTTTTGTAGCGAAGACGATAACCATTTTTCGCAACTTTTTCTTCTCTCCTCTAAATTTTTTTATTCGCGATATCTTAATAGCTGTAGCTCTTCTGATTAAATTAAAATTTTGATAACGGAACGTTAAATTAAGCGACGAACGATATTCCATTATTTATACCTGTCAAGCTTAATTCATGGGAGAGTCCCTTATTTACATAACCAAAGCTACCAACTCGAACTATTGAAGCTTCTTCGTTAAGGAAGATTAATTTCAAATTTTTTGATGAAATTTGAAATTCTGTCAGGATTCTTAGAGGCCAGATGATGTTAAAGAATTTGCGGCACAGGTGCACGATGCCTCTCGCGCGAGACTCGTCTGTCACGTGGCAAAGAAAAACGGCTTCTGTTTCCATCTGGCGCGATCATCATGACTGTTGATTCCCCGGGGAGTCTTTTCCAAGCCTCGGCGCGTCTTCGCGCATCACCTTCCATCGCCTTCGCCGCGCGCGGCGGTGATCATCGTAGCCCGCATTGCGTCTCTACCCTCATGACGCCGGCGCCCTGCAGTAGCGCTGCCGATCCCCAGCCTCTCCACTCCCTCTGTTTCTCTCCCTTTCTCTCTCTCTCTCTCTCTCTCTCTCTCTCTCTCTCTCTCGCTCGTGTTCGGTGGTCGCCTTTGCACAACCTTTCGACCCCAACGACAACGACAACCTTTCACCATCGACACCGCGCCCTTCTACATGCTGTCAACTTTTCGAAACGAACTTCTCGCAATTAGACGGAAATTATAGTTAGTTCGTTAGATTACGTCGTAATTGCGTACTTGATTGATTCGACCGGTCCCGTTGTTGCGCATGCTGAATTGAGTTTGACGAAAACTCTAAACATTCTAATTTACCTTCGAGCAATTTCAAGCGGTATGATGTTGATAAATTTGAAATAACTAGTTGCTTTCTCTCTCTCTCTCTCTCTCTCTCTCTCTCTGTTAGTTGAAATAACTAGAATTGAAATAATTACACATAGATAAGTACACTAAAAGAGAAGAGTAAATACGAGATTGTGTATTATAAACACGCAAAAGTAACTTTATATGGAGACCTTAATATTTCATGGAAGTGTGAAACCTGTTCTAAGAAATAATTAATTGCAGTCATTATGGCTACATGTTGAGGCAGGAAGAGAATAAATTTAGTAATTATGTAGGAACTGTAATTAAATTCTTCTCTTAAAAAATTTTTCTTTAGTTTCTGTCTCTTTCTAATCTTCGATTTTTCAAACAGCGTGACAGCTGATGTCATCTTTTATCTTGATTTTACCTTTTCTCCAGCTAAATTTCAAAGCTAAATTTGTCAAAGCGTTTATAAATTGCAATGCATAACATTATTTCTTTGCATTTATTTTTACGTTTGTATATGTTTTTGTAAAACTCATGTTTCTTTAGACTTTTAATTTTTTAGCAAATATTAAATATTACATTTTCATAACGTAGAATGTTTGTTTTTAATTTTTCTTTATATTATATTACGTATATTGTTAATAATGACAACAATTTTTATTTTATAATATTTAATTCAGAAATATATCTCCTTTGGAGATATATGTTATAAATGTTATAAAATACATTTTAATCTATAAATAAAACATACTAACGTTAAGTAGTAACATTTATTTAGATAATTTTTTTTATCCTTGCGAACGAGTTGTATGAGATTCCTTTCGAAATATATGAAATGAAACAAAGAATTTGCAATTTTTGTATAGGATTAGAGTAAAAAAAAAAGTTATTACGCTAACATTTTCTTTTGCATTTTGGAATACCTAGTTCGCATTTTTTCCAGATCCCTTGTATGTCGTACAATGGATGACTATGGAGCGCTGCAATAATGCCTGTAGTTAGCTGTAGTATTCTCGTTAAAACTTTTGGATAGAAGAAACGACTATTGTTAGTTAGCACACGTATGTGGATATTCTTTTAACGATTTTATTTTACGTAGTAAAAGTTTCCAGAAGCGTGGGTTATTTCGATTATTGGAGACTTAAATTCACTGAATAGCCAATCTGTTTTTACCAATGAATTTTATTCAGATGAATTTATGAGTTGCCAATGGAAATCCACAAAGAAAAACGCGAAAAGTTTTTTATTTTAAATCAATGGAAACAATTTTTGCACATCGAAAAGAATTTTGGTATCAGGTTTTGCGTGTTTCAGATAAGTTCGAATTCATATAATACCGTTCGATAAAGCGTGGAAAATAAACTCTATGATTTCGTGAAAAACAAATCTATGATTTTCATAGATTTTATTTCGTCTTTCACATTTTATCAAATTATCATTACTTTGAATTCAGCAGAATATTGAACAGGATGATACTCATCAGAGTTAAAGCTCATCAGCATAATCAATTAGCACTGTTACATAAACAATAGTCAGGATTTAACAAACATTAATACGAATTATTTCAGAGTGCATATCAAGTGTAGCTGGTAATTACAGCGAATAATAGAAACTTCGCGTTTCTCTTTTTAGACTTTGAATTGTCAGCAATCTTATTCGCAAAACCTGACAGCCGTGTCTTACATTTTGACGATTTTTCTGCTTCACGAAATTCCTGAGATTTGTATATTTTAATATTCTTGACGAATTTATAACGAATTTCGTGAAAGATGAATCTTCAAGTTTTTGTTGTACAAAACGTTCCTTATAGGCTGTAAACAAATTGGAAAAAATTTGGTTTTTTTAAAATAATATATTCTTTTTCTGAAGATTCACAACGTAGTATTCAGTATTTAATCCTTAATCTACAATCCTTACTTTATTAGCAATCGGATAAGCTCAAGATTTAATTAAGTCGAACGATATCATGGCGAATACTATATGTCGTTATGTATTATCTGAAGAACGTTGGAGAATTGCTGGAGATATACTCCGATCAATGCCAATAAATGCCTCTTAGCGATTTTGCCGAGATGATAGTCGATTAATACTTGCGCACTTATCCTTTGAACAATCTCTCCAGAATAATTAAGTTAATAATAATAATCTTCAAAGCAGATGTTTCGATAAATTTGCGATTCAAACGTCTTTGATTCTCGTGATTTTCTTTCTTTTTTTAATATTATTGAAGACTCCATTATAAAAACAAATGCCGAAATTTATTCTAAAGTAATAATCAATGATTATGTTGACTGATAGTGAGTGAATTGTTCCACCTGTTTTTCAGAAAACAGTAGGTCCATTATTTTAAATAAATAGCTATTAATTTTAACTGAAAATATCGCGATTTCCATTAGATTTATTGTTAATTATTCCAATTAATTTATAATTATTGATATTTCAATTATAAAATATTATAAATTATAAAATAAGACTTTTAGATGAAACTGCCTAGAAATTAAAGATAAATATAAAAAATAAGATATAAATACTTTTGTATCGATATTGTTATTTTTATATTTTTTATAATACTTATGAGTAAAATAATTTTTGTAGTTTTTAAAGTTTTATTCTGCTCTATAGAGATTAGACGGCTTGCTTCAAGTTTACTTTAAATTTCAAATTCTTAAAGGCCAATCCATCGATAATGTTATCGTGTAGGCCGACGTTGATGTTCGCTTAACGATGAATGCAAAGAGTGTATCGTTTCCTATTGCCCTGGTTAGTTTCACGAAACATTTTGTTGAGGCGGCGACCCACGGCTTATCCATCACGGAGTCATTAATCATTCGATCGTACTTTCTTAAATGTTTGATAATGTAGTGTGATGTTATAATACAGTCTCTCTCGTCATAAATAACGGCGCACATGAAAAATACATCAATTGCACAGTGAGATTCGTTTATGAAGATAATCCTATATTCTATGCACGACATTTCAAGTGAAGTTTGTTTATCAAATTGTTCGTATTTCTTCAGCTAAGTAGATGTTAAACCCGATATGAATCTTCATTATCATACTTTAAAGATATCCGCTTATTTATAACTCGCAATTTGCATTAATTTTGCATAATCCGATACATTAAATCGCGTTCTCATATTTGGTGTCTAGTTTAAAACGCAATTATACGCGATTAATATACTACAAATACAACTAATTCATTGTTTTCATCGGTGGGGTTTTATTAACATTTTCTCAATTAAATATATTAGTGCGTTATAATTGGAATCTATAATAGGATAGAAATTATTTACCGAAAGGATAAAATTTCGTAAAAGCTATCGTACAACTAAATCGTATTGATGATAATGAAAATTGTTGTGAAAACAACAGTTTTAATTGAGAAAATGAAGGTAAACCTCATTTTGCATAATTGAGGAAAGCAATAATTGCCACAAGATACTATCTTCGTTACTGATTCATTGTTTTTGCAAAATTCCTTTGAAAATTTATTTTACTGTTAATATATTGAAACAAACGCTTCTTAAAGTGTTTAATAAAATTTAAGTTAATACGTTAACTTAAATGTATCTTATAAAATCGATTTAAATAATATTGAAAGGAATGATTTAATTCTTTAACAATGCAAATTATATATAATGTTTTTGGAAAATTATTTGCATTATGTTTATTTTCCTGTTGTTTTTATTCACTATATTTGATATAAAACATATAGTATTTTACTAATGAAATCTGAATCAACATTATTGTTTCATTTATAATTGCTTTCCAGAGTGATTTTGATGTTTCGCATAAAATGTTTTTGCATTACGAACTAGTTTACAAACTGCAAGCACGTTACAATAAAATACGTTGTTAAATGAATCGATATACATATACATATACCTATATATTAAACAGTATTATAACTTGATACATTTTCTCTTTAATGAGAAAAATCGAATTTCAAAGGCTATATTGATATTAATTCTAGCACCAATACGTGAAACAAACTGAATGTTTCGTATTGAATATCTTATATCTCACCAAATATTTTATCGAATTTATAGCATAGATTTATAGCTTGATTTATGCACGTTTCTTATCTATGCCATAAATCGTATGGAAAATAAGAGAAATAAATTTAACAATGAGCAGTTTGCTAACAAGTTGTGTAATGTTTACGTGATGTTTATCGGAATTCGGTGATGTCGCAGAAACGTCATGTCTCCTGGACTTACCCGGTCGTAGGAAGTCGATCGCTCACGTGCACGAGGTATTTCCTGATGTATCTGCCATAGCCGAGCAATTTATTTTCTTGATGCGCACAATCGGGACATCGTCGGCGTGTTTCCTGCTCTTGACGCGCTCATATCGGCAGGAAAATCGAATAAGGAGGATAGTGCAGTTTGTAATACATCGCGTTTGTAATACCGCGCGCCGGGACACTTCCAACGGGGATTTATTTCATGGCAATTTACTTGATTCCCATGCGTACGGCCGCGTCGCCCCGGTTATCGCCGTGAAACTAGGGCCTCCCCCGTTTGACGTTTCATTCGATTACGATGCGGTCTTTCCGTCGCCTCCTCAGCCTCTTGACACCATCGCGTGTACGCCCCCGGGTAAAAATAACGCGGTTTAGCCTTGCTTCGTACAACACGGAGTGATCTTTACCCGGACCAGTTACGAGCCGGTGGTTAACCCACATTGCGCGGAAAGTTGGAAAATCGAATTAACTTCTGCTCTGCCTTTCATTTCTGTTTTTTGGAAATGTTTAATTTGGGACACATTGATTCGTATATTTGAGAGAATTTTTCCTTCCTCACTAGACAAATTTTGAAAGTACGGTTAAAGAAATGTAAATAAATTAAATATGTTTTTAAAAACGTCTCATGCTTGATATATTGAGAAACGAAAAATGAATCATTTTCTTTCTTATTACATAAATTTTTATATAATAGTACAAGTTGTAACGTTTATAATTTATACAATTTAATCAAATTTGTGATAACATTTAATCAAAACAAAGATAATATAAAAAGAAGTTTTTATTTTATTTTATTAATGCATTACATTTTTATTTACATATAAGTTATATTTCTTATTCAAAATGTATATTTTTTTACTTCTATTTTACTTTATTTACAAGTTTAGTTATTTTATAATGGATTTATCAAGTCTATATTTTTATTATCTATATTATTATACAATGTAACTAAACAGAATGTATACATTAAGAGTTGATATAAGATAAAATAAGTAAAAAGTATGAAAAATATGATAACTTATTCTTTCACGACTACAATTTGTTTCACTTGCTACAAAATAACAATCCATAAATTAAATATGATATCAATTACAATTTCAGAGGGATTAATTTGGGCGCGTGACAGAATTCAGTCGATCCATAAAATTTACGCTTGACTTAAATGAAATCGGAAAATTAGCGAATTACTTGTTTTCAACGAACTTTGGCATTGAGTCCGGAATAAAACGACCGGAAAGTTTACGAGCGGACGTTTTATCGCGACGGCTGACCCGAGTGGGCGTCTTTAAAACGTGTTTTTCACCCGGATTTTCCGGAATGCGCGCCTTCCGCAATCCGAGCGAGCCGCGTTAGATGCATTAATTTCTCACACGCGAGCTGCCATCCGCCCGTTCGCGAATGTTCGTGTGAGACTTTTACTTCAGAGTTAATGGAACAATAAGCGTGAGTCCGTTTGTGTCGACAGCGCGGCGGAGACGCTTGATCTTCCGAGATCCGAGAACGTCGAGAATCTCCTCACTTGACACGCCGAGAATCTCCGCGATTAACATATAAATTAAGGAATTTAAATCTAATAAAGCCACGACGACTGGCAATTACGTCGTTCTTCGTAAAACTCGGGACATGCGATGAGTATCTAAATTGCTGTAATGATGGTTCCTGTATTGGAATGGCGTTGATCTGATTATTACAGGGGAGGGGATCGTTGCTAAGATAATCGTTCTTGATTCAAATACTAATATTAGAACATCCAGTTTGATAGTACTTCGTGCAAGGACAGGATAATCTATTATGTACGTACAAGTATTATGGTAGATACAGTTTATAAGTTACGTAATTTATAAATTATGGTTAGTTGAATTACGAGATATACAATAAAAATAAATAGGTAAAACAATTCAGAGATAAATTCCTTTTTTTTATATGCTAACTAGATTTATATTGCAAATTTATTCGCGGAATTGCAAATATGTCCGAGCAGTTACCAGGATTATGAACATACGCTAACGTCACATTTGCATTCTGGCTTTTTCGTATTTCATACATTTTTCTATTTTTTAAAATACTTTTCAACGAAATAGCAACAAGCTGTACGGTGCGTTAATATTACGTTTAAATATAATTTTTTAATTTAATATAAGTTTAAATATAATTCGCAAACACGATAGAATTTTTAAAACAGAGAACTGGATTCCGCATGAATCCGGAAATGTAAGAAAGGATTGTTAAATTGTGGAAAGTAGTTATTTTGTGAGAAAGTAATTGATTAAGTAATTAAAATAGTACATTTATTTAAATTAAAATAGTTATTTTTGTGAGACATTATCTCTACGGAAGCTAACGGAATTTCTTGCCATTTCTCTCAACCCAATTGCAAATCTACATAGACTGAAGTCAAAGTCGAGACCTAGATTTAAGATCTAATCCAGAACTATGGAGATCCAGGCTAACTTGTCTTCAAGGTGTTACGATGGGGACACTGCATTGTCATTCAACTACTTGCCTTCCACACTCGGCAATTGTGCTGCATTTCTGCGCATTTTATGTAAACTGTTTGAAGACAAGTAATAATTAATTCAAACACTTCTTACATTTTATATAAAACTAGGGATGGTGGACGGACAGATGAATATAAGATGACATAAAATGAATATAAGATAATTTTCTATATTGTTTGCAAGCTGTAAAACATGTATTATAATACATGTGATATTTTCGTTTCTGTCTATTCAAGAACAAATATGTAATTGAACATTTTGATTTCTTATTAAGGAATAATACGTATTCGCTTTGATTTCCTTTCCGAAATTATTTCCAAGACTTAAACTATTATCAGTAGAGTTCAAACTTTAAAGAAATAAGTATTCCTTACTTGGAAAAAGTAATCGTTATAATTTAACTTTTCGAGTAATTTCAATAGCAAAATTATCTTAGCGGAGTTATTAATTCGATAAAGCGATGTAACTTCAGTTTTCTTATCGCAATTCAAATACTTTGGTTCAGAATGGCGTAAGAAATTTAAAAGTCAAAAGATATAAAAAAAGAGATTTTTTTTCAATGCATTTATTTTATATTTTGCATTATATTTTCAAAATTCTACATCGTATAGTTTTTGCAATTCAAAAAACATTCAAGCGTGCGCTCCTGAAATAAAAAAAAAACAAATTCACGTTATGAAAACTGTCGCTTGTGTCATTTCGTGCGTTCAATAGATCTCACTTCAAAGTTATGAGATCGGTCCGATGAAAAGCGTGACCAAACTTTAGATAATACTGAACTCAACTAGAATTCTCCTAGTTTATCCGTTTCCCCTTTTCCCCCAGAGATTAGAACGAGATATCGACGAGAAATTCAGCAATATTGGGCTAGTCGAGATTCAAGTTCGAGCAAATTAATTCTCCATGTGCTAAGTAATAACTTTAGAGGTTGAATCGCTATTTAACACGACAGAACTCGGGGGACGGTCAGCCGAATTCTGAAATAAATTATCTATCGTTACTAATTAACCAATTATCGGCGAACGAAAAGATAGTTTGTCACTGGCCATGCCCATCCGTCTCGCTACGACATCGAAATCGAGTTTGAAGCTTAATTAACGAAGCTAATTTAAACTTGACCACCATTTGCGCAGCTGCCACGTTCATGGGCTCACGGGATCTGCCATCTTCACAGTTTACCACATAATCTTCTCTGCAATTAATTTCTGAAAGCAACATTTATCTTTACTAAAATTTTGATTGGTCATACTTTCTAAATTTTCAAATTCTGTATTTTGACATAAATTGTATTTAGAATGAAAAAGATATATTTTTATTTGATCTGTGAAGTTGGCATCCTGAAATGTAAATTTTTACAAGATTTGGTTGATATGACATATGATTATTCTCAATTTGTTCATAATCGTTTTTTGTCCATCTTGTAAAAAACATTAAAAACCTTTTTTTATAATTATATATGGATTCCGATTATAATAAATTATTTAAGTACTGATCGTCTAAGGGATATTCTTTATAAAAAATATTCTTATAAAGAATAAAATAGATTTTGCAGACAGAAAATTTCTGTCTTCTCTCAAATCAAGAAAGATATTTGCAACGAATTATGTCGTCGCCAGATGAAAATTATTAGTTTCTATCATTAAGTTTCTACCGTTACTAAATCTTGCTCTATCTAAGACAACGGCGGAAGTGTCGATAAAACCGCGGCGAATATTCTCGCTCAAACTTTAATTATTTGCGTAAAACTCTCCAGGAACGCTCGTTTTCGTTTTACGATTTCAAGCGATGGAAAAATGACGTAGGAAAAACGAATTCGGGTCGCGACTCCGTGCGATGGAAACTAAAGCGATTTTCTCTCTCCGCGTCCTAAAAACGTATCGCGGGATGTATTTCGCAGTAGATACTTTCGTCGGACTTTTTTTCGTCAATATAAACTGTTGACAGTTCATGAACAAGTTGGATGGAGGAGAATGAAAGAAGATACGATATCCACTTATCGGTCTTTCGTTGTTGTTATTTGCTTAAAATATATCAAAGCGAATCATCTTAAGAAATGGAACATGAGCAAATTGCCACAGGGAAAGGAAAAAAAGGGGGAAAAGATCATACCGGTAAATTTAGAAAACGTAATTTGAATATGATTTTAAACCCGTACGAATCAAACTGTTTAAAAATTTTGATACATGAAGACTTTAAATTGCCTATTATTATTATCACAGTTATCATACTTATTATTATTGTCGATATTATTAGATTGGAAATATTTAAATTGACGCGGATTAATTAGGGAAAACGAAAGAAGAAATTAATGATATTTTCTTTTCTTTCTTTTTTCAATCAACTAATCTATCCTCTGAAGTCCTTGAAAGGGACTGATACATTAGTAACCCGCTAGAATCTGATAGAATTATCTGATAGAATTACATTTATCTGATGTAGTAATTGTAACAGGCGATGCTTTTCGTAATTTAAGAGACAGGTTTCGCCAACAATGTCCGGAATGCGTCTTTAGTTGAACGAGTCCTGAGGCATGGATGTAAGTAACTGTTGGAGGAGATGTCTCATGAAATAGAGCGTCGAGAGACGAGTAGTAATCGACGACACAAGTCAGCCAATGCACGCGCACAAAGGCCACCTATCTCCCTTCGGCCGCGGTGGGCGACGTTCCTCGCGTTTCTCCGGAAGTTCCATTTGCCATACCGCGATTTATATGAGTCGCCGAGTCTCGGACAAATGTACGGTCGGGGAAAACGGGAGACCTGTTGGTCCGTTATCGTTAGATCGTGGAATCTACAAATTTTCCGGTTGCCGGACCTTCCGCTCTCAGAATAGTTGTACAAATACTTTTTGCGACTTGAAAATTATCGCATTCTGATTTACGGTATTATTCCGTGATATCTCTTCTCCAGAAGATAGTAAAATTTCCTTTTTTGATTTTTTGATGAGTTTAATATCAGTTTGTCACGTGATCTACTTGGTTTCTCAAAGTTAAAATAATTATTTGTAAAATAACAATAAGAAAAGTAGTGATATATTCCCTGATTATATCAAATACATTTTTGAATTATAGAATATTTTTATCTTAAGATTGAATTTCATTTCTTTTCTTTCATATTTCATTTCATTTCTTTTCATAATTGTAAAATAGACAATTATATGCAATATAAACATTATTGGCAAACTTATTTAATGAAAAATATTCAAGTTTTATTATAAATTATTATTATTTATTTATTATTTTAAACTTATTAAAATTAATAAATTTTAATAATTTTTTGATAATTTAACATTATTAAAAGACTTTTATACAGCATTACCCCATTTAACAAGTATTGCAAATCGATATACATGCACTTGTGTATACGACCACGCGACCATCAAGTATAAATATTGACCGAATGACATATTGCCCCTAGCTATTAACTCCTCGCTAATGCACCGTTGGTAATAATTATTGCTGCTCAGTCCTGTTACTGGCGGATGCTGAGCTGTGTCAGTGCTTGCCGTAAATGTAGATAAAGTATGTATAACATTGATCCCCTTTCCCTCTGTCATTAAGGATTTGCAATAGCTACTCTATATTATTTAAACTCGAAAATTTTACGGAAAAAGCGAATAACCGAAACTCATGAGAGAATAATAAAAAAACTTCTAACAGCTTAATTCAAGTTAATGTTTTTCTTTAAAGTCTTATTTTACATTTCTGCGATCATTAAACATGGATTAAACTCGCGAATTGTACGCTAGTATTCTGCGCGAGAATAAAATTAACACAGCAACGTTACACACTTTGGGAAATACTATGCGGTCTACTTTGTCGACGTATAAACCTATCTCTCGGCTCTATCTCTCGCGAAATACAAACAACGGGCACTGAAGCACTTCAGTGCTTCGCATTGATTTATTCGTAGCAACGATATGTGATCAACGAAATCGCATTCTGTACTGGATTTGAGACACTCTAGAATACTGATATCCGATATTGAAGTGTAGAAGATAATTAACGTTTTTTTCTGGAAAATCGATTTCAGTTTTTATACGTGAAATCGTGTCTGATGAAAAATACATTATATTTTATGTTTTATCATCAAGAGATATCTCAAGAAATATTTTGCCGTGTTATTTTATATTTAAATAACTTTTAGATTTTCTTTCGAAATATAATATTGAATATACTTCCGAAAATTCTATGTACAATTCTTGTTCTTGATCCATTTCGTTTAAAAATTGACAATACAATGTATTTATAAAAAAAAATATTTTCATATTGATATTAATATTAATGTAGTTTAATGTAGAATTAATATAGTCTTTTGTGTAGTGTGGAAAAGTTAAGATCTGTTAGATTGTTAAATTGGATAAACAAACTTTGCTCGTCTAATAAAACTCGATTCTCTTGCGGGAGAAGAACATAGAAATATTCGAGCATAAATGTATCTATCTGCTCTTCTGTCTCGCGTGCTCTTTTGCACGGGGGAAAGTATAATGAGTTTGCCGCACCGACTTGGGAAACTGTGGAGATTACCGTGAAGCTGGTGAGACCATACGATGAAATGGATCTCAGTTTTTAAATAACTGGGAAACATGAGTGCCCATGGAAGAAAGCGGATATAATGGATGAGATTTTAAGTGGATTTATCCCTTTATCGCGCGCGCATTTTGCCCATTCATCGTACACACGTCATGGTAGTTGCTCCTGAAGCGCATATATAAAAGATTCGTATTACATTTTCGCGTCAACTTTTGCCTCACGTGTTAATCGATAATATGATTTCAAAGTATTAGGACATTGTGTACACGTTGACTTGAGATGTATCGAGAAATTTTGGAGTAGAAAAATATTCATTAGATCATGCTGTAATGTGCATGACATAAACTTGTCATCCTTATGAAACATCTAAATATTAAAGTAGAAGGCTTTATTAAAGTAGAATAAATAATTGAAGATAGGAACATTCTAAGAGTTGAAATTGATTTCTTTATAAAATTAATGTATTCCAGACTAATTTGTTTCGACGATTGAAAGCATTTTTGCCGATATCATCGCCGTTAAATGGATACATACACACGTACATCACATACATCGTGTGATAATTGTATAATGGTGTTTCGATTTCACAATCGAGGGCGATACGATAAATAGGTGAATAACGAGTTTGACCGAGCTGCTGATAACCGCAAAACGCGCATAAATGTGAGATAATCTCGAAACAACGTGGTCGCTTTTGGGAATACCGAAAACGATTGTGCATTTTCGAGATCCGCGATATAATGCAATACCATGCTATACGGTGAAATTTAGGATAGCCGTGTTGTAATCTTTGATTTAGCTATTTAATTATTCGCATGATAGAGAGTACATTTCGCGTTGAATTTCAGGAGGTCCCTCGTCGTTCGTTAATATTATACGAGATATACCGGAAAATCCATACATGATATAATAGTTCTGTGTCGAATTTGACGAGAATTTGCTTTAGGCGAAAATATGATGGCAGACTACACATGCTACGTTTGGATTAAATCTGACGAATTAAAATTTTATTAATATACATTGATGCATTATTTTTTTGGCTTTTGAAATTAATATGAGTTTATAACGATGAGTTTCTAAATTCTAAAAGAGAATTGTAAGATTATCAGTGGCCATCTTTTTGCGAATATGCACGCGTTAAATTTGCTTTGGACAGACAAATTTTATATATATATATATATATATATATATAGAAGCTTCGATGTGGTCACTTGCTAGCTCGCTGATGAAATTTTCATTTAAATCACATTACCGTAAAAGGCAGCTGGTGGTGGATAAATTTTATGACTAAATTTAATCTTACTGTCACAAGCTGCATCTTTGGCTAGGCTACATATACATATTCGTAACTTTAAGAACATTATGAATCTAAAAGATTTATTAATTTTTAGACACAAGAAGGAAATTAAAAAATATTTTGGATTTTTAAATTGTTTCAGAATCGAATAATTCAATAATAAATTGGAAATTTATTCTGTGTTTTAATTGAGAATTTTTTATTTCGAGATTAAGCTATCATAATTTTTATCGTACTCTTCTTTTGTAATTATGATTATAATTCATAAAATATATCGCCTCAATATAATAGGAAAAAGAACAAATATGCAGAGAAAGAGAGAACAAAAAGTAAAAGTTATTATGTTTTCCTCTCCGTCGCGAAATTGCAAGACCAGAGATTTCTTTCCCACCAAAGGCTCAATATTGCAACTTTTCCTTCATGAAACACTCACTTGTTTGTTTCAGGAGAGTGGCATGGTGACGGCCACGGTGCTGCGAGACGTCAAGAAAGGTAAGACTTGAATTGAATTTTTCGAAACGTTGGTCACACCGCTGCCGCGGCGACATTGAATGAAATTTTCAGAAACCTATTTCCGCAATAGTCGCCGTGTTGGCGTGTTACAACTTTTGCAACGCGTTCGCGCGACCGACAGTTTCTGGCCTCACGTCACATAGCATCACACTTTGAACGTTTTGACGAACGTTTTGAAATGCTGTTTCGTCACCAGGCGACGTGTTCTGTAAAAATAAAAGGTGCTTCCACATTTCGTGCGCAATCAACGTAATAACGTGAACGTGCTACGCGTGATGATGAAAACGCTATATTTTGAAAATGTTTAGCTAATTGAGGATGAATTGACTGATATAATATTATTTACGATAATGAGATTGAATATATTGAAATTTATTGAATAGATAGTTAATCGCATTCTCTTACAACTTGTTACCTTTATGGAAGCAAATTGCACATGTCAGCACTATATTTCCGATTTATTAGTGCATTTATTGTTTACACGTAATTATTCATATGCCATATTTGATAAAATAATTTGTATTATAATTTGTATTAGAAACATCACAGACATAATTTTGAGGCTTTAAATAAATTTCAATATTGCTTTAAAATACTCTGTTGCTATCAGCGTAAATGTTTTCGTTCGTTTTAAAACATCGCGTCATATTACGAAATTAATAATGTAAATATTGATAAATTATTGATATATTTTCTACGATTCAAATTAAAAAAAAAATTTTACGGATTCGTCTCTGCATTACGCTAAACGATATACTAATGCGAAAAATTTTCATTTATGCATAAACTTTTTTATATCCAGCAATAAGACTCTTACATTCAGATTTATATACTTATTCTATCAAGAAATACATTATGTATATATATGTATATACATATATATATAATAAATAAAATAGAACATAATAAATAAAATGTAACAAAATAATTAAATGTACACGAAAAGTTCAGATCGAGAATATTTTCTAAAATAAATTTTTTAACAAAACTGCTCGATTTGCAACACAAATAATGAAACTTTTCATTACTCTCGACAAAAATAATGAACTCTCGATAGATATAATAAATATTCTCATTATTGATCTTGCAACTCTTAATATGGCTAATAGTGTCACTAATAAATCTTATGTTAACGAATCTGGAAGGAACTTTAGTGCATTTTTCTATTTTTTACTTTCATAAAAAATGAGTGCTTGTAAAATCGTGAAAAATTATAAAAAAGAAACGATAAAATGTCTTCAGACTCGTATACCGTTCTCAAAACTTTCTAAAAACTTTATACAATGCCTGCAGTAAGGCTGCGTGTTTGACCTCTTTTAAAAAGCAATTAAGACTTAATATTCCATAATTTTTTTAATTAATGCTTTTAACGCGGCTAGATCTAAATCATCTGAAAGTATTTAGAAGGACTATTTTTAAGATTTTTAAATGTTTCCTTTACGTAAAATAATATTTGAGTATTTCACAGCTCTCGTAATCGTACTTGTAAAAATTTTTTTAATTTACTTTTGTGAAAATATATCAGATTCAAAAAATTTACAAATTAAATACTATACAAATTCAGTGATCTATTACGTATGTTAATTGCACATATCAGATACATAAGAAATTCAACTTAATTGTCTTGAGCCTAATAGGCCTAAATACTACTTGAATAATCCCAAGTATGATATCTAGCTCTCTTGAAACTATCTCTACTTAGCATTGTGCCAACAGTCTTGCTAATGCTTAATTCAGACTGATCTAAACGCTACTGGTAATCCACGCATCTCTAATTCGCGTTATGTTTCAATCAGAATAAGCGTCCGAGCATGAGCGCTACAAGTTTTCGATTAATCACGAACTCCTGTTCCAATTTCTAAAGCAATCGTCTTAGCGCGCACGTCATAACTTGACACGTTCGGACATTGTCGCGGGAAACGCAGGTTATTGATTTCTCGGTCCTTTCGAATGAGGCGTGTCTGCATCACTTACAACAGAATGATCGCCACAATTACTTTCGGCTTCGTTCTGGGATTATTCCGTATCACGTTCTGAAGCATGGGCTAATCATAACGATTCCCGATTCAGATGGACATGCAATATTGCTTCTATGTGGTCCGATGAGCGGATCGGTCGACGCTTTAGCGAGGAAATGCTTGACGTTTAGATTTAATGTTATTGTGATATTGAGGTAATGCTGAGCTTTCTCGTATTATTCGAACTTCATTTGTTTCTTCGATCGAACTGTTCCCCAAAGGTCGGAATTTTATATAGTCGATATTTATTTCTTCTTTTAAAAACGTCAAAGAGATAACATGGTTCTATAGAATCAATGGCTTTAAAGCTTTGGCGGCGCACGATATATTATACACGACAGTTACGATACAAAGCCACCTGTTTTATCTCGTTTTTTTTTCCATGTTCGTCTGATGGTTTTATTTTATCACTATTCTGCCGCAGTTTATCGGTCACTAATAATGTTAGAGAGAAATTCAATTTCCTTATATTTATTTTACTGTTGCTACAGAAAATGACTTATTCAACAATGTCTTTAAAATTTGAAATTACATTTATTAAATATTAATATAATATAAAATACATATATAAAATAATAAATAATTTAATTTAATCAATTTGAGTTTAAATAAAATAAGGCAAGAAACGAAAGTTAATCTACGTATTTAAAACTTCAATTTTTTTAAACATCAGTTCGAGTTTTTTCTCTTATCTTCCGCTTTTCTGATTTTAATAATTCCTTAAATACTCGCTTTAAAAGAAACAATTTACTTTCATATACCGCTTGTAATTTCCTTAAGGATTCTATTTAAAATATTTAAGATTAAAAAATTCGAAAAGGACCTTAACTTTAATAAATAGATATTTAGAACATGAAAAAATTTATTATTAGTTGTTTTAAATTAAAAAAATAATTGTATTTTTTAACGATTTATTACCCCTATATTTGTGCTTTCTAATAAGTTGTTAATTTTTTAAATTTGAGTTCAGTGATTTAATACAATTATAACGATATATAGTATTATGTGCAATTATAATGATAAAACTTAATATTATAAATGAACTTTAAGAGTGGTTGTCAAAAATTTAATCTCATGTCGTTTCATGCTCTCGACATTAGACAATGATAGCGAAAACCTTAAATTCTAACAGTTATACATAACGTTAAGTGATGGATATAGATGTGGATACGATGTATCAGTCTGCAATGGGCATTTCTATTTCACTTTGAGTAGAGCAATCGACGCTTTAATCGAACCACGGGTATTCAGGGGAGTTTACGGACGAGTCGATGAATTTCGCACTACAGGCGATTTCGCGATGCAAACCATAGCTTCTCTTTCTCTACAGCCGTGCAGCCGATGTTTACCAAGTTCTTCGCTAAGCAGAAATAATCGGACCCACCGGCTCTCTGTCTTTCTCTCTCTCTCCTTCGCGCGCGCGCGCGCGCGCGCCGATCGATACGCGTTTATCAGCGTTCCCGAGCTGTATAGCGTACGAATCCTTTGAAAAGATAAAGCACAGCATATAAATATTTGACAGCGCGGAATAGCGCGGTATAAACACGTTTCGCATATTTCCCCTCCGGCGGCGAGGATCCGCATTTTAATGCCATCGCTTGCGAATTTATTCGCGGGTAACGGCATTTACGCGCAGATATAAATAACGCGAAAACCATCTCGCGCTCTTCTCGCGCGATAATAAACCTTTGCAGCACGATATTTCGCTCAACGAAACGCACCAAACTAACACGATGCCACTGCACTTTTCCTCGTTTTCTCGTTTTTTCCCTGCGTGTTTTCGTCAGCCACCGAAACGTAAATCAACCAGTACCGTTGCGATAGCGCATAGCCCTTTTGGACTCTTTCGACAAATTTTCCTTATTTTTTTTTAGGAGAAATAAGAATATCTCGATATGTACTATGGACCTCCCTTATTCATATTCGTAATGGTTTCAACGAAATGAATTTATCAGCATTCGCACATACAAATAAAACATTTCTATGTAATTTCTGTGAAAATTTATAAAAGATTGTGTCGGAAACATCTGTGTAATTTCGAAATTGGGATATGTAAATTTTATGACATAATATATTTATAATTAATGAAAATTTAGAAAGAAAAAATGAACTTTTCGACAGTTTCTCGATTTATCTCAATCTTGCTAATATTAATGTAATTGTAATAATTATATTGCAATAATATATTGGCACTTTCAATTATATAATCATGCGATAATATATTTCTTATGACAAATTTTGCCAATAATAATGTTGACAATTTTCCCGGTTTTCGCTATGAGCAATAACGTGTTATCAAATGAACTGAATATTATCGTCCAATAATTTTACATTATTCGCCCAATTCGTAACTATCGCGTTGTACAAGCTCAACGTGCTGTAAACTAGTGAGGTTGATGACCATCGACGCAGTCGCACGTTCCACACACGAAGATCCGTCGGGACGCGAAGTAATTTCACACGCGCGAAGTCGTAAATGCTTGTCGCGCGTGTGAAGTTACTATGCGTCCTGATGCAGTAACGACGAAATTGCGTTGTTATAAAAATATACTTTCGACACAGCCGGCGTATCGAGGAGTTGCAAAAAGCCGTGGAGTCAAGCCGCGGAAGTGATCACCCCGTTGCTGAGCGACGTTTTTATTACGGCCGGCCGTACCGTGACGCATCTCTGCGTCTTGCGGGTATTTTCCGTTCCCAGCCGGCGTGTCCGCCTTCGTTTTACCCCTTTTACGTCAACACGTTCCGCACCATTGGAGTATACACGTAATAGGAGAGAGATAAAAGAGTGGGAAACTCACGCCGGCGGAACGTGCGATGTACTTCCATGAACCCCTTGTGGATTTGCATGTTATCCCAGGCGCGCGCGCGTAAAGGATCGGTTTCAATTATCCCCTATCAAGACGCTTGTATCTGTTTCACGAGTAAATTAAATATTCCGCTATCGATTCGTTTCGCATTTGCGGTCGACGAGATGAATGAGAGTGTAATTCTGCTGAAGAAGAATGGCATTCATTGATCAGCCCATTTCGGTCAGTGATTGCGAGAGAATGGTAGAAATTTCTCGACCTTCATATACGTTTTTTTTTTTTAATTAAATTTACTTCGATATTTAGACCACGATTTCTATTGTACATTCTCTTATCCTCTTTAAATTTGAAAAGATGTTCTTTCTTTTTATATTCTATAAGTAGAAGAACTTTTATTATTATTATGTATACTTTAAGAATATTCTTATCTAAATATAACTTTTAAACACAGGCTTAAATTATTTAATTTATTTATTATCTATTTAATGAATTTTATAAGATTGTACTCTTTTAAAAATGTTTAAGCCATTTTTTGGATGTTTTACTTATTAATATTTTTATTTAAAACGTTAAAAAATATATTAAATTATGTGAAAAATGAAATATTATAATTTGTAAAGCAAAAACATGAATGATAATAGAAATCCATTGAAAAAAGTAATTATAATTGATTAGTATTACAGAATTTTTCAGAGATATCTGTGAAATACATTTAATAGGATTACTATTGTGGAGTCACACATAGCAGTTGTCTACGAAGTAACTCTATTATAAAAATTTAATTCTAAATTGCTTGCCATTTCTCTTATCTGGCCGAATATTGTCATTGTATGTCATTCTTCTTTATTATATTTACCCGTTAGCTAGTACAAACAGTTCTATATTGACTATTCAACGGTGAATAGGTGATGATATCGAAGGTTCGATCGTTCAAGTGACACGAATATTTCGTCACATGTTCTAAAGTTAGATACTAACTTCTCAAAAAAAAATTGAAATATCTCTAAGATGGTAAAAGTTAATATTCTGATTAAAAATAAAATTAGATGCAAATGTATATAACAAATTAAAAAACTCAATGGAGTCCTCCTTCTCTCTTTTAAAATTTATTCTATTTTATTATTTTAAACACAATAAATATTTTCTTTTGAATTTTTAAATTTTAGACAAAAATTTGTATTTATATAAAGATAATTATATTTAATAAAATTTTATCTCTTTTGCTTAAATTAATTGAATCATTTAATATATGTATATACATTGTAATGAAAGTACACATGAGATATATATTAACATTCGAAAAATTCTGTGTGTATTAATTATACAAATTGTGAACTAGCATTTGATTTTTCCCGTTCTTACCAGTTATGTGTGTATATTATTATTTTTATACGTCATATTACTTCAATAATTTTACTACTTTCATAAAACATTGCAAACGTTTACATAAGCTATTATGATTTTGCACACACAATATATTCAAACAGTGTTGAAAATTATTGCTGTATCATGTATTAAAAGAAAACATATTGCAAACATACTCTGAATATTTCAGAAACACGATTCGATTTACGATAAGTATTAAACTGTTTTCAATCATCAGTTGCAAAAATCAGACACGCGATGAAATAACTGTGTCATACCGCAAATGTAAATTGCTTTTCCGAATATAGAAACAGAGCGGTCAGGGATTACTTGGTATAGAAGCCAAATATTTTTCCACGGAGAACGTGACTCACTTTAACTCATCTATCCATTTGCATTATCGAAATGCCATCGTAACACTTACCCCGATTGCGTTGCGATGACTTAAAATCCTACTAAAATTTGAATTTAAAATCTCAAAGTCGGCCAGTTGAATTTCAAATTCAGTAGTCCCTTAAGTAGAACCTCTACAATCGAGTGTTGATGCTGGGACGGGACGTAATAAAAGCAAAACATCTCGGTAAAAAGAACGATTTCAATAAATAATTATGTGGTTTACAAAATTATAGCAATATACATTATTCATAAATTTATAAGTGATGCGAGTTTGCGAGCTCAATAGCAATGATGTAACAAACGCTTGACAAAAATTAAATCGTTTTATCACGTAAAATAAATAATCTTTGCTTAAGTAAACGAGCTTCGTAAATAAACCTTCCGTAAATAAATCTTTGCTGTTATTTTTTATTAAGTACGTGTCGACGCTACAGAAGCAAAATACTCGCGCGGAAAAGAAATCTCGGATGCTTTCGTAACGAGAGGTATTATACACGAGAAACTAATCTACCGCGTGAATGGATGCCTTTCATCATCATCGGGCTTCTGACTGTTGTTACTGGCGTTCATTGCGGTGCGTGACTCCGCGATTGGCGACACCCTTGCGAAATAAATTCACCGCAAGCCGCGCGGTCGATTTGTCTCCGCGTCTCACCCGGAGGGCCGGTGCGTGGATTTCGTTCTCCTCGACATTCCGGGAAAACGATTATTGTCGAGGGTGCGCGCTCTCGGGATAAATCTCTCGCAGGGGCGGACGTGTAATGAGTATATGTGTGCCTCTATATATATGTATAATACGCACAATCTTTCTACTTCATCCTCATCTTTACATCTTTTCTTTATATCCTTCCAACCCTCTCCTGATACTATCCTTCTCCTGAGGCCCAACGCTCATCCTGCGAGCCATCTACTACGAGCAGGGGTAGAGAGGTCTCCAGGTGGGCGGAGATCGATAGCACCACGACCCAGCTTTACCCAAGCAGGCCGGGGAACCCGCCGCTACTAGTTTCCGCGATGTGTGTATCTGTACTGGCTGCCCCGCCATTACGTTCGTTCCTATTAACCTTTGAATTATCAACCGGTGTTCACGCACGTAGTTTCAGGCACGAGTTACGAGGCTTTGATTTTTTTCTTGCAAAATTGATTCAACGATAGAACGGGAAATCGATTTGTGAATTACAAAGAAAATAGGAAGGCCAGCTATAGTACGATGGATATTTGAAAAAAGCATGTTTCGTCGATATTTATCTTCTTAATAGATTGGAAACTTAAAATAGGAAGATTGAAACACTTCTGTATTAGTTACGAAAAACTTCTTTTATTATTAAAGTATAATGTTTATGGGTTTTAACACGAATTTTGTCATTGTTTCTTAGCGATTAATTTTTATTTTCAGGAATAAGATATTGTTATTTATTAAATAATAGCTTAAATAAGATAGCTTATTTAATATTAAAATATAAAATATAAAAATAATATGACATATAAAAATATATTATAATAGTAGTACACAAATTAAAGTAAAACTATTATACATTCTAAACATAAACAGATTCATTACAATATTCGCTTTCCTTCTTCTTTTCTTTTAAAATCAGGAAAATTAACGAAAAAATTTTTCGATATTTAGAGCAAGTATTCTTTACAAAAATTCTAAATGCCAATCGTTACATCTTTATACATTTATATTGTTTATTATAGTTATAGCTTCGAATTACATTATGTGTTAATTTACATTTCTAGAGTTTGAAGATATTTTAAACTAGTTTTTATTGTAATGACTTTCATTGAAATTTAATTGTTAATATTTAATATTAAAGATGAAACTCTTGCAACTCTTGCGTGATGATCTTTTATAGCAGTTTCGTAAAGGGAAAATTAGTTCCGAGCTTGTCAAAGAACCTGTCGTTGACAGATAACAGTACTATAGCACTTTGTAAACTGATTTTACACGTGATTTTACACGTGCATGCGCGCGTATATATCAGGAAAAGTAATTAGCGCTTCTTACTAGCGACATATACATATGTACACGCATGTCTCTGCCCTTCAGTATACCGGCTCTTTGTTCGACGATTACACATTCTATCCTTTGGCAATTCCATCGCTTTCTTCTGCATTTTTATCATCTTGTTTCTCGCGTTTGCGTTAAAATAATTTGAATCGTAATTTTCCCAATAAATCTTCTGGCGTTAACCCGTAAAAAATTACGTTTATCGATATTTTTACACGTGTCCTATGTTTGATAATAATAATTAATGATTTTGAATGATTTGGATTAATGAGTTGGAAAATAGCCAAGTTTTTGGTCACAAAACAAATCTTTTTTTCAAATCTTTAGTTCAATAGTATCTCTAATATCAATGTTTTAAATTGTGAGAATATTTACAAATGGGTACAAATTAAGTTAAAACACTTATTCAGAAATAAATTATTTTTTTCCGTAATGAGAAAGTTCCTGAAAAAATTCGTAGAGGAATTCGTCAATAGTCATTCTCACAATTACAATTATTTTATAATACAATAAAGTACAATATTTTATTAATAATTTAATAAATCAATCAATATTTAAAAAATGGGATTGACTAAAAAAATGACATTATTAGCATCAGTTATAAAATATTCTTTTTCACACTTGGTAATTACCAATATTCGTAATATCATTGGGTACAATCTGACTGCGTTCATGAACAGTTAAGACCATATCTCTTTCGCGAACAAACCTCATTGTTTGTCTGGAGAATGAGTGTCAACCGAACCTGCATTACGTATGCACTCGCAGATGCACATGTCGTCTGCCATTTGCCGGTATACTGAGAGAAGCCTGATAGCACTATATTATGAACGGCGTTGAAAGTTGCAGCGGTGGTAAATTCGAGTACTTAACGCTTCTTGCAAAGACGTAATTCAAACCATGTGTTTGTGCTAGAACTCGGGTCAAAAATGAACCGCGGTCTAGATCGATTTTCACGACGCCAATGACGACGGTCAATGATAGATTGTTAGATCGTGTTTCAAGAGGAGTTAACGTTTGGATATAATTTGTGGGCGTATTAGCGTTAAATAATATGCTTCTCTTAAGCATTTCGTATTTAGTTTTTAAGGGCCGAAATCTTCAATTTTTTTTTGCTAGTATTTAATCCAATAAATAAATGCAACATAGCGATTTTTTACAGCGCGTTACTTTTCGTAATGTACGAATCTATTTCTTTGGAGATATCCAAGAGTTTTTGCGACTAATGTTCATCCTCTTCAAGAATGCGCGAGCGATGAAGTGTTTCCGCTAAACGGAGCACGAGCAAAGCGTGTCCTTGTGCTCCAGTTACGTTGAATCGGGTTAAAAACGCATGTTACACATAGCAAGATAGTCTTGTACGACGGCTCTGTTCAATTACGACTCGTTCGCACCTGCGAATGCACGTTTCGAGCTTGAAATACCGTCATTGTTTTCGAGCGATATGTGTCTCTCTCTCGTTCCGTTTGTGAAACAGGAAATGGAATAGACACGGAAGCAAATAAAATATAGATGTTGCGAAAATGCAAGGTCGCAACTCTAGCAAACGTAAATAAAATTAAAATACTGAAGAAGTAAGAATGCCAATGAATCTAGAACCGCTCTTTTTATTCAATTTTTTAATATATTTTTAAAACTTTAATTTCTGTCGAAACAAGAAGTAGGTACACATTTATATTTTAAAGGAGTTTCAAAAGAGTTTTAGAAGTACATAGTATTCTTTCGAAATAATTCAATGATTTAGTACTAAATTGAATTGCATTTATATGATAAAAATATTTTAAATAAAAATACAAATTAAAAAAATTTTTAATACACATTTTAAAAATATAACTATATATATAATTATAAAATTGAATGCGCGCGTGCTTTCTCTATTAAATACATTTTGCAATAATACATTCTGATTTATTAAGAAAATATTGCCTTATAATTGATATAAATTGGTTTCTTCTTATTACTAACTATATTTTAGTATTGTTGTTGTTTCTCAAATTTAAACATTGTAAACCTGTAATCAAGATCTATTTTTATGCTTCGATAAAGTAAAGTATGGCGTAGTTTCTACATGCACAAATATATCCTTATCGTAATGTTATATTGAACGCAAATTATGTATAAATTTTCTAATAGCAGTCACTATCCTCAATAGTCAGCTGTTTGAGCATGTTGGATTGTTGTGTTGTTCAAACGTTTAAACTTCTATATAATCATACATTTACTTTGATGCTTTGTGCGTACAGTTTACTAAACATTTAATTAAAAGAAAACATAGAAGTTAAAACGCGTTTCAGCTTTCTCTCAGAAAAAAATTTTTAATATTAAGAATAACATATGGAAATATTATTTTACAATGTTGTAAACTTTATAATTTTATGTTAAATATGCGTTACGTCAGGACTTGGTAGCATCTTTTTCAATTATAAACTTTTTGATGAAAAAGGGATGAAAGAATTAATTTACCGTGTATCTTTGTAGTTGTAAATTAAAATTTGATTCAAGTAAATTTTATGTATTATACATGAAAAATAATGTTGCTTGTTTGTAACTTTAAAATTTAATTTGTCAAAATATTTAATTCTTAATTATGCATTATTGCTGTAAAGATATTTCGAAATTTTGCTGGTTATTTTACTATCAAAATTTTGAGTTTTGAAATTACGAAAATTAAAACGGCGTTGAATTTACGTGAATACGTTCGTTTGTTGAAAAATACATGAAACTAATGGTATATTCATGCTTATTATATTAGGAAAATTGGTTAACAAATAAATTCAAACCCTATTTGATACACATACTAAAATATCGATGTATGTATGTCGATAAAATTAAATTCCGTCGTGTGATTAGTGTGCAAGTTGAACTACGTGCTTGGCATGATGCTCGATGATTTGGCAATCATGTCCTCTGGCCTCATGCCTGGAATTCCCTGAATTGCAAGCAATTAAAGTATTATTCGTGCAAGCCATCCGCGTTTTATTAAAGGACTCATTTGCTATGAGAATCGAGTGTAGATAGCACGCGAATGATAACACAGGAAGAGAATCGTTATTGCCTAACGACTCATACAATTATGGCGATTATTATGTTAAAAATAAAGTCACAATGATGAGATCATTCTTTGCGCAAACAACATATTCAAATTATTGATTTTCTTTTTTTATTTCTTTGTATATAATTGATTGTGATATTAAAAGTTAGTTATATATTATGAAATTAATTATACATAAAAAAATTTTATATAGTGTGAAAAAGATAAGTCTCTTAGGAATAATGTTTACCTGTGTTTTCTGATTATAAAAAATTACACAATTAATAAAAAAAATTAATTAAATATCATTGAAATTTAAGAAATATAGATATATGCATATGTAACTTTCAAGTAGTTTTCCATCGAGGGTTAAACTTGTTTTATGCAAAAATAGAAAATTGCTTCCAATATTTTAGCCTTTCTTGTTTTCTTGCGGCTCAGATACCATGACGCCTATTATTGTGTTATTAGTAATTCAATATCATAATGCCTAGAGGTGTTATCCAATATTACCACGCCACAAGGACGTCTCGTTTTAAACGCAATCAGTAGAACAGCGTTAATTATCACATACAAACAAAATTAACAGCGAATTTAATTATCACATACAAACGCATTATATGTATACATATATGAGTATAAAACTGCAAATTATATTTAGTGGCTAATTAGAAAATTGGATATTAAAAATCTCAAAAATATCTTTACGAATATTCGGAATAAGTAGAATTCATATTCTCTGGCACAAGTTGCAGATCACTCTCATGCATATAGCGTAAGTTTTGCGTGATACAGCTCAATGTAACCGTCGTAACTTGAAGCGAAGTAGAGCCCCTCTTGCTTAGCATACATATACACACACATACATACGCAAAATTCACATTAACGCTAGCACGCTTCATTTCTTCATTTATAATTATGCATGTGAACCGTTTATGCAAAGTTCTCGTTTCGAGCATAACTTGTATAATGCAATTATCGCTTTGATATTCGTTTATCCTACGAATGTTTCAAAATCGGATTATCATTCCACCATCAATTTGTCGAATAATTGTAACGATAGAAGTCCCGCGGCGAATTTGCAGTTTTTATCAGAGTGAAGATACAGGTAGACTATCCGTTTGCTGTAATCTGACAGTGGCGTGATCATTACGGTATAATTTAACTCAGGCTATCTTGAATTAACAGTATAATTGATACCACTTCAAGTGTGCAAATGTGACATTTACATAGAGTTCAGATCCCTGAGCGTTCAGATCATGATGACTCCGAACGAAAAAAGTATTTTATTTCGCGATCTCGCGCGGAAATGCAATCAGTCGTAAGAATTACCCTTTAATCCGGGATTACTCCCGGTATGAGACGCCCAAACCGAGCTATTACTAATTTCCGCGGTGCACGCACGCGCCCTGTAATTAATGTGTCTTCCGCGAACCGCGTCGTTTCCGCAATTGCAGCCCGTATCTCTAAGCTCTTCGCTCAACAATTACGCGCATCGCTATACCACGATGTCACCTAACGTATGCATCTGCTATGCTTCGTCATGCTGAAACTGCGACGACGGATTCGGTGAATCGTGAACACCGCGTCTGAGCTTTCGTCAAAGTTGAATCTTACGCACGAGTCGTATAATTAATTACCTCAAAGACGAAAGAAAAACATAGTTTTATAAAAATTATTGTATTATAATTTATTTCAAGTAAAAACACACGCGTCGGAATAAAATCAATCGCTAATTAAAAATTCACATTCAAATAAAATTCGCGAATTTCTACCAACATTTTTGCTTCGTCAAAATATCCTGATGATTTATTTCTCGCATTTTCTTTCTTCTGTTATCTTTCTTTACATTTAGTTTCCGTCATCTACCCCCATATTTCATTGATAATTAGAAATTGTGTGCTCAAAATTGTCGTGGCTCAACATATAAAACGCCAACAACAGCCTGGAATACAAAGATTCGCGAATTAATCTCGCCTGTCTTGGCACTACCCAAGATGGGCAGGAGGAACCACTTCGTTCCCCTTTCTTGTTATGTTCTTATTATACCGCTCTACTTGGCATCGCTGTGCTTCCAACCGTTCGTAAAGCGCACGTCACATCTTACTTCGAACCAACGACTTTTTAAGATCGGTTTATTTCTGTCGATTGTCGATTTGTGCATTCTTGTGAAAATATAAAAAATTATAATAATTTTGAATTTTGCTACATATATATCTTTTTAATCAAAATTATAAGTTTATTATATTTTTTATTCATGCAGAAGAATACTTTTATTTTTAGAGATAGGTATTTTCCATAAGAACACAATTTCGGAAACATAAAAATGAATATCATATATTATACATATATATATAGATTAAATAAAATTACTTTTTTTGTCAACGAGCATTATTTTCTTTTCAATGATTATATATTTCATTAAATATATAAAATATTTTTTATATTAATTTGATTTTACTTTGGCATTTAATGTAAGTTAAAGTGATAAAACATTGAAATAATTTGTAGAAAACACGAAACATTATCGAAGAGAATTATTATAGGAAAATATATGTTCCTTTCGTAAATCAAATTATGCGGCGGCATCCGAACTATCTCGTAAATATTATGAAAGTATTCATATGATGCGCAACAATGTACACTCTACATCTCAAATTAATGAACATCTGACATTTTCTTATTCGATTTCAACTAAGTAATTTCAGGGAAAACTGTGCGTTATTCGCGTTTAAATGGAGATGATAACATTTTTCTTTGGCCTGCTCGTGAATTCATGAAACATGTTTTGAGCAAATTTGCGTGACCAGTTCGTACTACGTACTTGATAGACAAGTTACGCAAACGCTCATTTTACTTTCAAATGCCTCTATATTTGGAATACTGCGCAAAGTTTGCTTAACTATACGTCAAGAATTTATATTCGGTGATTGATTTGTTCTTTCTTCTTTACATAAGCACGTTTAATTAGAATAAATGTGCGTGCGTGCATGTTTATGTGTATGTGCCATTATTGAATTTCAGAAGTCTATGTGCCCCACGTCGAAAATCTAGATTCTATTTGTCGAACTTTGCCCAATAATCCGCTATTTTCTAATTCAGTATTTTAACTAGAGAGCTTTAACATTTTTCTATTATATTTATCTTGATATTGATATATTGCTTTCAGAAAATCCTCTCAGCTTTTTATTAAATTTTTTATTTTATATTATTTTTTTAATTATTAATAATTCCTCATGCTGTATAATTTACAGGTATATAAATATTCTAAATTCAAGTAAAAAATTATGAAATTGTACTAAAGCAGAAACCTGTCTTCTGATTCATAACAGTATGTTTATAAATATACAAAGATTTATAAAATTTTATTGATTTTGAAAATGTTTAAATATCATTTTAATATATTTATGTGAATGTTTTAAGTATTTCGTTTAGTCTGATATTAAAGCTGTATTAAAATAATTTTAGCTATACTTCGTGTATATGTATATATATATATATATATATATATATATATATACATATAATATGTATATATATATATACATATAATAAGCAGCTGCAAAAATCGATAATATCGCGTTTCGAACGACATTGTCGCGTGCGTTATACTCGTTACGCTGTACTATAGTAAACTCTATTTTTTTTGTCAAATATTGCAATTTAAATTACTGATGCCTTTTATTATATCTATAGTTAATCTAAAAAAGTTCTCAAATTGCAAATCTTTTATGTCTACAATATACATTTCCCAGATAAAATACAAAATAAAGTTTTACTCAAGAGATCTGCGTCTCATGCCAAGTTAAGTTAATATTTCATATACAGCTATTGATGATAATCCGTGTCATTAACAACGAGAAATGACACAATCATTTTCTACTCTTACGGAAAATCGTTAATTGACAAAAAAATCAGATTTATAAAATTAGTATAATTATGAAAAAATAGAGCCTAATAAAAATATGAACGTGCAATTTTTTTATCTTAACGAATATTATTATGTAATTATAGATATAAAATAGATAAAAGATACAAACGTATAAAATAGATGTTAACTTATATAAAAAGGATATAAAGCAAATGTTTTTTTAGCTTATTTTCAGTAATACTTGGAGTTCTGGAATTTGTACAAGTAAACAACATTTTTAAATTCTTTTCATAAGTACATTACTTAACTATTATTCTATATTCTGGAAGAGTTAAAAAATTGGCTACATTTGAATATTTCCAGTTTTAATGTGCGCTTTTTCTTGTGATCTTGTAGGAGCATTTCTTGCGGCCAGCATGTCTTGAATTTCCTATTAACATCGAATTAACATGCAACATTTAAATCGAATTCAAAATAAAACTTGTTTCGTCTTATAATGATAATATGTGATCGAATTACCTGCAGTGTTTTTCCTTTTGTCTCTGGAATGGTAAATGAATATATCAAACTGATCATACCGATCACTGCATAAATCCAGAAAACATATTTCTCGCTAATGAGATCTACCAGGGGCTGATATGTTATCGATGCGATGAATGCGAATACCGCCGACACGATGCTCCCGACAAATCCAGCTACACTTTTCAGATCGGATGGAAATATTTCACTCAGCAGCGTGTAGGGTACTGGTTCGAGCCCGATTGCCATTAGCGTTAACATCAGTAACGATAAAATCATCAACCATTCAAAATTACCGGGATCGTATTTACAGTCCAGCAGAAAGAAATGCAAACCTAACAATATCATCCCAAACATCACGCCGAAGGATGAGATTACTAACAGGATTTTGCGACCACAATAATCGATGGCGAATATGCCGATCCAGCCCTGAATTATATCTGCATAATAATTAGACATAAATCTAGTTCTTGCGACTTTAAGAGTAATATAAACGATTTAAGATTAGTATACATTATAGTTAAAACAATTCTATCAACGTAACATACATAATACAGAATGAATATAGATAATTAATATTATAAGTATCGAAGTCAGACATACAGATCGCATTGATGATGATCACTACAGTCGTAGGCATGATCGATGTGACCATTCCGTCTCTCACAATAATCTCCATATAGAATAAAACATTGTTGAATCCAGTTGCGAGATGCATAAATATGAATAGAAACGTTATCATTATGAAAGAGCGGCGGATTTTCGGTTCTTTTATCTGCTTCCATCGTTTTCTTATACTCATAACTTGCGTTGATTTTACGAAATGTTCAATAGCTTCTATTTCGCTTATTACATCAGATTTTCGATAATACCATCGAATAGCTTGTTCCGCTCTAGAATTATGATAATAAAAACAAAAATAATGCATAATAATATATATAAAAGTGATAAATAATAAATAATTAACTCACACAGAAAATTTACATAAAAAATGTACAAAATTTAACATAGCGAAGTATTGGTTCAGAAATTCTTTTTTTATCACATATGAAAATTACTTAAATAAATAAAAATATACATTCTTGGGTGGAAACATCCGTTATTTGAGACAAGATCAGTCATAGTGCGTTAAATAATAAAGTTGATAGTTAGATACAGCTTTGAATATTTATTTTATAAAGTAATTATGAAAATATAAAAATCATATTCACCTTTTAGTGTCATTGCGTCGTACGCAATAATGCGGTGATTGCGGCAAAAATGAAAATATCCCCATAAAACATAGTGTCGGTATCAAGCTAATGATACCATAATACATCATTGACATATTAGGACCCATTATAGTACCAATGAATATGCCTATAGATATTGCGCTGATTCCTTGAGACACCAAAGCGCCGCGGATTGATGGCGCCGAAATTTCACTGACATAAAATTGGAAACAGTTGAATGTCATCCCCATTGATATACCTAATATGTGCGATAGATATTTATAATAACTACAAACACTCTAGACTAAGTTTAATTAAGTCTAGGAATAAAATATAAATAAAATATAATGTTAAATTAAAAGCAATTTAAACACAGTAGAGGATTGAAAAATTAATGAACGGAATATTAAGAATTAGAGGACAATGTAGGATTAAGCATCATGAATTGATGAATCGATTTATTCTACATTCCACACTGACTGTTGTAGCAAATAGCTATAACCGATGCTGTTACCTGAAAATATTTTCGATACGTATAACCATATGGAGGAAGTGGCACATGTTACGCAAATCCAGCTTAAGATCATCGGGAATCCCGATAATAAGACAGACATCTTACTACCGGTATATTCTAAAGTGAGATATCCGATGACGGAGCCTAAGAAGCGTCCGAGAGAAAATAGAGAGACTATCCAAGATCCTTCTTCATACGTTACATGAAATGGCGAAAACTCGCCGGTCAGTTGTGCCAAGTAAGGTGATGTCCAACCGATTGCGAGACCATTACTGATGATCAATAGAGACACTACGGCCCAATATTTTTAATATTTCATACATTATAACAAATGGATACGAATTCAGTGTACTTACATTTTGTCAGTTAAAAAGTGTGTGAGGTACATGGGAATATAATTAATCTTGTATTGAAATGCAAATTTTGCTTTAAACTGAATTAAATTTTTTGAATTAACTAACCTGTTAGAGATGCGAACCACTGAGGCCATAGTTGAAATAGAGCCTTGGATATTTTTGCCATTTTAATTTGTCACACTATTATACACTATTATATACGTCTAATAGAAATACAGCTAGAGAAGACAAGAAATATGGTTTTTCCGTTATTCTATATTATTGCACTTATTATTTTTAGCTGATATAATATTTCTTAGATGACAAATGTATAAATTGTATTTGCCATGACGATTACCGTCACTGAACTTTTCGTTTACGCCTTCATCACCTCAGTCACCAGTGACTGTTATCTAGTGAATGTATTAAATATGTATAATAAGCAATTGTTTAAATTGGTAAGAAAAAAAAATGTATATAATGTAAATGGCTAACGTGAACGGAAAGTTACGAAAATACTTGGCTGTGAACGTATTAAATGTATTACCTTTTTTATGCAGCACTATTACTGGACTGATTTGTAAACATACTTTATATTAACTGCTTATAAAAAATTTAATTAATTGAACATTTGTTTTTCTCACGCTACGATGATATTTTATATACATAAGTCGTGTAGGATTGTCATATTTTCAAGTACCGAGCAAGACTTCCTACTGTGCAACTTGGTCGTTTATCAAGCTTTTTTAAAATAATTTCAAGTACAGTGTACTTAAGATAATACTTAAAGGTAATTAAAAGTTATGAAAGGTATTTAAAAAAAAAATACATCGAACAACCAAATTATGCAAGGACTAGTTCGATATTTGCTGCCAGTTTGCCATTGCGCAGTTTATATTCATGTTTGATTATTATGGTCTATTTACTTTTATTTTATAAATAGCAAATTTTGCAAGTAAAACTTAAACCTAACGATGACACAAATAGCAACAGTTTTGATGCAAAATTTTGATTGAATTTTTGTATCAATTTACATTACTATCATTTTCTTGAAAGAGTATATTCGTGAACATTATTTCAATTTTCTAACTATTTAAAATGTCTTGATTTAGACTAGAGTAAATTGTCATTTGTTGTAATAACTTTAGCTCATTTGGATCAATCTACTCTATATGACTATTTAGCTAAAAAGAATATACTTACGAAACTAGTTACAATAATGATTATTAATAAAATACAGTAAATATTACTTTAATGCTAAATCCTGTGATTACAAGAAAATCGCAATCGATAATGCCAAAAACTAATAAAAAATTTAAAAAAAGTTAAAAAGAATTTACTAAAATTTATTTTTGAAAAAGTTATATATATCATACGTGATGCTTTTGACGTAAATCATTATATACACTAAAATATTATTATAATAGTAATCTAGATTTCTATCTATAAAAAAAGAGTAGTTATTTATTGAATGAGATATAAGATTTATGCAATTAATAACTGATGTATTTATTAATAACAATTAACTCGTATGATTTTCAGCTCCGATCTTTCTTAAAATCATTAAATGTGAAACATTCCAGTACTTTTTCACCATGAAAATTGCTTCATACGTTTGAACAATAGAGTTAGCGTTCGTAACTCTGAACCGTTAATTTTAACTGTCGCTATGAAAATTAATTTCGCATGATTATTGTCAAATAAATTTCTTAGGCGACCTCGTATCTCTACGATTGAACTCTTCGACATATAACACGTAACAAAATAGTTTTTATTTTTTTTTAAACAATTAAATAAGAAAAAGATAACATTTTGATATCATGCGTTTGTCTTATTTACAATAATATAAATATTTAATCGATATTCACATATGTAAATTCACCATGAGAGATACCGCTCTTTTGTTTTGTGTAAAAGAGAAAATTTTATCTATGTTTTTATTAACGCAGAATTACGTCACTCACCAAAATTTAATTTTTATTATTTAACTCTCTAAAAACATCATGATGCTTTTTATTATATCTATAGTTAATTTAAAAAAAAGTTCTCAAATCTTTTATGTCCTACACTATACATTTTCCACATTAAATGCAAAATAAAGTTTTACTCAAGAGACCTGCGTCTCATGCAAAGTTATGTTAGTATTTCATACACAGCTATTGATGATAGTTCGTGTCATTAACAACGAAAAATGACACAATGAGTTTTCTACTCTTACGGAAAATCGTTAATTGACAAAGAATCAGATTTATAAAATTAGTATAATTTACGAACCATATATACCCATATATACCCATAGAGCCTAATAAAGAAATATGAACATGTAATTTTATTTATCTTAAGGGGGTGCTGGCGATAGGTTTGTTTTACCGATTAAACGTAATAATTTTTGTCACAAGTTTTCGTACATAATACTTTTATAGATTTAAAAATCCTTTTCCAGAATTAAAGTATACGTGTTATCACCAGTCTGCAGGATGAAATTTATTTCTAAAACAAAACAAATTTTTAATTCACGTTTTCTTTACCATTTATTAGTCCTATAATGGCGTCTGGAGCTGTCACATCGTAACAATATTTGCTTGATATAAAAGCTCTGCCATTTATACTCATGAAATTGAAGTTTACAGACACATAGATGACACAAACAAACACTGTCAAGTTCCGACAACTTAACTTTGCTTAATTTAACTTGCTTAATTTGATACGTATTTCGATATTTCTTTGACGAAAATTTGTGTTAATTATAATCTTATAGATAACAAGATTATAATAAAATTATAATCTTATACATAGTTATTTATCCACAATATTCTGATAGAGAAGCTGTGTTCGTGATACATTTTTGCGTGTACTTTAATCTTGCAAAAGTATTTTGTATTTTATAAAGCTCATTTGATAATTTATAATATTATAGCTTAGAAATTCGGGCAACATTATCGACCTTGATCAAGTTCAAGCGTCACGTCAGTATATTAATGAATATTAATATGTAATTACAGACACAAATAGATATAAAATAGATAAAAGACACAAACGTATAAAATAGATGTTAACCTATATAAAAAAGATATAAAACAAATGTTCTGATATTTTTTGAGTTCATTTTCAGTAATACTTGGGGTTCTGGAATTTGTACAAGTAAACAACATTATTAAATACTTCTCATAAGTATATTAATTAACTATTATTCTATATTCTGGAAGAGTTAAAAAATTAGCTACATTTGAATATTTCTAGTTTCAATGTGCGCCTTTTCTTGTGACCTTGTAGGAGCATTTCTTGCGGCCAGCATGTCTTGAATTTCCTATTAACATCGAATTAACATGCGACATTTAAATCGAATTTTTAATAAAACTTGTTATGTCTTATAAAGATAATATGTGATCGAATTACCTGCAGTGTTTTTCCTTTTGTCTCTGGAATGGTGAATGAATATATCAAACTAATTATACCGAACACTGCATAAAACCAGAAAACATATTTCTCCTTAATGAGTTCTACCAGCGGCTGATATGTTTTCAACCCAATGAATCCTAATACCGCCGTCGTGAAGCTCCCGATGAATCCAGCTACAATTTTCACATCGGATGGAAATATTTCACTTAGCAATGCGTAGGGTACTAGTTCGAGCCCCATTGCCATTAGCGTTAACATCAATAACGATAAGATCATCAACCATTCAAGATTACCGGGATCGTATTTACAGTCCAGCAGAAAGAAATGCAAACCTAACAATATCATCCCAATCATCGTGCCGAAGGATGAGATTGCTAACAGGATTTTGCGACCATAATAATCGATGGCGAATGTGCCGATCCAGCCCTGAATTATATCTGCATAATAATTAGACATTAATCTAGTTCTTGTAACTTTAAGAGTAATATAAATGATTTAAGATTAGTATACATTATATTAGTATACATTATAGTTAAAATAATTCTATCAACTTAACATAATGCAGAATGAATATAGATAATTAATATTATAAGTATCGATGTCAAACATACAGATCGCAGTGATGATGATTACTACAGTTGAAGGCGTGATCGATGTGAGCATTCCCTTTCTCACAATAATCTCCATATAGCATACAACATTGTTGAATCCAGTTGCGAGTTGCTTAAGTATGAATAGTAAAGATATCATTATGAAAGAGTGGCGATTCTTCGGTTCTTTTATCTGCTCCCATCGTTCTCTTATGCTTATTACTTGCGTTGACTTTACGAAATGTTCAACGGCTTCTATTTCGCTTCTTACATCAGGTTTTCGATAATACCATCGAATAGCTTGTTCCGCTCTAGAAGTATGATAATAAAAACAAATATAATACATAATAATATAATATATAAAAAAAAGTGATAACAAATAAATAATTAACACATATAGATGATTTATATAAAAAAATGTACAAAATTTAATACAGCGAAGTATCGGTTCAGAAATTCTTTTTTTATTACATATGAAAATTACTTAAATAAATAAAAATATATATTCTTGGGTGGAAACATTCGTTATTTGAGCCAGGATTAATCATAGTGCGTTAAATAATAAATTTCATAGGTGGATACAGCTTTAAATATTTATTTTATAAAGTAATTGTGAAAATATAAAAATCATATTCACCTTTTAATGTCATTGCGTCGTACGCAATAATGCGGAGATTGCGGCAAAAATGAAAAAATACCTATAAAACATAGCGTCAGTATCAAGCTGATGATACCATAATACATCATTGACATATTAGGACCCATTATAGTACCGACGAATATGCCTATAGATAGTGCGTTGACACCCTGACACACCAAAGCGCCACGGATTGATGGCGCCGAAATTTCACCGACATAAAATTGAAAACAATTGAATGTCATCCCCATTGATATACCTAATATGTGCGACAGATATTTAACTGTAAAGACTCTAGACTAAGTTTAATTAAGTCTAGGAATAAAATATAAATAAAATATAATGTTAAATTAAAAGCAATTTAAACACAATAGAGGATTGAAAATTAATGAACGGAATATTAGGAATTAGAGAACGACAAGGATTTAAGGATTAAGCCTCATGAATTGATGAATCAATTTATTCTACTTGCCATACTGACAGTTCGAGCAAAATGGCTATAACCAATGCTGTTACCTGAAAGTATTCTCGATACATATAACCATATGGAGGAAGTGGCGCATGTTACGCAAATCCAGCTTAAGATCATCGGGAATCCCGATAATAAGACAGACATCTTACTGCCGGTATATTCTAAAGTGAGATATCCGATGACGGAGCCTAAGAAACGTCCGAGAGAAAATAGAGAGGCTATCCAGGATCCTTCTTCATATGTTACTTGAAATGGCGAAAACTTGCCGGTCAGTTGTGCCAAGTAAGGTGATGTCCAACCGATTGCGAGACCATTACTGATGATCAGTAGAGACACTACGGCCCAATATTTTTAATATTTCATACATTATAACAAATCGATATGAATTCAGTGTACTTAAAATTTATCAGTTAAAAAGTGTATGAGGTACATGGGAATATAATTAATCTTGTATTGAAATGCAAATTTTGCTTTAAACTGAATTAAACTTTTTGAATTAACTAACCTGTTAGAGATGCGAACAATTGAGGCCATAGTTGAAATAGAGCTTCGGATATTTTAGCCATTTTAATCTGTCACACTATTATACACGTCTAATAGGAATATAATTAGAGAAGACAAGAAATATGGTTATTCTATATAATTACACTTATTATTTTTAGACTGATATAATATTTGTCAGATGACAAATGTATAACTTGTATTTGCCATGACGATCACCGTCACTGAACTTTTCGTTTACGCTTCATTACCTCACCAGTGACTGTTATCTAGTGAATGTATTAAGATATGTATAATAAGCGATATTGTTTAAATTGGTAAGAAAAAATTGTATAATTTGAGTGGCTGACGTGAACGAAAAGTAAAATACTTGGCGGTAATTGTATGAAATGTATTATTACCTTTTTTATGCAGCACGATTACATGACTGATTTGTAAACATACATTATATTAATTCTATATAAAAGATTTAATTAATTGAACATTTACTTTTCTCACGTTACGATGACATTTTATGTATAAGTCTGTATAGGATTATCATCTTTTCAAGTACTGAGCAAGACTTCATATGACGCAACTTGAGCGTTTGACGTCTTTTTTAAATAACTAAGTATGGTGTTAAGTATGTACTTAAAATAATACTGAAAGCTAATTAAAAGTATTTAAAGGTATTAAAAAAATATATATCGAATGACTGAATTACGCAATGACTAGTTCGATATTTGCTGCCAGTTTGCTATTGCGCAGTCTGTATTAATGTTTGATTATTATTGTCTGTTTACTTTTATTTTATAAATAGCAAATTTTGATAACAGCGTAATATTCTTGGAAAGCTCTTATTGATAAGAATGTTTGCGACCTCGATGTTGAATTAAGATACAAATTAAATGGAGATATTTGATATTTGAGTCCGTTCGACTTTTAAAATCTTACATGATTTGAATTTAGATCGTCGTGAGCCAGATCGGCTTCTATCTATAATAAATTTTCAAATATGTATTTGTACGAAAGAACTTTATTTTATAAAAATTTTAAATTTGATTAATAAAATTTAAAATTTGCAAGTAAAACTTAAGCGTAACGGGGACACAGATAGCAACGGTTTTGATGCAAAATTCTGATAGAATTCGCTATCAATTTGCAAGTGCATTATTATTATTATTTTGCTCAAAGAGTGTATTCATAAACATAATCTCTACTACTTTTCTAACTATTCAAGATGTCTTGATTCAGACTTGAGTAAATTGTCATTTGTCGTAATAACTTTAGCTCATTTGGATCAGTCTATTCTATATGACTATGTTTAGCTAAAAAGAATATACTTACAAAACGAGGTACAATATAATTATTAATAAAATACAGCAAAAATTATTTATGTGCTAGTCACCGTGATTACAACAAAATCGCAGTCGATAATGCCAGGAAATAATAAAAATTTAAAGAAGATAAAAGAATTTACTCATATTCATTTTTTAAAAAGTTATAAATATTATACACGACGCTTTTGAGGTAAATTATGTTATACACTAAAATATTATAATAACCTTGTATGTTTTAAGAATAGAGTATGCTTTGTTATTTATTAATAAAATCATATGTAACATTCGAGTATCCTTTCTTCATGAAAATTGCTGCATACGTTTGAACAATAGAGTTATCATTTGTAACTCTAAATCGTTAATTTCACCTATCGCCATTGAAAATTAATTTCGCATGATTGTTGTCAAATAAATTTCTCGGGCAAAGTATATAAAGCAAATTGTCGAGATACGACGGGCGACGTCGTATCTCTACGATTGAACTCTTCGACATACAACACGTGACAAAATAGTTTTTTATTTTTTTTCTTTAAACAATGAAATAAGAAAAAGATAACATTTTGACATCGTGCGTTTGTCTTATTTACAATAATATAAACATTTAATCGATATCCACATATGTAAACTTTACCGTGGGAGATACCGCTCTCTCGTTTTGCGTAAAAGAGAAAGTTTTATCTATGTTTTTAGTAACGCAGAATTACGTCACATGATCTGAATATTTATTGAATTTTATTAAATCAGAAGAATTTTTTTATATTATTTAACATACACATACACTCACCAAAATTTAATTTTTATATTATTTAACTTTCCAAAAGGTATCATGATGCCTTTTATTATATCTATAATTAATGCAAAAACGTTCTTAAATTGTAAATCTTTTATATCTTACAATATACATTTTTCACATCAAATGCAAAATAATTTTACTGCTCATGAGATACGCGTCTCATGCCAAGTTAAGTTAATATTTTATACACAGCTATCGATGAGTTTGTGTCATTGAGAACGAGAAATGACACAATCAATTTTCTGCTCTTACGGAAAATCGTTAATTGATTCAGTCTTAAAGTTTTTTCTAAACTCTTTATATAGATAAATTTGAAAATCAAGCAACTCTCTTTAAGCAAATTTAATCTTTTTCAAAATATTATTTAACATAAATTGAACTCATACAGCCTAATAAAGAAGTATGAACAAGTAATTTTTTATCTTGTCGAATATTAATATGTAATTGTCGCACAAATAGATATAAAATAGATAAAAGACATAAACGTATAAAATCGATGTTAACCTATATAAAAAGGATATAAGCAAATCTTCCGTTATTTTTTGAGTTTATTTTCAGTAATACTTGGAGTTCTGGAATTTGTACAAGTAAACAACATTTTTAAATTCTTCTCATAAATACATTAATTAAGTACTATTCTATATTCTGGAAGAGTTAAAAAATTGATATTTGAATATTTCCAGTTTCAATATGCGTCTTTTCTTGTGATCTTTTAGGAGCATTTCTTGCGGATAGCATGTCTTGAATTTCCTATTAACATCGAATTAACATTCAACATAATTAAATCGAATTCAAAATAAAACTTGTTTTGTCTTATAACGATAATATGTGATCGAATTACCTGCAGTGTTTTTCCTTTTGTCTCTGGAATGGTGAATGAATATATCAAACTGATCATACCAAACACTGCAAAAATCCAGAAAACATATTTCTCGCTGATGAGATCTACCAGCGGCTGATATATTATCATTGCGATGAATGCAAATACTGCCGATGTAATGCTCCCGACGAATCCAGCTATACTTTTCAGATCGGACGGAAATATTTCACTCAGTATCGTGTAGGGTACTAGTGCGAGACCGATTGCCATTAACGTTAATATCAGTAACGACAAGAACATCAGCCATTCAAGATTACCGGGATCGTATTTACAGTCCAGCAGAAAGAAATGCAATCCTATCAATGTCATACCGATCATCACGCCGGAGGATGAGATTGCGAACACGATTTTGCGACCACAATGATCGATGGCGAATGTGCCGATCCAACCTTGAATTATACCTGCATAATAATTAAACATAAATCTAATTCTTGCGACTTTAAGAGTAATATGAACGATTAGTATACATTATAGTTCAGACAATTCTATTAACATAATATAATACCGAATGAATACAGATAATAATTATCAGTATCGAAGTCAAACATACAGATTGCATTGACGATGATTACTACAGTCGATGGCGTGATCGATTTTACCATTGCTTGCCTCACAATAATCTCCATATAATACACAACAGTGTTTAATCCACTGAATTGCATAAATATGAATAGTAACGTTATCATTATGAAAGAGCGGCGATTCTTCGGTTCTTTTATCTGCTCCCATTGTTCTCTTATGCTTATCACTTGCGTTGATTTTACGAAATGTTCAACGGCTTCTATTTCGCTTCTTACATCAGGTTTTCGATAATACCATCGAATAGCTTGTTCCGCTCTAAAAGTATGATAATAAAAATAAAAATAATACATTTATAATAATACATATAAAAATACCAAATAATAAATAGTTAAGTCATACAGAAAATTTATATAAAAAATCCACAAAATAAATAAAGCGAATTATCGGCGAATTAAAAAATCCTTTTTTTATCACATATAAAAATTACTTAAATAAAAAATATATATTCTTGGATGGAGACATTCGTTATTTGAAACATGATTAATCATAGTGCGTCAAATAATGAATTTCACAGTTGGATACAGCTTTAAATATTTATTTTATAAAGCTATTGTGAAAATAGAAAAATTATATTTACCTTTTAGTGTCATTGCGTCGTACGCAATAATGCGGTGATTGCGGCAAGAATGAAAAAATACCTATAAAACATAGCGTCGGTATCAAGCTGATGATACCATAATACATCATTGACATATTAGGACCCATTATAGTACCGACGAATATGCCTATAGATAGTGCGTTGACACCCTGACACACCAAAGCGCCGCGGATGGATGGCGCCGAAATTTCACCGACATAAAATTGGAAACAATTGAATGTCATCCCTATTGATATACCTAATATGTGCGATAGATATTTATAATAACTACAAAGACTCTAGACTAAGTTTAATTAAGTCTAGGAATAAAATATAAATAAAATATATTAAAATTAAAGCAATTTAAACACAATAGAAGATTGAAAAATTAGTGAACGGAATATTAGGAATTAGAGAGCAATGAGGGTTTAAGGATTAAGCTTCATGAATTGATGAATCGATTTATTCTACATGCCACACTGACAGTTGTAGCTAATGGTTATAACCGACGCTGTTACCTGAAAGTGTTCTCGACGCGTATAACCATGTGGGGGAAGTGGCGCAAGTTATGCAAATCCAGCTCAAGATCATAGGGAATCCCGATAATAAGACAGACATCTTACTGCCGATGTAATTTAAAGTCAGAGATCCGATGACGGAGCCTAAGAAACGTCCGAGAGGTAATAGAGAGGCTATCCAGGATCCTTCTTCTTTTGTTACATGAAATGATGAAAACTCGCTGGTCAGTTGTGCCAAGTAAGGTGATGTCCAACCGACTGCTAGACCATTACTGATGATCAATAGAGACACTACGACCCAATATTTTCATATTTCATACCTTATAACAAACGGATATGACTTCAGTGTGCTTACATTTTGTCAGTTAAAAAGTGTGTGAGGTACATCGGAATTTAATTAATCGTGTATTGAAATCCAAAAATTTTCTTTAAACTGGATTAAACCTTTTGAATTAACCAACCTGTTAGAGATGCGAACCACTGAGGCCATAGTTGAAACAGAGTCTTGAAAATTTTTGCCATTTTAATTTGTCACACTATTATACACAGCTAATAGGAATACAACTAGAGAAGACAAGAGATATTGTTATTACTAGAGTCCGGACGTTGCTGCACGATCCCGTGTCACACGCGGAGAATCGCTGCGTGCGACACTGAGTCAGGTGCTCGCTAAAGGAGATAACAATAACAGTCGGCAGTCGTCGCATCTGCTATTGTTACTTCACTCTAGGTAATTAAAAGTATTTAAAAAAATATATCGAATGACTGAATTACGCAATGACTAGATATTTGCTTCAATATTTGCTGCCAGTTTGCGCAGTGTATATTCATGTTTTTGATTATTATATTGTATGTTTACTTTTATTTGAATGAATAGCAAATTTTGGAAGCAAAATACGGACACAGATAGACAAAGTTTAACAAGGACACAGATAGGAACGGTTTTAATGGAATATTCTGATTGAATTTGCTACCAATTTGCGATTGCAGTATTATCATTTTGCTCAAAGAGTGTATTCGTAAACATAATCTCTATTACTTTTCTAACTATTCAAAATGTCTTGATTCAGACTAGAGTTAATTGTCATTTGTTGTAATAACTTTAGCTCATTTGCATCAATCTATTCTATATGACTATGTTTAGCTAAAAAGAATACACTTATAAAACTAGTCACTATGGTGATTTTTAATAAAATACAGCAAAAAGTACTTAAGTGCTATTTCCCGTGATAACAAAAAAATTGCACTCTATAATGCCAGGAATTAATAAAAAATTTTAAAGAGATAAGAAAAATTTACTCATATTCATTTTTTGGAAAGTTATAAATATTATACGCGATGCTTTTGACGTAAATCATTTTATACACTAAAATATTATAATAGCAATCTGTGTTGCTTTCTATAAAAAAAGAGTATAATTTGTTATTTATTGAATAGGCTATAAAATGTATAACAATCAACTCGTCTGACTTTCAGCTCCGATCTCCCTTAAAATCATTAAACGTGGAACATTCGAGTACCCTTTCACCAACCATGAAAATTGCTGCATACTTTTGAACAATAGAGTTATCGTTCGTAACTCTGAACCGTTAATTTCAGCAGTCACAATGAAAATTAATTCCGCATGATTGTTGTCAAATTAATTTCTCGGGCAAAGTATATACAGCAAATCGTAGAGATACGACGGGCGACGTCGTATATAATAAAAGACATAAATGTACAAAATAGGTGTTAACCTATATAAAGCAAATGTTTATATCTTCTTTGAGATCATCTAAATCTCACTAATACTTAGAGTTTTGGAATTTGTACAAATAAGCAATATTTTTTAATTTGTCTTATAAATACATTAATTAACTACTGTTCTATATTCTAGAAGAGTTAAAAAATTTGCTACATTTGAATATTTTCAGTTTCAATATGTGTCTTTTGTTGTGATCTTTTAAGAGCATTTCTTGCGGCCAGCATGTCTTGAATTTCCTATTAACATTGAATTAATATGCAACATTTAAATCGAATTAAAAAAAAAACTTGTTATGCTTTGTAACGGTAATATGTGATCGAATTACCTGCAGTGTTTTTCCTTTTGTCTCTGGAATAGTGAACGAATAGATCAAACTGATCATATTGATCACTGCAAAAATCCAGAAAACATATTTCTCGCCAATCAGGTCTATCAGCGGCTGATGCATTATCGTTGCGATGAATGCAAATACTGCCGATGTAATGCTCGCGATGGATCCTGCTATACTTTTCAGATCGGACGGAAAAATTTCACTCAGTATCGTGAAGGGTACTAGTACGAGTCCCATTACCATTAGCGTTAACATCAGTAACGATAAAATCATCAGCCATTCAAGACTATCGGGATCATATTTACATTCCAGGAGAAAGAAATGCAAACCTAATAATATCATACCGATCGTCACGCCGAAGGATGATATTACTAACAGGATTTTGCGACCACAATAATCGATGGCGAATGTGCCGATCCAGCCCTGAATTAAACCTGCATAATAATTAAACATAAATCTAATTCTTGCGATTTTAAGAGCAATATAAACGATGTTTTAATATGAACGACTTAAGATTAGTATACATTATAGTTCAGACAATTCTATTAACATAATACCGAATGAATACAGATAATAATTATCAGTATCGAAATCAAACTTACAGATCGCATTGATAATGATTACTACAGTCGAAGGCGTGATCGATGTGACCATTCCGTCTCTCACAATAATCTCCGTATAAAGCATAATAGTGTTTAATCCACTGAATTGCATAAATGTGAATAGTAACGTTATCATTATGAAAGAGCTGCGATTCTTCGGTTCTTTTATCTGCTCCCATAGTTCTCTTATGCTTATCACTTGCGTTGATTTTACGAAATGTTCAACGGCCTCTATTTCGCTTCTTACATCAGGTTTTCGATAATACCACCGAATAGTTTGTTCCACTCTAGAAATATGATAATAAAAATAAAAATAATGCATAATAATATATACATATAAAAATAACAAATAATAAATAGTTAACTCCTACAGAAAATTTATATAAAAAATGTACAAAATAAATAAACCGAATTATCGGCGAATTCAGAAATTCCTTTTTTATCACATATAAAAATTGCTTAAATAAAAAATATATATTCTTGGATGGAGACATTCGGTATTTGAGACATAATTAATCATAGTGCGTCAAATAATAAATTTCATAGGTGGATACAGTTTTAAATATTTATTTTATAAAGCTATTGTGAAAATATAAAAATCATATTCACCTTTTAGTGTCATTGCGTCGTACGCAATAATGCGGTGATTGCGGCAAAAATGAAAAAATACCCATAAAACATAGTGTCGGTATCAAGCTGATGATACTATAATACATCATTGACATATTAGGACCCATTACAGTACCCATGAGTTTGCCTATATTTATTGCGTTGACAGCCTGACACACCAAAATGCCGCGGATTGATGGCGCCGAAATTTCAGCGATATAAAATTGAATACAATTGAATGTCATCCCCATTGATATACCTAATATGTGCGACAGATGTTTAACTACAAAGTCTCTAAACTAAGTTTATTTAAGTCTAGGAATACAATATAAATAAAATATCATGTTAAATTGATAGCAATTTAAATACAATAGAGGATGGAAGAATTAATGAACGGAATATTAAGAATTAGAGGACAATGTAAGATTAAGCATCATGAATTGATGAATCGATTTATTCTACATGCCACACTGACACTTGTAGCAAATAGCTATAACCGACGCTGTTACCTGAAAATATTCTCGAGACGTATAACCATATGGTGGAAGTGGCGAATGTTACACAAATCCAGCTTAAGATCATCGGGAATCCGGATAATAAAACAGAAATCTTACTGCCGATGTAATCTAAAGTGAGAGATCCGATGATGGAGCCTATGAAGCGTCCGATAGAAAATAGAGAGGCTATCCAGGATCCTTCTTCATTCGTTACATGAAATAGCGAAAACTGGCTGGTCAGTTGTGCCAAGTAAGGTGATGTCCAACCAATTGCGAGACCATTACTGATGATCAATAGAGACACTAGGATCCAATATTTTCGTATTTCATACATTATAACAAATTGATACGAATTCAGTGTACTTAAAATTTGTCAGTTAAAAAGTGTATGAGGTACATGGGAATATAATTAATCTTGTATTGAAATACAAATTTTGCTTTAAACTGAATTAAACTTTTTGAATTAACTAACCTGTTAGAGATGCGAACCACTGAGGCCATAGTTGAAATAGAGCTTCGGATATTTTTGCCATTTTAATCTGTCACACTATTATACACGTCTAATAGGAATACAGCTAGAGAAGACAAAAAATATGGTTATTCCGTTATTCTATATTATTGCACTTATTATTTTTAGGCTGATATAATGTTTGTCAGGTGACAAATGTATAAATTACATGTTCTTACCATAACGTTCACCGTCACTGAATTTTTCGTTTACGTTTCATTAGCTCAGTCACCAGTGACTATTATCTAGTGAATGTATTGAAATATATATAATAAGCAATTGTTTAAATTGATAAGGAAAAAATGTATAATAATGTAAATGGCTAACGTGAACGGAAAGTTACGCAAAATACTTGGCTGTGAATGTATTAAATGTATTATCTTTTTTTTTATCCAGCACGATTACATGACTGATTTGTAAACATACATTAACTGCATATAAAAGATTTAATTAATTGTATATTTATTTTTCTCACGCTATCATGATATTTTATATATAAGTCGTGTAGTGTTGTCATATTTTCAAGTACCGAGCAAGACTTCTTATTACGCAACTTGGTCGTTTATCAGGCTTTTTTTAAATAACTTCAAGTACAGTGTACTTAAGATAATACTTAAAGGTAATTAAAAGTTATTAAAGATATTTGAAAAAATATATCTAACGATCAAATTACACAAGGACTAGTTCGATATTTGCTGCCAGTTTGCTATTGCGCAGTCTATATTCATGTTTGATTATTATGGTCAGTTTACTTTTATTTTATAAATTGCAAATTTTGCAAGTAAACCTCAAGCCTAACGAAGACACAGATAGCAACGGTTTTGATTCAAAATGCTGATTGAATTTGCTATTAATTTGTGATTGAAAAATTTCGTATATTCTGATTATATGTATCATTGAAAAGGACTCACTTTTCGCTAATAATGTTAAACCACACGCTTAGCCATTAAAATCGATAACAGTTTAGGCGATTCAGTGCAATCGCGAAAACTCTGTTGTGCGTTCGCGACATAAATCTCTGTATCGTAATCAAGTTTCAGTTAGTCACATTGCATTTCGCGCGCGTTTTGCTTGGCGCGCGCTCTCCGCGATTGGTCGCCGCTCTGTGGGGCCCGTGATTGGCTCGGACCAGATATCCCTCCGCGCGTAGCACAAGGAGACAGACAGAATAGGACTGCCGTTACCGTGAGCGAGTCGTGAGCGACACGAGAGAGAATTCGTTATAAATACGATATTGTACCACCGATGTCGTAGCCGAAGTGAGAAGTAAGTTAAAAAGTAAAAGAGCTCAGTTTCTTTGCCCGTGCAGTTCCCGACGCAAAATCTCCGGTGAACACGCTCGGTGAGCGTATCCTTCAATTCGTACGCTACAATCTCATTGTCAGAATGACGATTTGCCGAACGCGTCGTTAGGCGAGCGATGCCGAAACCATGAAAGCTGGGAGCTAACTTAAATGGAGCAAAATAGGGTTACGCCACACGGAGGATTACTACCGCCCTCCTTAGTCTCTTATGGCTGGGAGGATAATAACTTTCGAAACGCATTCTCGAAACTCCTGGTTCTTGCGCGTCGCGTGGCTTCTCTTCATCTGACGGTGCGGCAGAAGCGAATGAGAAGTACGCATCGCAGTTTACATATTATTTATAGTTAACAAGTTTTTGGCTCTCCTAATTCTGCTATTTCATTCTTCTCCGTCATTATCTCCGTTTTGGCGGTCTCTGCTGCGCGTATGCTGCTAAACGGGTGGTTGTTATCCGATCACTCGAAACGTTCATTATGCATACAATGTTATGTAATTAGAGACTGTAAGTCAATTCTTATTACGTCGCGCAAGCCTTGCGATCGCGTGCATTCACAAGCTTGAACTAAGGCTATTCTGTTTATAGCTGGCGACTTACTTATCGCGTTTGTTAATTGTTGACATTAAAATTGTTGGTATTATTTGTCGTGTTTCAAAGTTGCAGCAACTCATAATATATACACATACGCGTAGCGCTTTTATTTTATTTATATTATTAAATGTTATGTAGGAGAATTTTTGAAAAAAAAAAAACTTGTACATTTTAAATTTCTGGGGAAAGTTATTGTATATTTTAAATTTAAATTTTTGGAAAGAAGTTGTATATTTTAATCTATAAAAAATATGATATGGTATCAAGTAAGAATAAATCTTTGGAAAAAATCTCTTGTATATTTTAGGCAGAAAAATGTGATATGATAACATGGTAATAACGACATTTTATTTTTTTTTTGCAGCTGACGAAGGAGTTTAAACATGCGCATCGAAAGATGTTCAGATCTCAGCAAAAGGCGCAGTTCTCGGAACAGATTCCCAAAGCAGTTCAGGAGAAGGTAAGTGAGGATAAATCGTTCAAATTGATTTTACCATTTATATTAAAAATTGCGCAATTTAAATTTCGGAATACAATGAAATAACATTCCCCCAATTCTAAAATAATGAAATAATATTCTTCCAATACTTTTTGAATGTATCTCTACTATGTTGCAATTTTGAATTGTTGGGTTTTATAGATATAAGTCTCGTGGATTAACCTGCTGAAATTGTAAAGTTTGAAATGGGAAAAAAAAGTTATTTTTTGTTGTAATATCAATTTGGAAAAAAATGTCAATTAATCTTCTAAAGCATCTGTAAAATGATAACAATCTCTACGTGTAGAATTAATAGCGATTAGAATATCGCGGAAAAAGTATTTCTTATCCCCATCATCGTTGTGCAGTCAATATGCTTTACGTTATATATCGTGCTGTGACTAAATCTGTGTGGCTTTTAATTAATTCACGTTCTAATTAAATTCTTCGCTACGCGTACAACTAATTAACAGACGCACGCGTGCGTGTTTTGCTATTACAATATTTACAGAGATCATAAAGTAAACGAGAATTGGAAATTAAACGAGATTTTAACATACATAGACACACATATATGTACATACATATTCTCTCTCTTTTTCTTTCCCTCTCGCTTTTGCCCTTGCTCCTAATTAAGACTTTATTGAAGTTGTTATATGTAATATTGAATATTCGATAAAATTCACTCTATGCATAATATTAAAAAAAATATCAACTATAATGTTTAGAAGTAAGAATAGTATGTAAAAATATATTTTGATACTTTCAAAATTATATAAATTTATATTTGCACACATATAAATTATTATGCTTTTTTAATTATATTATTTACTGGGGATTTTTCTTTTTTTTCAAATTAAAAAAATTAAATTCTTATAGTGTTTTGCAATGAATTACAAATATTACAAATACATTGATTTTATATTTTTAATGAGTTATATAGAGTGCACACGTGTATATGTAACAATTCTTGCAATAAGGTTAAACATGATGAATACTTCCAATTTGTGTACACATGATTTTATATATAAAATTCTGCTTTTATTTTTTAAATAACAATGCGATTGCTCAATGCAGACAAGATAGATAGCTCATTCTTTATAGAAACGTCAGAAACTTACAATGAAATCGCGCACATACCACACTAAACTAGAACTACGTGTTGAAATAAATATAAATCACAAATGTTCGGTTGAAATAAATATAAATCACAAATGAAGAAAATAGACATGATTTAGTCTGAGATGCCAACTGGTCCGTAACGAACGCTACGACAGAAAATTTATTTGATTTAGAGGAACAACGACGTGTATGTCGGTTTCGCTTTATGAAATATTCAAACTGTGATTACGCTTGATGGCATCCAAAAGAAAAATTGATAAACTTTGGTAGAACGAGATCCATACCAATTTCCTGTATCTAGCGATCATGAATCACCATGTGAAAAGTAGTAGTCTATAAAATCATTCGACCAGTAAAATCGAACAATTTTACTCTTTTCAACAAATCGAATTCAATGAGACTCGTTTATGTTATGCATCTAAAAATTATATTAATAATAGATTATTCTATAGTTTAACAAAACTGATCTTTTGGTCCATTTTAATAAAAGAAAAAGAAAAATATATTTATATTTTCAGAGCACGCGAATTATATAATATGCCTAAATACAAGTTTAACTGTATGCATTGACAATGAAATATTGTGTTCTGTAAATACTTAATAAGGCTTAAGACACGCGTGCAATTTTTTAGTTTGATTACTATTTTTTTTAAATCTATATACTATGTAAAATACTCCGGGTATACGCGAAACGTGAGAGAGGAGTTAAATATCCAGTTTAAATACAGTAATTTTTCTTATACCAAATCGCACTGTGATACATATATACGCGATAGGACGATTTATCTTATGACACGCAGTTTGATTCTGGCTGGTATAAACATTCAGCGGCGCCAACAGGATCGAAGGATTTAATTTATAGCTGCAATGCGTAAAAAATTCTGCTGCGCGATTCGGTGCGCGCACTAGAAATTGTTGATCGCGGAAAACGTTTTTCTATCTAAAATGTGCTCAAAACGGAATTTATGATGGACTGGCAAAGTAATCGCAGCATATTAAAAAATGGCTGAACGTAAATATAGCGTGAGAGTACTTTGAAATAATTCATCATCAAATCTCATTAATGGATAATTTTGTTAAACAAGTGACTATTTACAAATATGTTTAATGGGCGCTGGATATTCTTTAGATGGAAAATGCGGAAATAATAATGATAGGAATAAACATTTAATAATTAATTGTTTCAACAGTAACGTTATCAGAGACATGAAAGTTTAAAGAATATGCACATATGTTTACAATTTTATAAATGTAGTTTTGCAAATGACGATTTGAAGTAATATAAATAAATAAATACGTACAAGTTTTGGCTAAACTATGATAAATTGCAAGATAAAGTATGAGATAAATTGCAAAACAATTTACTCTTTAAGTGGCAATTATTATTTTTGTTATACAAGAATATCGCGGGGTAAATTATGGTAAAACGTAACATGTTGTAGGATGTGTTTGGTGCATGTAGATTTCTAATATAAGCAGCTATGTATAATACTTTACCTTGTGAGATACACGCATCGATCATAGTCGTTCTGACGTATTATAGGCATTACGAATCGCATATAACCGCCGTCTTTATCTACTAAAATCGCGGTAGATGTCAGTACGATTTGCAATGTAAGGACCCAATTTCGCTATCGTGCTATCACCTTATATCAGTTGAGAAAATACTGTTTCGTGAAAATTGTCAAATCACACACGTAGTTGTTTGACATTCAGTCTTCTTTCAAATGAAATGTTTGAATATTGCATTTATCACATATCACGCTCCGCAATCACGTATTCATTATACATCGAACATTTTGAAAGTAATGTCGCATGGAAAACCTTGTTAAAAGATTTACGTAAAAAGAAAATAGTTTCGGATGATATTTTGCTTTAAAATTATGATTTAAGTTTGAACGTGATAAAATGATAAATAGTTATTCTAAATTTAATGCAAATCTTTAAGATTTATGAGAGAAATTATATATGTATGTGAAGTTTCCAACGTTGCTGTGCAACGAATTTTGGAAAATTCACAATTTTGAAATTACACATCCAATTCTTTATATCCAGGAGTTTTATCACAAAATAGAATGACTCACGAAGTTTCAAGTCAATAGAGTCACCGGAACTCACCCTTATCAGAAGGGATGAAATAAAGAAAATTGTACAACTCCCGTGATTTTCGGATTCTCCCCCCAATTATCTATATTTAAATCTTTTATTACGAAAAGAAACGACTCACAAAGTTACAAGACAATAGAGTTGCCGGAACTCACCCTTACCAGAAGGGATGAATTTTAAAAAATTCCATAACTTCCGTGATTTTCGGATTCTCCCCTCAATTATCTATATTTAAATCTTTTATTACGAAACGAAACGACTCACAAAGTTACAAGACAATAGAGTCGCCGGAACTCACCCTTACCAGAAGGGATGAATTTTTAAAAATTCCATAACTTCCGTGATTTTCGGATTCTCCCCCCAATTATCTATATTTAAATCTTTTATTACGAAACGAAACGATTCACGAAATTACAAGACAATAGAGTCGCCGGAACTCACCCTTACCAGAAGGGATGAAATAAAGAAAATTGCATAACTCCCGTGATTTTCGGATTCTCCCCCCAATTATCTATATTTAAATCTTTTATTACGAAACGAAACGACTCACGAAATTACAAGACAATAGAGTCGCCGGAACTCACCCTTATCAGAAGGGATGAAATTTAAACAATTCCATAACTTCCGTGATTTTCGGATTCTCCCCCCAATTATCTATATTTAAATCTTTTATTACGAAAAAAAACGACTCACAAAGTTACAAGACAATAGAGTTGCCGGAACTCACCCTTACCAGAAGGGATGAATTTTTAAAAATTCCATAACTTCCGTGATTTTCGGATTCTCCCCTCAATTATCTATATTTAAATCTTTTATTACGAAACGAAACGACTCACAAAATTACAAGACAATAGAGTCGCCGGAACTCACCCTTACCAGAAGGGATGAATTTTTAAAAATTCCATAACTTCCGTGATTTTCGGATTCTCCCTCCAATTATCTATATTTAAATCTTTTATTACGAAACGAAACGATTCACGAAATTACAAGACAATAGAGTCACCGGAACTCACCCTTATCAGAAGGGATGAAATAAAGAAAATTGTACAACTCCCGTGATTTTCGGATTCTCCCCCCAATTATCTATATTTAAATCTTTTATTACGAAAAGAAACGACTCACAAAGTTACAAGACAATAGAGTTGCCGGAACTCACCCTTACCAGAAGGGATGAATTTTAAAAAATTCCATAACTCCCGTGATTTTCGGATTCTCCCCCCAATTATCTATATTTAAATCTTTTATTACGAAAAGAAACGACTCACAAAGTTACAAGACAATAGAGTTGCCGGAACTCACCCTTACCAGAAGGGATGAATTTTAAAAAATTCCATAACTCCCGTGATTTTCGGATTCTCCCCCCAATTATCTATATTTAAATCTTTTATTACGAAAAGAAACGACTCACAAAGTTACAAGACAATAGAGTTGCCGGAACTCACCCTTACCAGAAGGGATGAATTTTAAAAAATTCCATAACTCCCGTGATTTTCGGATTCTCCCCCCAATTATCTATATTTAAATCTTTTATTACGAAAAGAAACGACTCACAAAGTTACAAGACAATAGAGTTGCCGGAACTCACCCTTACCAGAAGGGATGAATTTTAAAAAATTCCATAACTTCCGTGATTTTCGGATTCTCCCCCCAGTTATCTATATTTAAATCTTTTATTACGAAACGAAACGATTCACGAAATTACAAGATAATAGAGTCGCCGGAACTCACCCTTACCAGAAGGGATGAATTTTTAAAAATTCCATAACTTCCGTGATTTTCGGATTCTCCCCCCAATTATCTATATTTAAATCTTTTATTACGAAACGAAACGATTCACGAAATTACAAGACAATAGAGTCGCCGGAACTCACCCTTATCAGAAGGGATGAAATAAAGAAAATTGCATAACTCCCGTGATTTTCGGATTCTCCCCCCAATTATCTATATTTAAATCTTTTATTACGAAACGAAACGACTCACGAAATTACAAGACAATAGAGTCGCCGGAACTCACCCTTATCAGAAGGGATGAAATTTAAACAATTCCATAACTTCCGTGATTTTCGGATTCTCCCCCCAATTATCTATATTTAAATCTTTTATTACGAAAAGAAACGACTCACAAAGTTACAAGACAATAGAGTCGCCGGAACTCACCCTTACCAGAAGGGATGAATTTTAAAAAATTCCATAACTTCCGTGATTTTCGGATTCTCCCCTCAATTATCTATATTTAAATCTTTTATTACGAAACGAAACGACTCACAAAGTTACAAGACAATAGAGTCGCCGGAACTCACCCTTACCAGAAGGGATGAATTTTTAAAAATTCCATAACTTCCGTGATTTTCGGATTCTCCCCCCAATTATCTATATTTAAATCTTTTATTACGAAACGAAACGATTCACGAAATTACAAGACAATAGAGTCGCCGGAACTCACCCTTATCAGAAGGGATGAAATAAAGAAAATTGCATAACTCCCGTGATTTTCGGATTCTCCCCCCAATTATCTATATTTAAATCTTTTATTACGAAACGAAACGACTCACGAAATTACAAGACAATAGAGTCGCCGGAACTCACCCTTATCAGAAGGGATGAAATTTAAACAATTCCATAACTTCCGTGATTTTCGGATTCTCCCCCCAATTATCTATATTTAAATCTTTTATTACGAAAAGAAACGACTCACAAAGTTACAAGACAATAGAGTCGCCGGAACTCACCCTTACCAGAAGGGATGAATTTTAAAAAATTCCATAACTTCCGTGATTTTCGGATTCTCCCCTCAATTATCTATATTTAAATCTTTTATTACAAAACGAAACGACTCACAAAGTTACAAGACAATAGAGTCGCCGGAACTCACCCTTACCAGAAGGGATGAATTTTTAAAAATTCCATAACTTCCGTGATTTTCGGATTCTCCCCCCAATTATCTATATTTAAATCTTTTATTACGAAACGAAACGATTCACGAAATTACAAGACAATAGAGTCGCCGGAACTCACCCTTACCAGAAGGGATGAATTTTTAAAAATTCCATAACTTCCGTGATTTTTGGATTCTCCCCCCAATTATCTATATTTAAATCTTTTATTACGAAACGAAACGATTCACGAAATTACAAGACAATAGAGTCGCCGGAACTCACCCTTATCAGAAGGGATGAAATTTAAACAATTCCATAACTTCCGTGATTTTCGGATTCTCCCCCCAATTTTCTATATTTAAATCTTTTATTACGAAAAGAAACGACTCACAAAGTTACAAGACAATAGAGTCGCCGGAACTCACCCTTACCAGAAGGGATGAATTTTAAAAAATTCCATAACTCCCGTGATTTTCGGATTCTCCCCCCAATTATCTATATTTAAATCTTTTATTACGAAAAGAAACGACTCACAAAATTACAAGACAATAGAGTCGCCGGAACTCACCCTTACCAGAAGGGATGAATTTTAAAAAATTCCATAACTCCCGTGATTTTCGGATTCTCCCCTCAATTATCTATATTTAAATCTTTTATTACAAAACGAAACGACTCACAAAGTTACAAGACAATAGAGTCGCCGGAACTCACCCTTACCAGAAGGGATGAATTTTTAAAAATTCCATAACTTCCGTGATTTTCGGATTCTCCCCCCAATTATCTATATTTAAATCTTTTATTACGAAACGAAACGATTCACGAAATTACAAGACAATAGAGTCGCCGGAACTCACCCTTACCAGAAGGGATGAATTTTTAAAAATTCCATAACTTCCGTGATTTTTGGATTCTCCCCCCAATTATCTATATTTAAATCTTTTATTACGAAACGAAACGATTCACGAAATTACAAGACAATAGAGTCGCCGGAACTCACCCTTATCAGAAGGGATGAAATTTAAACAATTCCATAACTTCCGTGATTTTCGGATTCTCCCCCCAATTTTCTATATTTAAATCTTTTATTACGAAACGAAACGACTCACAAAGTTACAAGACAATAGAGTCGCCGGAACTCACCCTTACCAGAAGGGATGAATTTTAAAAAATTCCATAACTCCCGTGATTTTCGGATTCTCCCCCCAATTATCTATATTTAAATCTTTTATTACGAAAAGAAACGACTCACAAAATTACAAGACAATAGAGTCGCCGGAACTCACCCTTACCAGAAGGGATGAATTTTAAAAAATTCCATAACTCCCGTGATTTTCGGATTCTCCCCCCAATTATCTATATTTAAATCTTTTATTACGAAAAGAAACGACTCACGAAATTACAAGACAATAGAGTCGCCGGAACTCACCCTTATCAGAAGGGATGAAATTTAAACAATTCCATAACTTCCGTGATTTTCGGATTCTCCCCCCAATTATCTATATTTAAATCTTTTATTACGAAAAGAAACGACTCACAAAGTTACAAGACAATAGAGTTGCCGGAACTCACCCTTACCAGAAGGGATGAATTTTAAAAAATTCCATAACTTCCGTGATTTTCGGATTCTCCCCTCAATTATCTATATTTAAATCTTTTATTACGAAACGAAACGACTCACAAAGTTACAAGACAATAGAGTCGCCGGAACTCACCCTTACCAGAAGGGATGAATTTTTAAAAATTCCATAACTTCCGTGATTTTCGGATTCTCCCCCCAATTATCTATATTTAAATCTTTTATTACGAAACGAAACGATTCACGAAATTACAAGACAATAGAGTCGCCGGAACTCACCCTTACCAGAAGGGATGAAATAAAGAAAATTGCATAACTCCCGTGATTTTCGGATTCTCCCCCCAATTATCTATATTTAAATCTTTTATTACGAAACGAAACGACTCACGAAATTACAAGACAATAGAGTCGCCGGAACTCACCCTTATCAGAAGGGATGAAATTTAAACAATTCCATAACTTCCGTGATTTTCGGATTCTCCCCCCAATTATCTATATTTAAATCTTTTATTACGAAAAGAAACGACTCACAAAGTTACAAGACAATAGAGTCGCCGGAACTCACCCTTACCAGAAGGGATGAATTTTAAAAAATTCCATAACTTCCGTGATTTTCGGATTCTCCCCTCAATTATCTATATTTAAATCTTTTATTACGAAACGAAACGACTCACAAAGTTACAAGACAATAGAGTCGCCGGAACTCACCCTTACCAGAAGGGATGAATTTTTAAAAATTCCATAACTTCCGTGATTTTCGGATTCTCCCCCCAATTATCTATATTTAAATCTTTTATTACGAAACGAAACGATTCACGAAATTACAAGACAATAGAGTCGCCGGAACTCACCCTTATCAGAAGGGATGAAATAAAGAAAATTGCATAACTCCCGTGATTTTCGGATTCTCCCCCCAATTATCTATATTTAAATCTTTTATTACGAAACGAAACGATTCACGAAATTACAAGACAATAGAGTCGCCGAAACTCACCCTTATCAGAAGGGATGAAATAAAGAAAATTGCATAACTCCCGTGATTTTCGGATTCTCCCCCCAATTATCTATATTTAAATCTTTTATTACGAAACGAAACGACTCACGAAATTACAAGACAATAGAGTCGCCGGAATTCACCCTTATCAGAAGGGATGAAATTTAAACAATTCCATAACTTCCGTGATTTTCAGATTCTCCCCCCAATTATCTATATTTAAATCTTTTATTACGAAAAGAAACGACTCACAAAGTTACAAGACAATAGAGTCGCCGGAACTCACCCTTACCAGAAGGGATGAATTTTAAAAAATTCCATAACTTCCGTGATTTTCGGATTCTCCCCTCAATTATCTATATTTAAATCTTTTATTACGAAACGAAACGACTCACAAAGTTACAAGACAATAGAGTCGCCGGAACTCACCCTTACCAGAAGGGATGAATTTTAAAAAATTCCATAACTTCCGTGATTTTCGGATTCTCCCCTCAATTATCTATATTTAAATCTTTTATTACGAAAAGAAACGACTCACGAAATTACAAGACAATAGAGTCGCCGGAACTCACCCTTACCAGAAGGGCTGAAAAAAAGAAAATTGCATAACTCCCGTGATTTTTAACGGTGATTTTTAATCATAAATATCTCGTTAACTATTGGGAAAATTGCAAAATGGTAGAGAACTTTTCGACTCAGTTTCGTCCGCTCTATCTGCTCGATAAAATTTGTTCCACAATTCTGGGACACCCTGTATATATATATATATATATATATATATATATATATATATAAATATATAGATATATGGATATGCTAGCAGGAACTGTAGCGCTCGGCGGGTAGGCAGCAGCGCGCGCGCTCGTACTCGTGCTCGAATCCGCGCGCTGGCTTGTTCTTCTGATTCACAAGAAGAGTCCACGACGTGATACCAATCGATTTCAATGAAACTCATTGTATCGATAGGTATTCACGTCAAACAGTATAGGGTAAAAGGATAGGACGCGTTTCTCAAGAATTCGCGAGAAAATCGAGATTGAAAAATCTTAACTTATTATAAGCTAAGCGGGTTTGAATCTCGACAAATAATTTTTTCAATTTTTTTTAAATACAGCTTTCTTGAATAATATATAATTGCACAAAAGAAATGTGTATTACGTATTATATTTTATTTAATTTATATTGTAAAAAATTTATTTTTCTTGGCCTAGAAAATTCGTTTGTCGAATAGCTGTATGAGAGAAATATATATATATTTTTTATTATATATATATATTATATATATATATATATATATATATATATATTTATTTCTACCATACAGCTATTCGACAAACGAATTTTTTAGGCAAAGAAAAATAAATTTTTTGTACAATGTACAATAAATAAAATATAATACGTAATACACCGTTATTTTGTGTAATTATATATTATTTTAAAAAGTTGTATTTAACAAAAAATTGAAAAAAATTATTCGTTGAGATTCGAACCTACAACCTACATAACCTCAACAAGTTACAAGTTTGGCACGCTGCGAACGCTTCGATAAAATAATCTATTGCACTAGCTTCTATACGAGTCAACAAGATTTTAAATCTCGATTTTCTCGCGAATGCTTGAGAAGTGCATCTTATCCGTTTACGCTATAATGTTTGACGTGAATATCTATCGATACAATGAGTTTCATTGAAATCGATTGGTATCACGTCGTGGACTTTCCTTGTGAGAGTGGCGAGAGGCGGTATCATCGAGCGACGGTAGGCGAGCGGCAAGAGGCTCGCTGGTTGCTACTCGTCCCGCGCCTCTCGCCGCTCGACAACCGTCGCTCGATGATACCGCCACTCGCCGCTTTCAGTCGCTTGCCGCGTCCTACTCACGACTTTCCGCGCGCTTATTCGCTTAGGCACTATTATTAATAACTTAATAACTATTGCGAATTTTGTAAAATGGTACATGACTTTTCTTCTCGATCTGACTCGATCTACTACCAACTTTCGTGTAAGTATTTTTATTTCGAACACCCTCTATATCATCAGCTCTACTCGAAGGCTACGTAATTTTCACGGACCGTAGATAAACCCAAAACGTCGCGTCACATTAGTACTATGAATCATAAAATAAAGAGTGTTAAAAATTAAAGGATAGACCTGAGGCGCGACCTTGCGTATCTGAAAAGAACGTTAAATGCGGAACATTTTCATACTAATATGAAGCATATAATTTCTTAATATAGCTTTACTATTGGTTAAGTTGAAAAAATAAATTTTTACATTTTTTATTTTTGTATTTATTTTTGTAGATTTATTATGTTTTATATATATATATATATATAAATGTACATATGTGTGTGTGTGTGTGTGTGTGTGTGTGTGTGTGTGTGTGTGTATTTTACTAATATTAATTATTGATAATGTACACGTTTCCTTTATAGATATGATTGTAGATTGGTCCTCGCCCGTAACCTCTTCCTCGTCCGCGTCCGCGTCCGCGTTCTCGTCCACGTCCTCGTCCTCGTCCTCGTCCTCGTCCTTGTCCTCCTCTTCCTCCACTTTCTCCTTCCCGCCGAAACCAAGGACTCATTCGTCCTGTCCCTTGTTCTTTATTTTCTTGTGAGATGTTCAGTCTGTTTAATCTGCATTGCATGTTTTGGATCCGGGGATCGTGATCAGCAGCAAACATGTTTCTTAGTTGTTGCAATTCATTATACATCTCTCGTATGTTTGGCAATTGAGACTAAAAAAAGGAAACAGACGAATTTTAATTGTATATATTTTGTTACATATTGATGTTACTTATTAGTAGAAGTGTATCTTTCTACATGTTTCCACGTTGGAAAGAAAAATACATGTATTTTCTGAATTAGTACAATATCAGGCGTTTGATATCGTGTATACGCGTGTTTGTTTTGTCACTCAGAGTTAATATTTATTTAAATAATAAATTTTAATAATTGATATAAATTTCTTATATGTTACCTCGACATGTTGCTGTGCTGCGGCTGGTTCTCGCGATGATATTGCAGACTCTTTTCCATTTGGCGATCTGTACTCATGTTGAACCTGCGTACTATGTTTCTTATCTCTGTCCTGATCTCGCTGATTCTTATTCTCGCTTTCTTGGACATCATTTCTGTCTTGATCATCTGCCTGGTTTTCCATCTTAGAAGACTTCTTCGGCTACGCACTTGTTCGCTTAGACTTCGAAGATAGACTGCGCGATCTTAAGGTCTAGCTTGCGTCCAGACCAAAGGATAGAGGTAGTCTGTAAGTCTTGCACTTTCTCTCGCATATTACGAAGAGTGGGGAGGAGTACGCAGGGGAATCGCTATGGAAACGCATAGCAATTTCTTGTCTTCGCATCCCCCCCCCCCTCGCGTGTTAGAAAGAGACTTACAACGACTTACGTTATTGCCCTCTCTTTCTAGTGTTGACGAAGGTCACGTAGCCCATCTTTTAATCTTCTAAGTGGTACCAAATGTCGAGCCGGAAACTATTTGAAAAGAAACGACGTTTCCTAAAATTTTGCCTGGGTCGACTCGACTCAGGTAAAAATTTCAATCGTTTTTGCCTTGAAACCAAGGAAGAGGGCGAATCCTACTCCTAACGACTTACGCTATTGCCCTCTCTTTCTAGTGTTGACGAAGGTCACGTAGACCATCTTTTAATCTTCTAAGTGGTACCAAATGTCGAGCCGGAAACTATTTGAAAAGAAACGACGTTTCCTAAAATTTTGCCTGGGTCGACTCGACTCAGGTAAAAATTTCAATCGTTTTTGCCTTGAAACCAAGGAAGAGGGCGAATCCTACTCCTAACGACTTACGCTATTGCCCTCTCTTTCTAGTGTTGACGAAGGTCACGTAGACCATCTTTTAATCTTCTAAGTGGTACCAAATGTCGAGCCGGAAACTATTTGAAAAGAAACGACGTTTCCTAAAATTTTGCCTGGGTCGACTCGACTCAGGTAAAAATTTCAATCGTTTTTGCCTTGAAACCAAGGAAGAGGGCGAATCCTACTCCTAACGACTTACGCTATTGCCCTCTCTTTCTAGTGTTGACGAAGGTCACGTAGCCCATCTTTTAATCTTCTAAGTGCGTTCTAAGTATTCGTGAGAAAATCGAGATCGAAAAATCTTAACTCATAAGCTAGTGCAATAGATTATTTTATCGAAGTGTCTGTAGCGCTGTGGCAACGCGCTAGACTGAGTTAAGATTTTTCAATCTCGATTTTCTCGCGAATTCTTAAGAAGTGCATCCTATCCGTTTACCCTATAATGTTTGACGTGAATATCTATCGATACATTGAGTTTCATTGAAATCGATTGGTATCACGTCGTGGACTTTCCTTGTGAGAGTGGCGAGAGGCGGTATCATCGAGCGACGGTAGGCGAGCGGCAAGAGGCTCGCTGGTTGCTACTCGCCCCTACCGCCTCTCGCCGCTTTCAGTCGCTTGCCGCGTCCTACTCACGACTTTCCGCGCGCTTATTCGCTTAGGCACTATTATTAATAACTTAATAACTATTGCGAATTTTGTAAAATGGTACATGACTTTTCTTCTCGATTTGACTCGATTTACTACCAACTTTCGTGTAAGTATTTTTATTTCGAACACCTTCTATATCATCAGCTCTACTCGAAGGCTACGTAATTTTCACGGATCGTGGATAAACTCAAAACGTCGCGTCACATTAGTACTATGAATCATAAAATAAAGAGTGTTAAAAATTAAAGGATAGACCTGAGGCGCGACCTTGCGTATCTGAAAAGAACGTTAAATGCGGAACATTTTCATACTAATATGAAGCACTTAATTTTTTAATATAGCTTTACTATTGGTTAAGTTGAAAAAATAAATTTTTACATTTTTTATTTTTGTATTTATTTTTGTAGATTTATTATGTTTTATATATATATATATATATATATAAATGTATATATATGTGTGTGCGCGCGTGTGTGTGTGTGTGTGTGTGTGTGTGTGTGTATTTTACTAATATTAATTATTGGTAATGTACACGTTTCCTTTATAGATATAATTGTAGATTGGTCCTCGCCCGTAACCTCTTCCTCGTCCGCGTCCGCGTTCTCGTCCACGTCCTCGTCCTCGTTTTCGTCTTTGTCCTCCTCTTCCTCCACTTTCTCCTTCCCGCCGAAACCAAGGACTCATTCGTCCTGTCCCTTGTTCATTTTTTTGTGAGATGTTAAGTCTGTCTAATTTTCGTTCCATGTTTCTGATCCGGGAATCGTTTTCAGCAGCATAGATGTTTTTTAATTGTTGTAACTCATTATATATCTCTTCTATGTTTGGTAATTGAGACTAAAAAAAAAGAAGACAAACAAATTTTAGTTGTATATATTTTGTTACATATTGGTATTATTTATTAATAGAAGTGTATCTTTCTCTTTCTACATACTTCCATATTAGAAAGAAAAATACATGTATATTCTGAATTAGTGTTGTATCCGGCGTTTGACATTGTGTATACGCGTGTTTGTTTTGTCACTCAGAATTAATATTTATTTAAATATGTTATAAATTTTTTATATGTTACCTTGACTTGTTGCTGCGCTGCGGCTGGTTCTCGCGATAATATTGTAGATGTTTCCCCATTTGGCGTTTCATGTTGTTGAACCTGTGTATGTTGGATCTTATCTCTGTCCTGTTCCCTGTTCTCATTTTCTTGAACATCACTTCTGCCTTGATCTGCTTTTTCTGTCATACGTAAATTTTTTAACCTTTCTCGTCGCCTTTGTTTCGTCTTTTGGCGCGATCGCCATAATTGGCTTCTTCTCTTTTTTACTGTGAAATATATATATATTTTTTATATTTTTGTAATGTAATCTACTTTATATCAGTATATTTTTTGTATAAAAATATATTTTAAAATTTACCTTGGTTTTCCATCTCAGAATCAATCTCAAAAGACTTCTTCGGCTACACGATCCGCTTAGACTTAGAAGATAGACTGCACGTTCTTAAGGTCTAGCTTGCGTCAAGATCACAAGACTTCTTCGGCTACACGATCCGCACTTGTCCGGTTAGACTCAGAAGATAGACTGCGCGTTCTTAAGGTCTAGCGTCCAGACCAAAGGATAGAAGTAGTCTGTAAGTCTTGCACTTTCTCTCGCACACTAAAGAGTGGGGAGGAGTACGCAGGGGAATCGCTATGGAAACGCATAGCAATTTCTTTTCTTCGCATTCCCCCCTCCCCTCGCGTGTTAGAAAGAGACTTACAACGACTTACGCTATTGCCCTCTCTTTCTAGTGTTGACGAAGGTCACGTAGCCTATCTTTTAATCCTGTAAGTGTTACCAGATGTCGAGCCGGATACTATATGAAAAGAAACGACGTTTCTTGGAATTTTGCCTGGGTCGACTCGACTCAGGTAAAAATTACAATCGTTTATTGCTTTGAAACCAAGGAAGAGGGCGAATCCTACTCCTAACCTTAAGATATTATACTCTGAAGAAGAACCCTTAGGTAAAATTTCAAACTGTCAGTTCGCAGATAGCCACATGCTATCCTGGTGAGCACATGAAGTAAGCATTGAATCTTTTCGATTCACGTTTACAGGAATGTGTTACCGAAAAAACGTTTAGAGGAATCGGATTAAGAGAAGCTCGTACAGAAATGGAATCTTACGTGCGTGATTACCGACTCAGGATCTGACATCCCTAAGCGTTGTCGCAAATCGAATTCATCGTCGACTCAGGGCAACAAGCCCCCAGGCGCTATCGCGATTGAATATATTTGTCGACACATACATAGTCGATAATTCACAACAGTGAAAGTTGTGTAATATTTAATAAAAACGAAACGAAACCACGGTGTAGATCTGTAAAAGATTCCCGCTGTACACTGATGTTGTTCTTATATAGCTGCGGAAATCATTTGACGAGCCGCGATTGCGGACCGTGAATCGAAATCAAAACAAGGTAGCTTCCACGTCTGCAATACATAATGTGACGAGCTTTACGAAAGTGGCGCGACAAAATCGGTTAATGCTTTGCGGCAAAAGTTTCCGCCATACGCTTTCGCGTCATTTTTTGTGTCGTTTCTTCCACGTATATAGGAAGTATACACACATGTGCATGCACCATGCATAAAGAGAAACAGAAGAATAGAGCGATTAAAAGATAGAAAGATGGAGATAGAGATAAAAATCTTTAGTTAAAAAACAGATAAAAGAGAAAAAAATAGAAGAAATACAAAAGGGGAGGAGAAGGGAAAAATGTAAAAATTACAGTCAGTTAGAAACATTAGTATGCAATATTACTATTTTTTATTAGTTGAACCATTTTTGCAAATGCAGATTATGCATATTTTTCTTACAATTCTAGATTGCTATTATTTTTCTAATATAAGTGAAGTAAATTTATTAAGTTATCTATCTAAACAAATTATTTTTTCAAGATATTTTTTAAGTATTTTTAAAAATTACAATTTTTAATAAAACATTTTTATTAAATTTTGCAGAAATATCCTTATACAGGGTGTTTGGTTTAAGGTTGCCAAAACGATAACTGGAGGTAGATTGGGTTAAACCGAGAAGAAAAGTTTTGTACTATTTTGCAATATTTCTATTAGTTATCGAGCAATTAATTAAAATGTTAGAGCGAATGAGCGCTTGGATTGAACGCGGTGAACGGTATATGGCGAAGAGAGGTGAAATGGGTGGAGTCAGCAAGCGACGGTTGGCAAACGTCACGCGGAGAGCGGGTGGTGACGGGAGACACAAGTCTTGTCTCGCGTCGACCACCGCTCGTCGCGTGCCGCTTGCCTGCCGTCGCTCGCTTACTCCACCTCTTCTCCATATACTGCTTGCCACGTTCTATCCAAGCGCTCATTCGCTCCATTATTTTAATTAATTCCTGGATAATTAATAGGAATATTGTAAAATAGTACATAACTTTTCTTCTCGGTTTGACCCAATCTACCTCCAATTTTCGGATTGGCAACCTTAAATCAGACACCCTGCATAAAGATATTAAAAATGAAAAGAACTTTGTTATTAATTACATTTATTAATTAATATGGAAATGGATATACGGGTGGATGATAGGAATTGTAGTACTGCAATATAAATAATACAAAATATATAATTTATGATTTTTAATAAAATATAATTATTTTTTTTATAATACATTTTTCTGCAGTTATTTGAGTTACAATTAGTTAGATGTAAAATTAGTGCAAAATTGTTGTGTTACAAAGAAAACTTATTTTATAATTTTTAGTCTTATCTACAAATATTACATAACAACTTATAAATGTTTAATTGATTCTTTTTCCTATATTCTAGTAATAAGATGTATTCTTTTTTTTTCTTTTTTTTTTTTCCTGTGCGGAGGAGGTGGGAATGATTTAATCAGACCCCTTTCGAGGTACTGTGGGACTCCCCAGGTCTGGTGGATGAGAGCTCGTTTTATAATTTTTTATTAATTATTTGCATAACATATAGCAGTTCACGCGATAGCGCGATTTATATCCAAAGCACGATAATTACATTATTCTTCAAAATAAATAAATGCAGTTAATAAATATTTTAATTTACAAAATAAACAAATTTCTGTATATAAATCTTCAGATATAAACAATGCTTATTATGCAAACATTAATACAACCTACATAGTATAAGCAGTTCACACTTTTACACGCGACTAATGTCTGAAAGATATTTAGGAATTGTTAAGTAATATAGTTTATAAAATTTATTATTATTATTCAAGGAATAAAGTTGGAAGTTATAATAAAAATTTGAACAATACTTTCAAACATTATCAATGCTCACTATGTAGTGTTCTTCACAACGTTTGTGAAGTTTTGGTGGCGTTCAAAGCTTGTCAGGCTTTTAATTTTTTAATGTTATTTTTGTAACAAAAACTTTATAAGTATAATAATTTTATTTAAAAAATGTTACGAAACTAAACATTATTTTATTTACTTTTTTATATATTTTAATAATTTTACTTCTACATTTCTTCTCTACGGTTTATTTACGTATCTTTTGCATAATTTACATATTACTCTAGAAGAAATAGTACTTACTTCCGTTTTCTTTTTCGATTTTTTCTTTAATTCTTCTTCTTCATTATCCGTATTTATTTCTACTTTGAAGACGCAATTTATGTGACACTTACGTTCACATATTTTGCAGTGTAATGAGTCTTCATTAACTGAATCAAAACAATGTAAACATATATCCTCCATATTTTCTGATTTTAAAAGTAGATTGTATGCTACCTGATCTCGATATGTTGAAGCATCAAATTTCATATCAAATGCTTGCTGTTTTCCCAAGCAGTCCATGTAATACATAACATACGTTCCACAGCTGTAGCCATCATTTATAGGCTGAAATGGTCGTTCTGTTATTTCACAAATTTTCCATTTTATGTCACGTAAATTACAAAATGATATACTTGAACCACAATAATTTATAAAATTTATAAATGCTTTTACAACTCTTTCTTTGTCCGTTCCTATTTCATACGGATCTAATAAGATTAAAGTTTCATTTGTTACATTTACTATAAATAATCGCCAGTGTCCTTCATATAAATACGGCATGAATAAATTTCCTTTTATAGGTTTCGAACTTTTACAAATTTTTCTAGTTTTATTTATTCTTTTTCCACTGAAATCTCCAATTATTATTGACGTATCATCTGTAGGAATGTACGTACTTTCACACCATTCATTTATATTTGCTGCAACAAATGCATCAATTATCATTCCATCAATCCATATACGATTACGTAGAGTTGAAAATTCTTTTGTTGTTAATTCAAATGTATCAATGGAAAGTGACTGATCTGTTGAATGTTTGCTAACCGTTAAAGTACATGAAGTAGACATCATATAATAATGAATATCTTTTATTAAACCATTAAAAAATTTGTTTATTTTTATTAAATTTATGTCACTACTAACTGTTTTCTCTAGTATTTCAATGCCATTGTCGGCTTGTTCAATAAATTCATTTCTTACTTTAACATTTTCTTGTGCATTATTTATTTCAAATTTTTCTTCAACATTTTTACTTTTTTTATTATCAATTTGCTCTTTATTTTTACTATTGTTTATTTCATTGGTATTAAGTGGCAATACATCTGTGTTAATTTGTTTCTCTTCCATAAATGTATTCCTCTTTTTCTCATATTCGTTTTCAACTGTCTCTGTACATTTCTTTTTAAACAAAAGACGCATTTCTGGAATATCAACATGACTCTTTTTTCGTTTTATACTCGACGTGTATCTTCCCTTTCTTTGCCAACTTTCTTCCACAAATGGATTTGATGCTGTTTCCGGATATTTTGGTTTCTTACTTTTTTTTGTTCCTTTTAATTGAGCATTCAATGTTATTTTAGCCATAGTAGTTTTTCGAGCATTTTCTAACTCACGGACTCTGTCTGCTATCGATGAATTTGTTATTCTATTAAAGACTAATTCTTTATTAACTCTCATAGTACTTTCAATGAATGCATTGCTTACTCGCGATATATTTGGATCAATCAAGTCCAAGTCCATTGCACTCCACAATATCGCATACGGCATCCATTTCGTAACTACGTGTTCCACAAAAAACGGTGCATAATATTTGTTACGTTCCATGCAACTTTCATCTTCATCGTTAGAATGTTTTTCTATTTCATCTTGTATCCTGACCATAATTGAATTATATCGTTTGAAGAAGGGAGAGTTTCTATAAATGGTATCACTTTGTTCATCTTCATTTAAAAATTCCTCAAATTCATCTTCAATGTTTTCATAATCATGAATATTTTTTAATTTTTCAGAATTTCTATTAAATAGGTTACTAATAACAATAATACTATCTTCTGCTGTCTTCTGTTCTTTTGATAATAACAACTTGCAGATGTGTTTAAATAGTTCATCTAATTGCTTTATTGTTCTACATAAACATAACAAACTTATACATTCTAGTAGAAATCCCTTGAATACTTTGTATTCGTTGTAATTCTTGTCTATAGTTTTAGAAACTATTTTCATAAAGTGCCCAAAGCATATTTTTAAAATAATTATATCTTTTGGTGGTCTTACTAAAGTAACACAATACTCGTGCATTATTTTTAAATATTTATTAATATTTATCAAGTTCCACTCGTGTAAAATGGAATGTATAAAGGCCCAACTCCAATCAATAGTAATTGCACGAGCTAAAGGCCATTTCTTCAATACATCCAGAACAAAATATTTATATTGTTTGAGAAAAGTACTAATAGAAATAATACCATGTTCTGAAGTTATCATCCGGACTAGTTCTATAACTTCAATATCATGTTTTGCTAATATCGAATAATAAAATATCTTTTTACACTTTAAGTCTTGAGGTTGGCGAACAATTGATCCTGTAGCATCCATATGTAGAATAATTTTTTGTTGGCCAATCATTGCATTTAAATCCTCTTCTGTATACATAATAGCAGTTAAAGGTAAACTAACATATCTTAAAAATGGATCTTTCATCTTTTTTTGTTGAATCCATAATTCCATGAGATCGGATAAATCAAGTGACTTTAAAGATAAGCGTTCTTTACATTTCTCTTCCGATTTTGCTTTGTATAAAACATTAAGTTTTCGTAAATTTTGATTGTGTCCATCGCCTTTTAATTCTGTACTTGTTTCCTTTTGTATATCTGCTAGAAAATCTATGGCTCTTCGATATTTTAATTCCTTTTGCCATTTTCTACGCTCTTCGCCTTTTAATGGTCTGTACATTTGCAGAGCTGTACTGTCACCATGAACGTATTTTAATTCTTTGTTACTTTGTATTAATAACTTTGCAACTGGTTCATCTGTTTTTGAAAATATGAATTTAAACTTTTGATAATGATCTGCTTTGATGCATTGAGCATAAGCTACAACGTCATTCTTATTAAATCTAATCGAACCGTAGAATCGTAAACTGCAAGTACAATTCAAAGTGTATAACATTATCTCGTCAATTATGGTTCTTATTTTGTCTTCTTCCATGTATCCAAGTGAAGTTGTTATGCTTGTTGATGGAACTTCTATTTCCGCTAATTGTTCTGTGAAAAGTTTACAAGTCATCTTTTCTTTAACATTCTTTTCATCTGATAAATTTGTGAATTCTAACTTATTTCTTTTTGTGTTGTAAAAAAACTTATTACACTGTAAATCGTCACTTAATTCTATATCACTATCGGAGCTGGATTTGTAAAATTTACCTTCTTTATAATTAGTAGAAGTTTCGAACATATTTTTTTTATGTGGTTTCTTCTTGTATTTATTATTAACATCTGTTATTCTCTTACAAGACGAATCAGATTCTTTATCACTCTCTAACAGAAAATCATATGGATTTGATTTATTTTTTCTTATTGGATTTCTCGTATTTTCGCGATAACATGTATTTTTTGAATTTCTTGAGTTGTTACAATTTCCTTTTTCTTGTACATCATTTTCAATAGTATCTTTTTTGTCTACTGAAATAATTTTTTTAATCTCATGTTCCACTGTTGGTATTTCAGCTTTGTTTTCTAATTTCTCCTTTTTAATTTCTTCTTTTTTGGATACAAATAAGTTGTTAAATTCTGGACCACTTACTTTTAAAGGACTAGATACGATTGTATTGTTAAAATTATCTAACTCACTATTTGTAATGTGTATTTCATGTACCATGTCATACATTTCCGTAAATTCTGTACATATATTGTTCTCTAACTCGGTTTCTTCCGTTCTGTGTGTGCTTAATATTTGTACAATATTTGTATCTGTACTAAAATTTTCCTTCTCTTTACTATTGGTAATATTGTTCTTTAATTGGTCTTCCATTTTATCAATATCTATCAATGTATCATTGTTTGTTTCCTTCTTTATTGAGAATTTTTCTTCTAAAACTTCCCAATGACCGTTACGTCTATTACCACTAAACAATATCTTTAAATGTGACTCGTTTCTGTCTCCATTTAATGTTTGCAGCTTCACGATACGAGTACACTCCTCGAAGTGACGGAAAATCGTAACTGATACATTATATAATTGTACAAAAATTCCTATTTCGAAATCGGTTCCATAAAAACTGTCTTTACCCATCGAGTTTTCATAGTCTTCGACACTTTTATTTTCACTATCTTCGCATGTACTTAGAAGCATATCTACTTGTTCATTCCAGTTGCTTGTAACGTAATTAACAATTTCCTTTCTAATTTTTCCATGGAAGTTTTCATCCTTAAATAAATGATGAGACATACATCGAAACAAACAATTACCGTCGCCTTTAATTTTTATTACATTATAATTTATTTCCCCATCAGTCACAACACAAGTTTCGTGTAATTCCTTATTATTTTTAATCTTGCTTTCTTCTTGTACAAAACTATTGTCACTGATTACCTTATGAAAATTGTTATCATTTATATTGTTATCATTTATATTGTTATTATTTTTGAAACATTTTAATGAATCATTTTTACTTACAGTTTCACTTACCTTATTATATTCGTAACTTACTACATTACCTTCATGTTGAAATTTATCATCCGTAACCATTTTTTTATTTTCTTCCAACAAATTAATTACTGAACATTTTAATTCAGAATTATTTTTTGTCCATAAGTATTTCATTCGTGATTGAAAGTTTCTATCGCATTTTATTTTTAATGCTGTTGCTACCTAAAAACAATTAATTATATTTTAATATTTATATATATTTTCCTAATAGCATAGGCATGTATAAAATACATTACAATGAAAATCATATAAGTAGCCTCACTTTGAAAGAAAAATGATCTAGTCGATTTTTTTGTACAAATCGAAAACTTTTTAAAATATTAAATACAATATTTAATATTTTAAAAAGTTTTTGTTCCAACGATGCAAACTTTGAAATTATTAAAAAATTATGAAATATCAATATTAATTGTAAAGCACAATTTTTAAATTAAAAAATTGACAATTACAATTTTTTGACTAATAAATTATTTTAAAAAAATTGTCATTCAAAGATTCTTTTTAACTATATCTTTTTACTAATTATATGTACATAATAGTGCAACACTAAAAAAATAAAATATTTAGCATTTACTTGAAATTTACAACTTGTGTGAAATATTTTTTAAATTGTTTAACAGTGTTTATGGCAAATAAAGTTGTGAAAACTTGTATGTCTATTCTTTGTTTCACGTTACAATTTTACTATAAAATTTGATGCTCTAGCAAATAAATAGGTTTCCAAAATTACTGATGCATATATCGTGTAAGATACATCTTTTAATTAGGAGGATGTTCCATTTTAAAATACGCACTTCGCTAATTCTCCAACGAAATTCAAATCATCTTCAGCAAAAATATTTCAGACAAAAGTTGTATAGTTTTAAGGGAGACATAAGATGGTGTCATTAATTTGACCTCGAATAGTTGAATAATAGATATAGAACAATAAAAGAAATCGGTTAATATAAAAAACATGAAGAATTAAGTTCAAAAATTATATTGGATTTTTCAATTGCATTGGTGGATTTTACAAAATTTCATATCTAAAAATTAATACTAGTAACCGATTTTTATTATTCTGCATCTAAAAGTATTAAGGTAAAGTCATAAAAAAGTGAATATTTTATGAGATATTTTATATTTTATATTAAAAAGTATCATGACGAAATTTAAAATATCTCGAAAAGTACTGAGTGAAGATATACTCAATTATAGTGTTTTGGAAAGCTCTCGAGATACGTTATAAAAATACGCAGTAAAAAGTAAGAGGTTCCATTTAAGAAATTGAAGGTGACCTTTACGTGATCTTCAAACGACTATCCAAGGTCAAAGCAATGACACCATCTTATGTTCCCCTTGAAAATTACTAATAATAAGCACTAAGTAAATACTAAAAAACAAATGAAACTAAAAACCTCAGATTCATAAAGAACTTATATGTTCTTAAAATATATGCTAAAATACAAACAAAAATAATTTAAAATATATGTATATTGGTTTTCAACATTACTTTACTTTAAATTAAAACTCACTTATCTAGTGAAAATTTCATACTTTTTAAATTTGCATTGTTGTAACGGAAAAAAACATTTCTTGAAAATCTTTATTTTTTAAGTACAGAAATTTTACTAAATAAATAAGCTTTATATCTACAATGTAAAATATGACACTTTGTATGTTCATAAAAAAAACGCTACGTGAAAAATTTGCTTTAAAGCGCAATCGTATAAAACATACTCGAAAAGTATGGAAAAAATTGCAGTTTGAAAAAAAATGTTTCTAACGTATGTAACTAACATATCACATACAATATTTTAATTACTTCAAAGAGAGACTACGTATATAATTTTATTAGAAAATGTAAAAATAATATTAATATAATAAAAGCAAATGTTTTAAAAATATTACACTCAAAAATGTATTCTTAAGACTTATTCATTATGTAACAACATAAACATCAATAATTTTTTCAAAATAAAAGAAGTTTTTGAAATTACCTTTTTCAGCAGCGACAAGTTTCCCCTCTCATTAAAATTGACGTCACTTACTTTATCGACACACTTGACGATTTCTCTAGCAAACTTGTCCAAAGAATGTGTATGTCTTTGCACCACCATGATTTGTAATCACAATATTAAAGCCAAATATAATTAAAATAAACTCTAATGCTTATAAAGTTAAAAAACTTTAAGAAGTTAATTCTATAACGACAACTTTTCAAGCGAAGCGCTCTTCACAAATTTTCGTTTTAGAATGAACAGTCTGAAGCTACAATGCTTAAACCATCGACATATAGAATGAACCGCTGATGGCAGTGGAAGGGGTAACTGCATTCGAAAAGTGAGAGACCGCGTTACTATGGTAACATTCATATCCTTTCTAGTAACTCTTTCTAGTAACTCTTTCTAGTAAAAGCCTGATTGGACGTTTCTGCTTGGAAAAGAGACGGAACGTTACCTCATATTATCTGCCTCTCACTCTGCGCCCCCTTCCACTGCCATCAGCGATCCATTCAATATGTCAATGGTTTAAACGTTCGATCACCTTCATTGACCTTCAACGTTTGTTTTCGCTCTGTCTCTTTTTTACACGGAAAAATATAGACTGAAAAGACCGGCGAGCGAAGGCTGAGAGAATAAAGAGAGCCTGTAAGGGAAAATCGCTGCGTGCGAGTGAGTGGGGTGCTCGCTAGAGTCAGGTACAAATAGCAGACGCGATGACCAGCCAAGACGCATGTCTATTAAGCTAAAATACCCGCATAGGCAGATTCATACGAAACTACAGAAAATTCACTGATCTTTATATGAAAATTCATTCCTCGAATCTTGAATTTTATTGCTCTAGCCCAGGCTTATCCAACTTAAACTCCTGACCTGCGACGTTTCCATTTCTCCCCGTTTTCCCCACTCTCCGCGTACCGCTTGCCAACCGTCGCTCGCTGACTCCACCCACTCCACCTCTCTTCGCCATATACCGCTCGCCGCGTTCAATCCAAGCGCTCATTCGGTCTAACATTTTAATTAATTGTTCGATAACTAATAGGAATATTGCAAAATGGTACAAAATTTTTCTTTTCGGTTTGATCCAATCTACCTCCAGTTATCGTTTTGGCAACCTTAAACCAAACACCCTGTATAAGGATATTTCTGCAAAATTTAATAAAAATGTTTTATTAAAAATTGTAATTTCTTAAAAATACTTAATTCTTGAAAAAATAATTTGTTTAGAAAAATAACTTAATACATTAACTTCACTTATATTAGAAAGATAATAGCAATCTACAATTGTTGGAAAAATATGCATAATCTGCAATTGCAAAAATGGCTCAACAAATACATGAATAGTAATATTGCATACTATTTCTAACTGATTTTAATTTCTACATTTTTCCCTCCTCCCCTTCTGTATTTCTATATTTCTCTTTTATCTGTTTTTAATTAGAGATTTTTATCTACATCTCTATCTTTTAATGGCTCTATTTTTCCCTTTATGCGTGGTGCATGCGTATGTGTGTATACTACCTACATACGTGGAAAAAACGACACAGAAAATGACGCGAAAGCGTATAGCGGAAACCTTGTTCTTTACCGCAAAGCATTAACTGATTTTGTCGCGCCACTTTCGTAAAGTTCGTGTCACATTATGTATTACGGACGTGGAAGCTATCTCGTTTTGATTTCGATCCACGGTCTGCAATCGCAATTCGATCTAATCCGCAATATTTACAAGCATGACACGGGTTTTATAGAAACGGCGAATCGATTAATGCTTTGCGACAAAGAAGAAAGCTCTCGAAGCTTTTGAACGCTAGCTCGCGGATCGTTGAACGATTTCCGCGGCTATGTAAAAACAACATCACTGTTGTGTGTCGGGAATCTTCTACAGATCGACAACGTAGTTTTGTTTCATTTTTATTAAATATTATACAACTTTCACTGTTGTGAATTACCGACTATGTATCGACAGATATATTCAATCGCGGCAGCACCTGGGGACTTGTCCTGAGTCGAAGATGAATTCGATTTGCGACAACGCTTAGAGGTATCAGACCATGAGTCGGTAATCATGAACGTAAGGTTGCCCTTCTGTACGAGCTTCTCTTAACCCGATTCCTTTTAAAAAATTAAGTGCTTCATATTAGTATGAAAATGTTCCGCATTTAACGTTCTTTTCAGATACGCAAGGTCGCGCCTCAGGTCTATCCTTTAATTTTTAACACTCTTTATTTTATGATTCATAGTACTAATGTGACGCGACGTTTTGAGTTTATCCACGATCCGTGAAAATTACGTAGCCTTCGAGTAGAGCTGATGATATAGAAGGTGTTCGAAATAAAAATACTTACACGAAAGTTGGTAGTAAATCGAGTCAAATCGAGAAGAAAAGTCATGTACCATTTTACAAAATTCGCAATAGTTATTAAGTTATTAATAATAGTGCCTAAGCGAATAAGCGCGCGGAAAGTCGTGAGTAGGACGCGGCAAGCGACTGAAAGCGGCGAGAGGCGGTAGGGGCGAGTAGCAACCAGCGAGCCTCTTGCCGCTCGCCTACCGTCGCTCGATGATACCGCCTCTCGCCACTCTCACAAGGAAAGTCCACGACGTGATACCAATCGATTTCAATGAAACTCAATGTATCGATAGATATTCACGTCAAACATTATAGGGTAAACGGATAGGATGCACTTCTTAAGAATTCGCGAGAAAATCGAAATTGAAAAATCTTAACTCAGTCTAGCGCGTTGCCACAGCGCTACAGACACTTCGATAAAATAATCTATTGCACTAGCTTATGAGTTAAGATTTTTCGATCTCGATTTTCTCGCGAATACTTAGAACGCACTTAGAAGATTAAAAGATGGGCTACGTGACCTTCGTCAACACTAGAAAGAGAGGGCAATAGCGTAAGTCGTTAGGAGTAGGATTCGCCCTCTTCCTTGGTTTCAAGGCAAAAACGATTGAAATTTTTACCTGAGTCGAGTCGACCCAGGCAAAATTTTAGGAAACGTCGTTTCTTTTCAAATAGTTTCCGGCTCGACATTTGGTACCACTTAGAAGATTAAAAGATGGTCTACGTGACCTTCGTCAACACTAGAAAGAGAGGGCAATAGCGTAAGTCGTTAGGAGTAGGATTCGCCCTCTTCCTTGGTTTCAAGGCAAAAACGATTGAAATTTTTACCTGAGTCGAGTCGACCCAGGCAAAATTTTAGGAAACGTCGTTTCTTTTCAAATAGTTTCCGGCTCGACATTTGGTACCACTTAGAAGATTAAAAGATGGGCTACGTGACCTTCGTCAACACTAGAAAGAGAGGGCAATAACGTAAGTCGTTGTAAGTCTCTTTCTAACACGCGAGGGGGGGGGGGATGCGAAGACAAGAAATTGCTATGCGTTTCCATAGCGATTCCCCTGCGTACTCCTCCCCACTCTTCGTAATATGCGAGAGAAAGTGCAAGACTTACAGACTACCTCTATCCTTTGGTCTGGACGCAAGCTAGACCTTAAGATCGCGCAGTCTATCTTCGAAGTCTAAGCGAACAAGTGCGTAGCCGAAGAAGTCTTCTAAGATGGAAAACCAGGCAGATGATCAAGACAGAAATGATGTCCAAGAAAGCGAGAATAAGAATCAGCGAGATCAGGACAGAGATAAGAAACATAGTACGCAGGTTCAACATGAGTACAGATCGCCAAATGGAAAAGAGTCTGCAATATCATCGCGAGAACCAGCCGCAGCACAGCAACATGTCGAGGTAACATATAAGAAATTTATATCAATTATTAAAATTTATTATTTAAATAAATATTAACTCTGAGTGACAAAACAAACACGCGTATACACGATATCAAACGCCTGATATTGTACTAATTCAGAAAATACATGTATTTTTCTTTCCAACGTGGAAACATGTAGAAAGATACACTTCTACTAATAAGTAACATCAATATGTAACAAAATATATACAATTAAAATTCGTCTGTTTCCTTTTTTTAGTCTCAATTGCCAAACATACGAGAGATGTATAATGAATTGCAACAACTAAGAAACATGTTTGCTGCTGATCACGATCCCCGGATCCAAAACATGCAATGCAGATTAAACAGACTGAACATCTCACAAGAAAATAAAGAACAAGGGACAGGACGAATGAGTCCTTGGTTTCGGCGGGAAGGAGAAAGTGGAGGAAGAGGAGGACAAGGACGAGGACGAGGACGAGGACGAGGACGTGGACGAGAACGCGGACGCGGACGCGGACGAGGAAGAGGTTACGGGCGAGGACCAATCTACAATCATATCTATAAAGGAAACGTGTACATTATCAATAATTAATATTAGTAAAATACACACACACACACACACACACACACACACACACACACATATGTACATTTATATATATATATATATATAAAACATAATAAATCTACAAAAATAAATACAAAAATAAAAAATGTAAAAATTTATTTTTTCAACTTAACCAATAGTAAAGCTATATTAAGAAATTATATGCTTCATATTAGTATGAAAATGTTCCGCATTTAACGTTCTTTTCAGATACGCAAGGTCGCGCCTCAGGTCTATCCTTTAATTTTTAACACTCTTTATTTTATGATTCATAGTACTAATGTGACGCGACGTTTTGGGTTTATCTACGGTCCGTGAAAATTACGTAGCCTTCGAGTAGAGCTGATGATATAGAGGGTGTTCGAAATAAAAATACTTACACGAAAGTTGGTAGTAGATCGAGTCAGATCGAGAAGAAAAGTCATGTACCATTTTACAAAATTCGCAATAGTTATTAAGTTATTAATAATAGTGCCTAAGCGAATAAGCGCGCGGAAAGTCGTGAGTAGGACGCGGCAAGCGACTGAAAGCGGCGAGTGGCGGTATCATCGAGCGACGGTTGTCGAGCGGCGAGAGGCGCGGGACGAGTAGCAACCAGCGAGCCTCTTGCCGCTCGCCTACCGTCGCTCGATGATACCGCCTCTCGCCACTCTCACAAGGAAAGTCCACGACGTGATACCAATCGATTTCAATGAAACTCATTGTATCGATAGATATTCACGTCAAACATTATAGCGTAAACGGATAAGATGCACTTCTCAAGCATTCGCGAGAAAATCGAGATTTAAAATCTTGTTGACTCGTATAGAAGCTAGTGCAATAGATTATTTTATCGAAGCGTTCGCAGCGTGCCAAACTTGTAACTTGTTGAGGTTATGTAGGTTGTAGGTTCGAATCTCAACGAATAATTTTTTTCAATTTTTTGTTAAATACAACTTTTTAAAATAATATATAATTACACAAAATAACGGTGTATTACGTATTATATTTTATTTATTGTACATTGTACAAAAAATTTATTTTTCTTTGCCTAAAAAATTCGTTTGTCGAATAGCTGTATGGTAGAAATAAATATATATATATATATATATATATATATATATATATATATATATAATAAAAAATATATATATATTTCTCTCATACAGCTATTCGACAAACGAATTTTCTAGGCCAAGAAAAATAAATTTTTTACAATATAAATTAAATAAAATATAATACGTAATACACATTTCTTTTGTGCAATTATATATTATTCAAGAAAGCTGTATTTAAAAAAAATTGAAAAAATTATTTGTCGAGATTCAAACCCGCTTAGCTTATAATAAGTTAAGATTTTTCAATCTCGATTTTCTCGCGAATTCTTGAGAAACGCGTCCTATCCTTTTACCCTATACTGTTTGACGTGAATACCTATCGATACAATGAGTTTCATTGAAATCGATTGGTATCACGTCGTGGACTCTTCTTGTGAATCAGAAGAACAAGCCAGCGCGCGGATTCGAGCACGAGTACGAGCGCGCGCGCTGCTGCCTACCCGCCGAGCGCTACAGTTCCTGCTAGCATATCCATATATCTATATATTTATATATATATATATATATATATATATATATATATATATATATACAGGGTGTCCCAGAATTGTGGAACAAATTTTATCGAGCAGATAGAGCGGACGAAACTGAGTCGAAAAGTTCTCTACCATTTTGCAATTTTCCCAATAGTTAACGAGATATTTATGATTAAAAATCACCGTTAAAAATCACGGGAGTTATGCAATTTTCTTTTTTTCAGCCCTTCTGGTAAGGGTGAGTTCCGGCGACTCTATTGTCTTGTAATTTCGTGAGTCGTTTCTTTTCGTAATAAAAGATTTAAATATAGATAATTGGGGGGAGAATCCGAAAATCACGGGAGTTATGGAATTTTTTAAAATTCATCCCTTCTGGTAAGGGTGAGTTCCGGCAACTCTATTGTCTTGTAACTTTGTGAGTCGTTTCTTTTCGTAATAAAAGATTTAAATATAGATAATTGGGGGGAGAATCCGAAAATCACGGGAGTTATGGAATTTTTTAAAATTCATCCCTTCTGGTAAGGGTGAGTTCCGGCGACTCTATTGTCTTGTAATTTTGTGAGTCGTTTCTTTTCGTAATAAAAGATTTAAATATAGATAATTGGGGGGAGAATCCGAAAATCACGGGAGTTATGGAATTTTTTAAAATTCATCCCTTCTGGTAAGGGTGAGTTCCGGCGACTCTATTGTCTTGTAACTTTGTGAGTCGTTTCGTTTCGTAATAAAAGATTTAAATATAGAAAATTAGGGGGAGAATCCGAAAATCACGGAAGTTATGGAATTGTTTAAATTTCATCCCTTCTGATAAGGGTGAGTTCCGGCGACTCTATTGTCTTGTAATTTCGTGAATCGTTTCGTTTCGTAATAAAAGATTTAAATATAGATAATTGGGGGGAGAATCCAAAAATCACGGAAGTTATGGAATTTTTAAAAATTCATCCCTTCTGGTAAGGGTGAGTTCCGGCGACTCTATTGTCTTGTAATTTCGTGAATCGTTTCGTTTCGTAATAAAAGATTTAAATATAGATAATTGGGGGGAGAATCCGAAAATCACGGAAGTTATGGAATTTTTAAAATTCATCCCTTCTGGTAAGGGTGAGTTCCGGCGACTCTATTGTCTTGTAACTTTGTGAGTCGTTTCGTTTTGTAATAAAAGATTTAAATATAGATAATTGAGGGGAGAATCCGAAAATCACGGAAGTTATGGAATTTTTTAAAATTCATCCCTTCTGGTAAGGGTGAGTTCCGGCGACTCTATTGTCTTGTAACTTTGTGAGTCGTTTCTTTTCGTAATAAAAGATTTAAATATAGATAATTGGGGGGAGAATCCGAAAATCACGGAAGTTATGGAATTGTTTAAATTTCATCCCTTCTGATAAGGGTGAGTTCCGGCGACTCTATTGTCTTGTAACTTCGTGAGTCGTTTCGTTTCGTAATAAAAGATTTAAATATAGATAATTGGGGGGAGAATCCGAAAATCACGGAAGTTATGGAATTTTTAAAAATTCATCCCTTCTGGTAAGGGTGAGTTCCGGCGACTCTATTGTCTTGTAATTTCGTGAATCGTTTCGTTTCGTAATAAAAGATTTAAATATAGATAATTGGGGGGAGAATCCGAAAATCACGGAAATTATGGAATTTTTAAAAATTCATCCCTTCTGGTAAGGGTGAGTTCCGGCGACTCTATTGTCTTGTAACTTTGTGAGTCGTTTCTTTTTGTAATAAAAGATTTAAATATAGATAATTGGGGGGAGAATCCGAAAATCACGGAAGTTATGGAATTTTTTAAAATTCATCCCTTCTGGTAAGGGTGAGTTCCGGCGACTCTATTGTCTTGTAACTTTGTGAGTCGTTTCTTTTCGTAATAAAAGATTTAAATATAGATAATTGGGGGGAGAATCCGAAAATCACGGGAGTTATGGAATTTTTTAAATTTCATCCCTTCTGGTAAGGGTGAGTTCCGGCGACTCTATTGTCTTGTAACTTTGTGAGTCGTTTCTTTTCGTAATAAAAGATTTAAATATAGATAATTGGGGGGAGAATCCGAAAATCACGGGAGTTATGGAATTTTCTTTATTTCATCCCTTCTGGTAAGGGTGAGTTCCGGCGACTCTATTGTCTTGTAATTTTGTGAGTCGTTTCTTTTCGTAATAAAAGATTTAAATATAGATAATTGGGGGGGGAATCCGAAAATCACGGGAGTTATGGAATTTTTTAAAATTCATCCCTTCTGGTAAGGGTGAGTTCCGGCGACTCTATTGTCTTGTAACTTTGTGAGTCGTTTCGTTTCGTAATAAAAGATTTAAATATAGAAAATTAGGGGGAGAATCCGAAAATCACGGGAGTTATGGAATTGTTTAAATTTCATCCCTTCTGATAAGGGTGAGTTCCGGCGACTCTATTGTCTTGTAATTTCGTGAATCGTTTCGTTTCGTAATAAAAGATTTAAATATAGATAATTGGGGGGAGAATCCAAAAATCACGGAAGTTATGGAATTTTTAAAAATTCATCCCTTCTGGTAAGGGTGAGTTCCGGCGACTCTATTGTCTTGTAATTTCGTGAATCGTTTCGTTTCGTAATAAAAGATTTAAATATAGATAATTGGGGGGAGAATCCGAAAATCACGGAAATTATGGAATTGTTAAAAATTCATCCCTTCTGGTAAGGGTGAGTTCCGGCGACTCTATTGTCTTGTAACTTTGTGAGTCGTTTCGTTTTGTAATAAAAGATTTAAATATAGATAATTGAGGGGAGAATCCGAAAATCACGGAAGTTATGGAATTTTTTAAAATTCATCCCTTCTGGTAAGGGTGAGTTCCGGCGACTCTATTGTCTTGTAACTTTGTGAGTCGTTTCTTTTCGTGATAAAAGATTTAAATATAGATAATTGGGGGGAGAATCCGAAAATCACGGAAGTTATGGAATTGTTTAAATTTCATCCCTTCTGATAAGGGTGAGTTCCGGCGACTCTATTGTCTTGTAACTTCGTGAATCGTTTCGTTTCGTAATAAAAGATTTAAATATAGATAATTGGGGGGAGAATCCAAAAATCACGGAAGTTATGGAATTTTTAAAAATTCATCCCTTCTGGTAAGGGTGAGTTCCGGCGACTCTATTGTCTTGTAATTTCGTGAATCGTTTCGTTTCGTAATAAAAGATTTAAATATAGATAATTGGGGGGAGAATCCGAAAATCACGGAAATTATGGAATTTTTAAAAATTCATCCCTTCTGGTAAGGGTGAGTTCCGGCGACTCTATTGTCTTGTAACTTTGTGAGTCGTTTCGTTTCGTAATAAAAAATTTAAATATAGATAATTGAGGGGAGAATCCGAAAATCACGGAAGTTATGGAATTTTTTAAAATTCATCCCTTCTGGTAAGGGTGAGTTCCGGCAACTCTATTGTCTTGTAACTTTGTGAGTCGTTTCTTTTCGTAATAAAAGATTTAAATATAGAAAATTGGGGGAGAATCCGAAAATCACGGGAGTTATGCAATTTTTTTTTTTCAGCCCTTCTGGTAAGGGTGAGTTCCGGCGACTCTATTGTCTTGTAACTTTGTGAGTCGTTTC